>VDFB02281492.1:472839129-472841923 GCA_007258455.2 Sequoia sempervirens
AATAGTGACTTGGATGGAAAACCCACAAAACAAAAAAAGCTCGCAGTAACAGACCCATTCAAAACCTTCACCACAAAATAGGAGCCATAAATGAATCAATATTAAATTCAACAACAAACCAGATGGAAAAACTCACAAAAAACATAGGAGATTAACTATTTTGTAACCATTGACACAAAATGGAAGCTAGAAATGAAAAATAATAGCCTAAGCTAGAGAGTTGTAACCATACACACAAATCAAAAGGTATAAATCAAACAATATTGGTAGCAATAGTCACCCACATGCTAAAACCCACAAAACACAAAAATTCATAGTAAGAAACCCATGCAAAACCATCACCACAAAAGTCGAACCATAAATCAAACAATTTTTATTTCAACAAACTATGCAGTCTTTCTCCAACAGAGCCTTATCCAAAACAAAATAAAATAGCCCAAGCCATAAAACAACAATCAACACAATGGAACAATATTGGAAACCCACAATAAACACACGAATTCATAGTAACAAATCAACACAAAAACAAACAACATTTCCTTCCACCCATGGAGACTACATGAAAACCATAAAAGAAACAATTTACACCAAGCTATAGAATAACAATGAACAATGCCCTCTGGAAAATAACATAAACTATTTTAGAAATACTTGAGAAATCTAGTTTTTTCAATATGCACCTCTTCCCACTTCCTTCAAATACACCTCTTCCTTCTTGGTTCCTTTGTACTCCCTTCTTTCTCCACCGCTTTCAAAAAATGGGCACAAAATTATCACAACTGACACTATTATACTGCTTTTGCAACCATCGCCCCATGCAAAAAACACAAAATAACCTCCAACCACCTTCACAGAAATTCCAGAGCCAATGATTGCACTTGCACCTTCACAAAAGCTTTCCCTCCTCACTCACAACTATCTCCAACAACAAGCTAAACCTAGAGAATGACACCCAACAATACCTTCTCAAAAATTGCGTAGACATTCGCTATGTTTTCTAAGAATTTTAAAGGCAAGTGTTGCTTACAACCATCACCACTACATGAAAACCATACAATAATTAATGTTGATGGGCCATTTTTTTGGACTTCTCTATTGTTGTGCCAAACACTTTTTATTTAGAAATGAAAAAACAAATCACCACCTTTTCCCCGGAAGGAAGCTCAAAAATCGAGAAGGCTGACGATAATTCTTACTAAAGTTCAGACAAATCAATAAACCATCTGCCAGCTTTTTCACGACCACTGGAAGACTGAAAAACTAGGGATGCTGACAAAAATTCTGACCAAATTTCACACAAATAGCCTATCGGCTAAATATAATTAAGATAAGATTACTAATTATTAATACTAATATAAATGCATGTAACTATCTTTTATTCCATTAAATTACAATATAGACATGCATTATCCTACAATTTATACTAGCAGTTGCATGCATAGGCATGCAACGATCAACCAATAGGGGTCCACTGCAAATGGCGACCTAATGGGAAAAAAGGAGAAAGCTTGTTTTTGTAGTGCAAAGTGAATTGTAAATGATGAAAAATATTTGCAATTGTTTGAGTGAGTTGAAAACGGTGAGCATGTTAATTATTCAATATGGAAAAATGGGAGGCTGGTTTATTATAGGGGGTGAATATTTTGACCTAGGATTTAATTGAGAATAATATTTGTAGAGTACATTATTAGATGGATAGATTAATTAAAGCAAAGCTATGTGTGTAGTAAAAGATATGAATATGGCATATGTAACTTGAAGATGTTATAAAGCACTTAAATTTGGTGAAGAAACTATTTTATATCTCTACATTTATTTGGAGCATTGTACGACATTTTAAACCCCATGTTATAGTGCACTTCTTTATTGTTATGTGTAACACCCCTCCATTTTTCTCTTTTGATCGATCAATGTTTTTCTATGTATGCTTCACCTCTGTTAGCACTTTGACCTTGATACTTGGTTCTATTTGATCGCAACTGTTAAGTGTTGTGTATGTGATATTTTGATGTGATGGAATTTTACTTTGATGTTATCATTATGGCATGTTTTGAATTAGCATAGCAGTTATTTAATTTTAAAATGCCTTATGCTTTTCTTATATTGTTGATGTTAGACTCATCAGTTAAAAAGTTTGTATTGGTGAAGGGGACGAGATTTTATCACTCGCTTGCGAGTGCCCTACGATTCCCAGATATCCTCTTCACGGTGTGTTTAATTATAGATATAATTGCATGTTCGATATACTCTTTGCTCGCAGGTTGACAGGTATAGGACATCGACTCCACCTGATTTCACAGGTTTGAGCGTGTCCATTGACCAATGGTAATCGATTAGGAGATAGTAGCTAGGTTTTCTATGTCAAGTCATCACCCTAGTCATAGTGTGTCATCAGGTTAGTAGTCGGATTCAGTTATTTTATGTTGTCCTTTTTCACCTTGACTTTTTATTTAAATTGCAAGTTAAAGGTTATTAAATGGCTTTTGAAGTTAAAAATGATGATTGATTGTATCTATTTGTAATGTTGGAAAAGCAGTTATTTATTAATTAATAAAATAATCTAATCTTGAATTAGATGTATTTTATTGATTAATTAAATTAATGGGGATAAATTAAATCAAATTAGTTGTTTGGCATAATGTGATATTTTAATTTAAAATAGAAAAATAGAAATATGCTTTAAATTTCACTTTTTGGAAATAAATTTCAAAAAGAATTCCTCTATAAAATTTTGAATTCTTTTTGTAAAAAGAAATTCATTTTAAGTGCATGGGTAGGTGCACAAAGTTGAGTC
>VDFB02281492.1:472842023-472927342 GCA_007258455.2 Sequoia sempervirens
TGTGTATATTATATATTTTAAATTTTATTTATTTAAATGTTTTTTTTTATTATTTTAAATATATGTATATATATTTATATATATATATTATAATTGTATTTTAATTGGATATGATTGAGTTGTTTTAATAAAGTAGAAGTTAAATTAAAAATATAAATTACATATTTAATGTAATCAATTAAGACTATTTTCATTTTCTCAATTATTAACTTTATAGTGATTTTACTGTAACACGATTGATTTTAATAATTTTGTGTAGTGAAGAGATAAACTCTAGGTAACCACGTTATGTGATGTATCTTTTAACACCTTAAGGTTGTCATCCATCTAGAGTTGAATTATGTATTGACCTTGCTTAGAGCAATTTTATGACTATTGTGTTATGTCTAGGTAGCTATTTTTATAATGAAATGATTTTAATTGGGAAATGGGTTTTTAGTATATTTAAAGGTTAATGGGAAACCGAAGTAAACCTTTAGATTTAAATTCATTATCATTGTTCAAATGTGCGAGTAGTTATTTAATAAGGGAATGTTTTTAAAGGAAATAGTTATTTTAAAATGATATGTTGTAAATTGAAGAAGTAAATGTTTATCTTACTATTATTTAAAAGTAATTAGGGAATTTAATAATTGGTTTAAATTTCATCTTTTGTCTAAAAGAGACTTTATTCAATTAGTTTTATTAAGGCAATAAATTACTGAATGTTAATGAACGAAGTGGGTTTAGGAAACCTGAATATAGATTTAATTCCTGTTTGATTGCTCTTCTTGAATGTACACTTCTTTGGTTTTCGCTTTGGGGAATTGTTTGGAAGGGTTGTTAAGTCTTCCATAAGGGGTTTAACTTTTGGGGTTGCAGTTTTATGTTAGTCAACCATTGTATTGCCTTGGGTAGGGCGTATAGTTGTATCCTGTTGTACTACCCAGTTTTCACGAACGAGGATGGTTTTTGTCTCCTTGGATTAAAAGTGGTTTATGTGGTTTGTGCCTCCTTTGGAAGGAGTGGATTATGTGTTTTGTTGCCTCTGGTGTTTGGAGAGGGTTTTGAACTATGTTGCCTCCAGTGTTTGGAGAGGTTTTTGACCTTTGTTGCCTCTAGTGTTTGGAGAGAGTTTTGACCTTTGTTGCCTCCAGTGTTTGGAGTGAGTTTTTTTTATGTGTTCCTCCTAGAGTTGGAGTGGTTTTATCGTATTGGTATGCACTTGGGTTTCCCTTGGTGATTGGTTTTGGTTGGTATGTTGTCAAGTAGAAGAGTGGCTTCTGTTAGGGGCCAAAGCCCAAAGAGGTAAACCGAGAAACCTTCAAAAGTGGTTTAATCAAGTGATAACTAAATTAATGTACTTAGAAGTTAGGTAATTTTTTCACATTAATTAAGATAATTGAGCCTCCCTCATGGACGCAAGGGCTTGTATAGACTTGGGATGAGAAGGGAAGGCCTGGAATGGTAAGGTCATCTATCTTGTCATTATGAAAGGTATTTGATTCTGCATGAGTGAGTATGGGTGCCGGGATTCGGTAGAGGCCACCAAGATAACCCATAGTGGGGGCCGGAGCCTAGGAAGATTCCTAGAGGAGATCCCATGTCAAGCTATGTGATGACACTCTTTCTACGACAACAGTTGGTATTTGGGTTTATGTGTATGGTCTTCTTATCATATTCGATCTATTTTACTTCTGGAAGCAATGTGACTTATGTCAGTGATGTTAGATTTGTACTTGTGTATTCTTATGGTTGTATGGTTCATGTGATTGGTTGGGTCAGTGTGAGTTATCCTGTGTCTAGAGGTGGATGGTCTTGTCTAGAATTCCTTGTTACTATCTCCTAGCATGGGGTGGTGAGCCTTTGGGTATCACATGGTTGGGTGGAACATTCACCTTAATTCGTTGGGTTTTCTTCTTGTTCATGTGGACGAGATTTCCAGTTGGAGAGCTCGTGGGATCCAATTTCCTTTCTTGCTTTAATTCTTTCCAGTTATTATTGTAATTTTATTACCCCTCTTTGTATCGAGGTGGAAGATGTAATTTCCAACCTTGGTTATTAGAATTACCTCATTCGGGGAATGAGTATTGTAATCTTATTGAAAAGTATATTATTGGAATCATGTGGTATATCTTATGCCTTGGATGTAATTTTATAATGTTTGGAATGTATGAGTTCTTAATTCTGTAAGTAATTAAATGTTATGCTGCAATTTAGGTTCCTTGTTTGGGTTTTAAGTAATCGTAGTCTTGTAACCTTAGAGGTTGTTGGCAATGGATAGTGATCTTGCATGTTAATTGTACTTAAAAAAAAAAAAAAATAGTACGTTTGAGCAGTTAATTGCAACTTCTTTTAGGGTTGCGTGGCGGGGCATTACATTATGTGACAAGCAATGCATGAGAGATTAAGAAGCATTTGCATAGATCAGGAGATTGATTGTTGTGTTTCCACACGAATTATTTTTAGTTGTAAATTGATTATAGAAATGCAAAATAAAACATGTAGGTTGTCTTCATTATTTACAACGTATCCATTATTTGCAATCTCAATTAATTAATTATTAATGATTTTAATGAATAATATTAGGAGAATGATTCTTGAATATTTTTTTTCTCAATAAATCACAATTTGTAAATTGAATACAATTTAAATTTGTAAATTATTAGTTTTGTTAATAATAATAATTTTTGTCCAAAATTTAAGGTATTATATATTTTAGTTTAACAATATCTATATTTGATGTTTTTGTATATGTTAATCAATCGTTTGATTTATTAAAATGGGAAAATGGTTTTTGTGTTTTGGATTGAAAATTTATCAGTTGGAAATTAGCTATCAAGTTGTACATCATGTGTTATATTCCTAACATCAAATTAACAAGTATGCTTTTGAAAAAGTGATTCCATTAGTATTGTTATATCTTTTATTAGTAAGATTGAACAAAAAATTATTCTTTAAATTTTTTTTTATTTTATTCAAGAATATTAGTTGTAATAGTCATCACAACTGAGTTTTGCAAAAACCAAATATGTTATAAGTAGTATCAACTTCGTAATTTTGGGAATGCGATGAAACAATACGCATACTCTATATTGCTAATTTAATTGAATTAGAAGGTACACATTGTTTGGAGGGAACATTAGAAAGATGTTACTAAATTTATACAACAATTTGTGTACGCATGTATGTATGCAAAAACAAATGTAGAATGAAAAAACTCATGCTTGTTTTCCTCCCTACCATATTGGCACCATGAAGGCACATGGACTATATCTAGACCCCAGAGCAAGAGAAGAATGAAATGCACATGGGAGATACCATGGAGATTCAACATACATTATTATTTTAATTGAATTAGAAGGTACGCCTTGTTTTGAGGCAATATGGAAAACATGATAGTAAATCTATACAAGAATTTGTGCACACATGTATGTTTGTAACAACAAATAAATGACATGAAATGTAAAACCACAAAACCCGCACTCGTTTTCCACCCTACCATATTGGCATCATGGAGCCCCATCGACTCTAGCCAAACCCTTGAGTAAGAGAAGGATGAAACACCCATGGGAGATGTTGTGGAGTTTCATCATACATCATACAATAGAAATCTTGGGAAAACTTCATTGTTTCCATATACAATATCTTATATTGTTGTGTTTTCTTTGATGTGGAAACTTGAAAGGAAAAAAGGTATCTTGGTTTTTGAATCCCTTTGCATGCTTAAACCTAGTTCCTGCAAATGGAATACAAAGGTCTCTTAGTGGAAAACAAAGGGAAATGAAAAAGGAAGGGTAAAAGGCAAGTATACAGGAAAAATTAATATATAAAATGTGAGCCTAAAAATAGTGAATATTTTTTACAATTAGTTAACCAAAGTTGTCTATTGACAATGGGAAAGTATCACACTTACATACACTGTTGATTGTGTTCAAGAAGGATGAGTTGCATTAGACTGAGTCGTAGGAGTATGAAAGAATTTGAAATAGAGAGTGTACAATACACTAATTTTCTTGAATGCATATTATATTTCTATAGGAATATAAACAAAATGATATACATATACAATAAAAGAGGTTAGCAGTATTTGTTGTAAATAGAAACAGATAAAGTGGAATATTTTGAATGCATGGCATCTTGGCAAGGGATTGTCTATAAGTAATCTTTTAGAGAAGTTAAAAAGAGACCTGTGGAAACAATAAGAAATGCAATGATTGTAGCATGGGATTTGAAGGAAAAACATGTAGTCACGTACAAAATGAAAACTAAGCCAATCATGACATTGTAAACGATTTTGTTGAAAGGAGAAACAAACACTATTCTCATGTGCTTCTGGGGATAAACAATGTATCAATGTAGTATAGAGTTTTTGTTTAGTAAGGAAGTACGTGTAAAAAAATTGTATCCATGTATATAAACAACAAGAAATAAACAATGGTAGAAGGCAGAGGCAATATACCCACGCCCACTCTCCTTCCCACCATATTAGCATCATGAAGCCTCAAAAAAATATGATGAAACATAATTGTAGAAGACAAGGAATCTATGTGATAGTTGGCTTCTCAATTACAAATTCAAGCTACATTATTTGGCACTAAATAGTATAGAAAAATAAGTAAATTGTAGAAGAATTATTAAGAGTATACGTAAGAACCACTAGATAACAAACTATTCTTAATGATACTCTTTTTCCATGTTCACCATAGTAGACCCTTGATTATTGTAGTTTGCTTAAGAATAAGAGAAAAATGATAGATGATCAAAAACCTGCAGTACACATATTCATCCAAGATAAGCAGTGTATGTCAGAATTGACCTGTCGATTAAAAATTTGAACTGCATTCTTTGACAGTAAGCCTACATTAATCAAAACTTGTAAAGGCAATGGATAATGATAATCTATGCAAAATGCCTATAATTCCACATAGTTAATTGGGAAAAGAACAATTTCATGTGTGGAAGTTGAAACAAATGAGGAAGAAAGAATAGAATGAAACATATTGATGTAACACAGTGTGATCCCATATAATTTGCAAGCTTGTTCGCTTACATAAGTAAATTTGGGTAGTTTGTTCGAGGGAGATTCAAGCAGATTAGGGAAAAAACAATCTCATAAAAACATATTGATAGAGGATTCAAGCTATGTTCTTTGTTAATAAATAGTCAAGACAAATAGAGAAATTTTATAGGAGGTGTTAAAATAAGAGCTATTTGCTACAAGTCATTTTACATGGGTTTTTTTGGATAAATGTTTTGTGTATAATATTTCATACAAAGCAATGTAGCTTGAATTCAAAGTTAAGTCTCTGGTGCAATACGCATTTTGCAAAGATTGATGCATCATATAGTTGTTGTCATATCCTAAAGAAGACAAGCATCTCTGTTAAGAATTGGAGTTAAATAATTGATTTGGCAAGGTGGAAAGATATTTGTATACGTGTGTAGGGGAAAAATAGTTTAGTGGCTTTTAATTGTTATTCTAGTAGCTCTTGTATCTGTTGAAAATGTCTCTTTCGACAATGTAATTTAGTCAGTATACTTTCTTGCACATTTTGTAGCACATCAGTGTCAAAACCCTCCAACCTGCTGTCGAAAGCAACAATAAGCAAAGAATGAGAAGCATGAACAAAAAATTAATCATTTAAAAAAAATACCCATGTGAAACATACATATATATATACATGTATACATATATGGGTATGTGTAGGATCATGATGGAAAAAACAGGCCCTTAAGTGAGAAAAAATTTAGAAAAATCAGAGTTAGGCAACTTGACATAAGGATTTGAATAAGTTATCTATATTATTTCAAAAATATGAAAGGATAGAATCTATAGAAAATTCAATATAGTTTCTACACTACTAGGTTTTTTTTTTTAAAAAAAATCTATTTGGTGAAAATTTGAAATTTCAATGCAGTAGTACTTAAATTTCAAGGAAAAAATAAGAAGTAGGTGTCTGTTTGACTAGCTTAACCACAATAAAATGATAATATTTTTTTATAAGATTTTAGATATAAATAGAGGACTCATGTCCCAATGTGGATGCATATTTTTAATAATTTTTTCCAAGTAAATAATTAATTATGTATATTTTATTAAAATTTTAAAAAAATATAAACTTGTTTTTCTAACCAATCTTAGCTTGGTCAAAACTTATGAAATTCATCTTCTTTTTTAATCTTATAGTATGTGAAACATAGAATGTGATGCATGTTTCAGATTCAAGAAATGTGATAATCGCTTGAAAGCTATAGATTTTTCAATTAGCCTATCAATCAAGACTTTAGTTGTAATTCAAATAGAAAATGAATAATAATTATTTATTAAATTCAAAGTAAAGAATAATTTATATTGGTGGAAATTTGAGAATCTCTTTAAAACCCTTTCGCTTCATCAAATTTTGGGGTGTTGTTGTCGCACATACCCTACATATACCCATATATATATATATATATATATATATATGTATATGTATGTATGTATGTATGTATGTATGTATGTATGTATGTGTATATATATACACATGTATACAAATGTGTATATATATGAAATTAGTTTCGTTGCTATTAAGTGTTATTATTTATAGGATCTCTTCGTATTTGTTCAATTTATTTGTTAGAAGTTTCCAATAGGATTTTCATCAACCCAACTGTGAATAAGACTTGTCGTGTAATAGCTCTGTTACAATTTATCTACTTTTCTATAATATTTATTCTGAGGGAATGTAGCTTCAATCTTTGATTAAGCTTCTAGTATTATGTAATAACAATATATATATTATCGCGATGTATACACACATGTATATATACGAAATTAGTTTGGTTGTTGTTAAGTGTTATTTTTTCTAATATCTCTTCCTATCTATTCAATTTATTTGTTTGAAGTTTCCAATGGGATTTTCATCAACCCAAGTGTGAATAGGACTTGTGGTGCAATAGCTCTATTACAATTTCTTTATTTGTCACTATTTGTGTGTATCTTTGGCATTGCAGCCATTATCATAGGAGCAATTGTACTTATCTGTGTGTAGGGTTTAGAGTTGTATGAAATAATTAACATATTGGAGATAAAATTACTTTGGTGGCTATTTAGTGTTATTGTAATGGCTCTTTTACAATTTCTCTATTTGTGTATTATATGATGAAACAATCTCTCCAAAATGTGTTTAGCGGCTTTTAAGTGCTATTGTAATAGTTCTTTGAGTTGTTCAACTTTATATCTCTAGCTGATATGCTATTGGTTTGAAATTTCTATTTGTTAAGAAGAGAGAATTATTCTGACAATGCAACTGAACTAATATATTTTCTTGCATATTTTGGAGCACATATTCATAATGCCATAATGGCTATTCTAATAATGCAACATAATCAAAATATTTTCTTGCATATTTTGGAGTATACATTCCCACTACATGTATATATAGATATATACATACACATGTGTATATATAGGTATATGATTATAGAATGCCACAGAATTAATTCGAAATTCAAGCTACATTCCCCAAAACTAAATATTATAGACAAATAGAGGAATTGTAATAGACCTATTGCAAGAAAAGTCATATTTTGCATTTTCCAACAATGAGGATGTGGCCGGCGGGTGGGGACCTCACCATGGAGGAATACTAGTTAAATATCCTTTGATTCATCAAAAAAGTATGGAACCTTAGGGTTACTAATTTTTGGCTCTTGAGTGTTATTTTAATACCTCTTAAAATTTCTCTATTTCTCTATAATATCTAGTGCTGCTTGATGTAGCTTGAATTTTCAATGAATTTTGTGGGGTTGTTCTCATTTTGTATAGATTATTGCTACGTATTGGGTTTAGAAGCTCTATTTAATGTCACTTTGGGGAAGTTGCAGTTAAATCTTCTTTCTTATCATCAAAAAAATATGTTTGGGGCCAATAGTTTTTGTGGCCCTTGTTTTTTGTTTATAGTTATGGTTGTGCATCTTTGGCTTTATACTTGTTACCATAGGAGCAATTGCAGTTAAATCTTCTTTCTTTCATTGTTGGTCTATTCTTTTGGTTATCTATGTGTATCTTTGGCATTGTAGCCATTACCATAGGAGGAATTGTAGTTGTCTGTGTGTAGGGTTTAGGGTTGTATGCCATAGAAAAATAGGGAAATTGTAACAGACCTATTACAGGGCAAGTCCTATTTTGGATTTGTCAGTGATGAGGGTGTGACCGGCCGTAGGGGAGTTCACTGGGTTTTGTTGTGGCGACATGGAGTTTTGCGAATAAGTGGGTTGGTAGTGGTGGAGAGTTCTTATATTCTTTCCTTTTCATCTATTTCAACTCCCCCCATAACAAACTCTTCATTATGGTACTTTTCCTCTTCTATTCTCCATTTTTAAAGTTCTATTTAAGATGGGTTAATGCATCCTATCGATGGTGTTCGATGGCGGTGGCCGAAGTAAATGCAATATTCAATGTTGTCATGTTGGAGAATGGTGTCCTAGATATGGGTAAGGTGAATGGTAAGTATTTGTTGGCACGAGGGCCAATGCATCCTATCGTTGCATGATGGTAGTGGATGAAGTAAATGCAATATTGAAATTTCTCCATGCTCATAGAGCTATCTTTTCAGCTTGCTAAATCAAGTGTATAAAGTTGGTTCTTTATGATAATACCTACTTTCTTTAGGTCATGAAAATAATTATATCATGTGATCCTAAATCTTTTTATGTAAAAAAGACCTTTAAGATTTTATACATATACATATATGGGTATGTGCAAGATCATGATGGGCCAAAAAGTGGCGATATGATGGGTATTTGTAGGGTATGTGGTTGACGATTTTTTTTAACCCAAAATTGATGAAATGAAAAGGGTTTTTAAAGGAGATTCTTAGCTTTCCACCAATATAAATCATGCTTTAATTTGAATTTAATAAATTATTATTATTCATTTAATATTTGAATTACGACTAAAGTCCTCGACATTGATAGATTGATTGAAAAACATCTATAGCTTAAACAAGATCACTTTTTGAATCCAAAAAGATGCGAATGCCATCTATGCTTCGCAGATAACATAGATTAAAAAGAAAAAATGAATTTCATGAATTTTTACCAAGTTAAGGTGGTCGACATACTAGTTTTTATATTTTTAAACGCTGTAATAAAAAAAGTCATAATTAATTATGTACTTGAAAAAATTTAAAAAAAATATGAATCACATCCGACACGAGTCCCTACCAAGTTCAAAATCTTATAAAAAATATTATTGTCATTTTATTGTAGCTAGGTGGCCTAATACCTACTTCTGTTTTTCCCTAAAAATTTAAATACCACCGCATTGAAATTTCAAATTTTCACCAAATAGATTTTAAAAACCTAGTAGTTTAGAAACTACATTCAATTTTCTACAGATTCTATTCTTACATATTTTTGAAATAATGTAGATAACTTATTCAAAATTTTACGTTAAGTTTCCTAACTAATTTTTTTGAATTTTTTGCCACTTAAGGGCATGTTTTTTTAATGATGATCCTACACATACCCATATATATACATATATATATATATATATATATATATATATACATTTGTGTGTGTATATATATATGTATGTATGTATGTATGCATATATGTATATACATGTGTATATATGTATATATGCATAAATACATGTATGCATGTTTTACTAACAGGTCTGTTACAATTTCCCTATTTCTCTATAATACTCAATGCTAGATAATATAGCTCCTCTTATAAAATTACTCTATTTTTCAGCTTAGTAAAAAGAACGTGGACACCATAATAAAATTAAAAGCATAGGAGCTCAATGAATGTGCAAATGTATACATGGAAACACATGAATATATTACGTTCATATTTGCAAAACAAGAGTCTTAGATAGGATGTATGCATATCTTTTGGGTGCATCTGGGTGTAGTATGAACAAAAGGAAAGGAGACATGCATTCCACCCTGCCGTATTGGGTGATGCAGCCTCATTTCTTGTGAAAAAATCCTCAACCCAGAGCATACTCTGCCGACCACAAATCTTAAGCATAATGCATTGTCAAAATATCATAACAAAATTTTCTTTAGTTGAAATCATTGCTATACATTTTAATAAAAATATTTATAGATGTATGATTTATGACAAAGGATTTGGCACATTGTCATAAAATAAGAGATGGCACCATATTAAAATAAAAAACATGGAAGATGACTAAATTTGTGAATATATGTATATATATATATATATATATATATGAAAGATAGTAATAAATTAAGTGGATATTTGCAAAACATAAGGGCTAGATAAGATCTATGCATACCTTGTAGCTGCAACTAGATGTAGTCTAAATAGAAAGAAAGAATGCCTACTCTCCACCCTGGCGTATTGGGCCATGCAACCTCATGGTATGTCACCAAATTCCCAAGCAAGAACATACATTGCCTACCCACAAAACCAAAACACAATCAAATATCCAAAAATAACAATTCCCAAGAATTATAGATTGTGGGAATCTGATAGCATTAACCTAACAATTTTCTTTAGTTGAAATCAGTGCTATACATTTTTTAAAATATATGTAGTTATATCATTTATGAAAAAGAGTATGACATGTAGTCATGAAATAAGAGATGGAATAATGGACATATAGGCGTACCTTCTAGATAAATAGAATGTAGTTGGAGCTTTTACACCATTGCAAACATGTGATGACAAACCTATTTAGTATTGTGGACATGTGTAGTTACAACTGACAATGTTTGCAATATAAAATGGTTTAAATCACATATAGTTAGTGACAAGGAAAATTTCAAGTTTAGTGTGGCAAACATGTGTAATTGGAAGATAGCATATAAATTAAGAAGTATTGTAGACAAAAATGAGAAATTGTAATAGAACTATGAAGTTTCAAAAATCTTAAATTTTGTAGATTGGTATAAAGTAGAAAGATGACATTCAAATGTACCTTTGCACTGCTTTCGCTTTTTTACCACAGATTGTGGCAAAAGATTTCTACATGTAGTAGGACAACTCTAAGTCTACAATAGATCTTGTTGTTATGAATATTTAGTAGAAAATTAGTGTTATTCCAATAGCTCTTATACAATTCTCTATTTGTATTCAATATTTATTTCCAAACCATGTAGTTTCAATGTTGTATCAATATGTTTCAAACTTTGTTAGCTGTGTATAAGTTTAATGAAATGGGCAAGGTTTTTTTTTACATTAAAAAATTTATGGTTGCATCATATAATTATTGTCATAACCTAAAGAGAGTAGGTATTACCATAAAGAACTAGGTTTCAAGAGTTCAATTAGAAAACTAAAAATATAGCTTTATGAGTGGGTATGTGCAGGATCATCATGGAAAAAATAGGTCCTTAAGTGGCAAAAAATTCAAAAAAATCAGAGTTAGGTAACTTGACGTAAAAATTTGAATAAGTTATTTATATTATTTCAAAAATATGTAGCAAATTGAATGTAGTTTCTAAACTACTAGGTTTATTTTAAAAAAATTAAAAAAATCTATTTGGCAAAAATTTGAAATTTCAATGTAGTAGTACTTAAATTTCAGAAAAAAAAAAGAAGTAGGTGCCTATCTGACCACCTTAACGACAATAAAATGATAATATTTTTATATAATATTTTAGATATAATTAGAGGACTCATGTCCCGATGTGATGCATATTTTTTGTAATTTTTTTCCAAGTAAATAATTAATTATGATTTTTTTATTACGACTTTTATAAAATATAAAAAACTTGTATGTCTAACAACCTTAACTTGGTCAAAATTCAAATTTTTTTTTTTAATCTTATAGTATACGAAGCATAGAATGTGACACATGTTTTAGATTCAAAAAATGTGATACCATTTGAAAGCTATAGATGTTTTTCAATCAACCTATCAATTAGGACTTTAGTCATAATTCAAATAGAAAATGAATAATAATAATTTATTAAATTCAAAGTAATGCATAATTTATATTGGTGGAAAACTAAGAATCTCCTTTAAAAACCCTTTTTGTTTCATCAATTTTGGGTCAAAAAAATTCATTAGCCACATACCCTACACATACCCATCATATCGCCACTTTCTGGCCCATCATGATCCTACACATACCTGAGTGTCAAGAAATGCAGTACATAGAATACAATGTGTTGTGCATTTGTACAACCCAACATATGACAGTGAAAGAGAAACCCACAAAACCCATGCTTGTTTTCCTCCCTGCCATATTGACATCATGAAGCCTCATGGGTTGTAACCAAATGCCCGAGAAAGAAAAATGTATAACACCCATTAAAAATTTAATTGAGCCGTATCATATATCAAAAAATAGAGTAGGGGAAATTTTGTTGTTGCTATATATCATTTCTTATAATGGACTATTTTTTTCTATGCAACAAGTTTTAAAAGATTGATATGTTAATAAAGAGATGCACCTATAGATAATTTTCATCATAGGGTCTAATACCTTTTATACAATTCTCTATTTGTATTCAATATTTACCAGCAAAGGATGTAGCTTGAATCTTGTATCAATATGTTTTAGATTTTGTTATCTATGTATAAGTTTAAAGAAATGGGCAAGGTCTTTTTTACATTAAAAGATTTAGAATCACATCATATAATTATTGTCATAAGCTAAAGAAAGTATGTATTATCATAAAGAACCAGCTTAATATAGTTGATCTAGCAAGCTGAAAAGATAGCTCTATGAGCGTGGGGAAATGTAGTCGGTAGAATAGAATATGTTGTGTATTTGTAGGAGCCAATGTATGACGGTCAAAGGAAAAACCACAAAACCCATGCTTGTTGTCCTCCCTATCATATTAACATCATGAAGCCTCATGGGCTCTAGCCAAACCCCTGAGAAAGAAAAGCATGCAAGGCCCATAAAAAAATCAATGGAGCTATACCATATATCAGACAATGACAAAGTAGGGGAAATTTTGTTGTTTACATATATAATTTTTTATATTGTACTATATTTGTCATGTAACAACTTTTATAAGATGGATACATTGATAAAGAGATGCCTATACATAACTATCATCATAAGCTCAAAATATTCTCTTAGTATAAACCTCTTTCTATGCCCCAAGTTCTGCCATTTTCATATGGGCCTTAAGTGTTTCCCTAAGAGTTCTTTGTGCAATTTCCATGTTTGTGTTTAATATTTAGTTCCAATTATTGTCTATAATATTTAGTAGTGAATAAGTGTTATTCTAATGCCTCTCATATAATTATTGTATTTTTCATCAATATATGCATGGGCATGTGTAGGATCATCATGGAAAAAATAGGCCCTTAAGTGGCAAAAAAATCAGAAAAATCAAAGTTAGGAAACTTGACATAAAAATTTGAATAAGTTATCTATATTATTTGAAAAATGTGTAACAATATAATTTGTAGCAAATTGAATGTAGTTTCTAAAATACTAGGAAATTTAAAATAAAATAAAAATCTATTTGGTGAAAATTTGAAGTTTCAATGCAATAGTACTTAAATTTCAGAGAAAAAATAAGAAGTAGGTGTCTGTCTGACCACCCTAACGACAATAAAATGATAATATTTTTTTACAATATTTTAGATATAGGTAGAGGACTCATGTCCCGATGTGATGCATATTTTTTTGTAACTTTTTCCAAGTAAATAATTAATTATGTTTTTTTTATTACAACTTTTAAAAAATATAAAAACTTGTATGTCTAACCATCTTAACTTGGTCAAAACTTCATGAAATTCATTTTTCTTTTTTAATCCTATATTATGAGAAGCATAGAATGTGACACATGTTTTGATTCAAAAATGTGATACCATTTGAAAGCTATAGATGTTTTTCAATCAACCTATCAATCAAGACTTTAGTCATAATTCAAATAGAAAATCAATAATAATTATTTATTAAATTAAAAATAGAGCATAATTTATATTGGTGGAAAGCTAAGAATCTCCTTTAAAAACCCTTTTCGTTTCATCAATTTTGGGTTAAAAAAAGGTTGTCAGCCACATACCCTATATATGCACATCATATTGCCACTTTTTGGCCCATCATGATCCTGCACATACCCACATCCATATATTCATGTTTGAAATAGAAATAATAGTGTGTTGCTAATAGTTTTCTTATTTCATAGATTTGAAATTCTCCTAAGACTTCCATTCTTTTAAAAAAGTCTATTCTATTCTTCTCTGCATTAAAATCAACTCTAAAATATGGAGAATAGAAGAGACAAACTATGGTAATGAAAATTTTGTTATGGGAAGCTAGAAGAAAGGATATCATGAAGAATAATTTATTCTATGAAAGTTGATACAGATAAGGGAGAAAAAAGGTTACAATTATCTAGATTTGTATCTGCAAAAGAGCATGCTCATTAGGCAAAAATAGTTCTATGTTTATAAATTGCATGTCATGAGCTTGATGCACAGAGGCTTCACGAAACATTCGATGCTCTTGAGACACTACTCCTTAATTATATCAATTGTTTCATGAAGCCTCTATGCATCAAGCCCATGCTTGTTGCGATGAATGGAAAGTGTTTGTTTGCAGAAGGGTTAATGCATGCCGCTATTGTTGGACAATGACACAAAAGACAGTAAATGTGGTGTTCCATACTATGCTATATGAAAGTATATTTAAGTATAAATGGGAAAAGGCTTAAAAATAATAGTGGGCTATTGGTACGAGAGCATTATATGGCTAGCAATGGTGAATTTTTTTTTTGGAGCAGGCGTGCTAAAGAAGATGTATATGTAGCATGTAATCAACATGATCATCATGTGGAATAAGAGATCTGTAAAGTGCCATGCCAAGCAAAACATATTGAAACATAAAGTGAATACATATGTATATATATATATATATATATATATATATATATATATAGTATATGAGCATATATATATATATATATATATATATATATATATATATATATATATATATATATATGTATGTATATATATATGTATATATATATATATATATACACACACATATATATACATATATATATATACATAAATACATGTGTGTATGTTACTAATAGCTCTATTATAATTTCCTTTTTTCTCCATAATACTAAATGGTAGATTATGCAACTCCTCTTATACAATTACTCTATTTGTTGCCAAACTGCACCTTTGGGCTACTTTCAATTTTTTGCATTTATGTGTGCTTTTGTGCCTATTTTAAGGTTCTTCTTAATGTGGATTTCTAGTCATCTCTTGTTTACTTGTCAGCCTTCAGTCTTTTTGTAACAACTATTTTACAATTTCTCTATTTCTTTATAATTTTTTCTTCTAGACAATGTAACTCCAATTTCGGATTGGCATGCCAACTATATGTCTGTGTATATGTATATCTTTGAATATAAAACAAAAAATTGAATATGTATATATAGACCAATTGTGGTGCAATAGCGCAATAAGAAGTAAATGTAATATTGAATATTGCAGTGTGGTAAAGTATACTCCATAATATGCAAGAAAATATTTTGATTTAGTTGCATTGTCAGAATAGTCATTCTGGCATAATGAATATGTGCTCCAAAATATGCAAGAAAATATACTAATATAATTCCATTGTCAGAATATCCATTCTTGCATTATGAATATCTTATACATATTACACGATTAAATGCTTTTTTCATAATAAATAGAAATTTGAAACAAACAACCCATCGGCTAAAGATATAAAGTTGAACAAATAAAAGAACTGTTACAAAGACACTTAAAAGCCACCAAAGACATTTTGCAGATATTTTTTCATCATGTAACTATTGCCATAGCCTAAAGAAAATAAGTTTCGTCATAAAGAGTTGGGCTTATATAATTGATTTGGCAAGTTGAAAAGATATCTGTATATGCGTGGAGGGCGGAAAACCGCCTACACAAAACACTTTTTCCAATAGTGACTTCTCAACAACAACCAAAGCATATGTATATGAAAAACTATTTGTAAATGTATCTATGCATATGCAATGTATTTTCGATGGAGACTATAACAAATGGAAGGTACAATACACTCTTTTAAGAAGAGTGTAGCACTGTTGTTGACTATGCCTGTGCATCATAACTTTTTTGTTCTAGCCTCCATCTAAAAAAACTTAATATTTTTTATTGCACATGCATATATAAATATACATATACATATACATATATTACAATGAAGACTAAACTATGCTAACACCAAAAACTATAAAATCTTTGTGTATATATTTTAATATATTCTAATGTTCAAACCATCCTATTCTTTTTCTAATAATTCATAGATATAGAATTATATACACATGGATACACATATATATTTTGTTATATGTTTATGCGTAATTGCTACTTTACATATATCTATGGTTATACATGTAAATTCGTATATGCTAATGTTCTTGAGCTTGTATTTATACTTGTAGGCTATGCGAGTACATTCAAGTTAAATTATGATAATGAACAGTTTGTTATGGGAAAAAGAGTATCAGGAAACATATTGATAGAAGCCAATAAATCTATCTAACAACTGCCTTATCAATTATACATTTGAGCCACATTATTTAGCAGCACATATGAAACACAAATAGGGACACTACAAAAAGAACAATTAGGGAGACACTTGTGAACCATAAGAAGATGTCACTTGTTCAAAAACCAACATTAAATAGAAGATCATAGAATGTCATTCATTGTTTTAGTTATCTTTGTGCATCTTTGGTGGTACACCCATTAACATATGTATATATATACTTTCCCACATGCTAGCATTCAATATTGCATTGACTTCATCCGCCACCATCATCCAACAACATGATGCATTGGCCCTCGTGCCAGAAAACACTTACCATTCACCTTCCCCGTATCCAAGACACCATTCTCCACCACCACCAACCTAGGTAATTACCAAGGTCCATGTCACCACAAAGAAACTCGGTGACCATATATATGCAGAGGCTTAGTACGAAAGGATAAAAATATTGGAGATAAAATTAGTTTGGTGGTTGTTAGGTGTTATTCTTTGCAATATCTCTTTTATATGTTTGATTTATTAGTGTCAAGTTTCTAGCATTTTTTTTTTTCCAGCCCAACCATGAATTGGATTTTTCATGCAATAGCTCCTATACAATTTCTCTATTGGTCTATTGTTGTTGCATTGCGAAACGAGCCACAATGGTCCTAGTCTATACATATGCATATTTATTTCTACCTTTTCTATTGGTTACATTTCTTTTGGGAAGGCCAATTTAAATGAATAACATAGTGCCAACAAAGAAATTGTTGTTACACCTTGTTTACATACTGATAGACTTTCAGTTTGGAGTGCATTCAAACGCACCTAAAATTTTATCAGTATGTAAAAAAGTTGCAACAAAAATTTCTTCACTTGCATGGGGTTCTTCATTTGGGAGGAATGAAAATAATTTTCTTGCTACAAAAAGAGGATTGAAAAATTAAATAAAATTTGATTTTTTAATAATTAATTTCTTAAATAATAATTATATGTTCAAAATTTCAGACACAACATAATGTTACCTTTGTCTTAGTTTTACATGCACTAGACCTAGATGCACATCTATATTTGAAGACTACATCTACAGGAATGTCCAAGATTCAAGGTGGGTTGTGTCATTTCTTCTCTATTCTTAAAATTTCTCTTTCTCTTTCATATCTGCCCAATATAACTTGTCAAATATATTGTGTTGCTTCTTCTCTAGGGCCTTAATCATATTAAGCTTAGTTGTGATTATGTCTGATTTCCAAACTATCCAGACCCCTAGGTATTTGTTTAAGCAACAAGATGAGAAAATGTTGTGGCCATGTATATATATACATACATAGATGTATATATATACATATGTACACACACACACACACACACACACACATATATACATATGTCCACACACACACACAGAGGCATAATTGAGAATCCAAGCTACATTATTGTTTTTGAAAGAGGAAAAAATGGGGATTAAATGGACCCGAAACCATAAAGTTTACAAACAAAAGATAAGATCATTAAAGACACCAAAAGAAAAAAGGTTGTAAAAACAAAAAGACAAGTCCATAGCCACCAAAAAGGCTTGCGAAGGCCACATAACCCAAAACTAGACAAAATGCCAACAACTAAATTTGAGCCTTTAATAAATCCGCAGTTCAGCTTCCAAATCGTTCATATCCTGAACCCCCCTCTTTAAAATCTGAACCATCTGGGTAGTAGGAGGTGCTTTCATTTTAAGGTTGGCATGGGTCCTTTTTGAAATACCTTGGTCCTCATTCTTTCTTTTATCCTTGTCCTCTTCTAGGTCAACGACCAGCGAACCCTGTTGCATTTTTTCCAGCTTTCCGAACATTGCACTGATGATGATGGCATTGTGCCTAGCCATTTTATGGTTTTGTTCCACAACATTTTTCATGTTATTAGCTACATTATTGTTATTCTAATACCTCTTTTACAATTTCTCTATTTCTTTATAATATTTAGAGTGACGTGATGTAGGTCAAATTTTAGTGAAGTCTGTGGGATTATACTCTTTTTTGCATGGGTGTTTTGCATAGATGATTAATTTATTGTTAGTGTCTTCTTGTTATATGTTTCTATCTTTGAGGTTAAACCCTTTTTGGATACTTCAAAGATATTACTGCTCTTTGTAAGTGCAGGAATTGTAGTTAAATCTTCTTCCCCTAAATTTTGTTTGTAGCTACCCCCAAAAAAACAAAACACCACTCCAAATATCAGCCCTATTAAAGCTTTAAACATTCATCAAAATATTTGGACAGTGAAAGGACATGCAACGCATATTAAAGAGATGCTACATTATCTGCCACTTAGCACTATAGACAAAGAAGGAAATTGTGAAAGAACTAATAGTTAAACATACATACATACATATATATATATACATATACACATATATGCATATATACAGACATGTATATATATATGTGTATATATATATTGTAACATATATATATGTATATATATACATATACACATATATGCATATATATATACATATACACATATATGTATAAATATTCATACATAGTCAATATTAAAGAAAAACAAGGAAATTACAAAAGAACTCCTAGGGAGACACTTAAGAAGAATATGAAAATGTCATAGTGTCAGAAAGTATACTATGATTAAGTTAAATACTTGAAACAACCATTATGGTGTTGGTTTCATAGCATTTTGTAAAGGTTGTTTGTTTGAAGTTTCCAACGGGGCTTTCATCAACCCAACCATGAATAGGATTTTCCATCTAATAGCTCTTTTACAATTCGTCTTCTCCTCTATAATATTTAGTGCCAGGCAATACAGCTCGGATTTTCAATTAAGTTTTTATATATATATATATATACATGTATACATATACTAGATGGTAAGCGTTTACTCACTTGAGGGTTAAGGTATGTTGCTATTTCTCTATAATGGGGGTGGTCAAAGTAAATGCGGGCAAAAAATATGGTCAGGGTTTGTAATTTTTTCGTTCCTAGTTTATTGTTTGTAGTTATCTCTGTGCATCTTCGGCATCATACCCATCACTATAGGAGCAATTGTAGGTAAATCTTGGTTCTTCCATCAAAAAATATGGTCAAGGTTGCTAATTTTATTGCCCAATTGCAGACTAAGATAGGAGTGATTGTATATATATATGGATATGCAGAGGGTTTGTTATTTGTTTGAAGTTTTCAACGAGATTTCCATCAGACGAGTCATCAACAGGATTTGTCGTGTAATAGTTTTTTTACAATTTGTCAACTTCTCTATAATATTTCATTCCAGCCAATGTAGCTCAAATTTTTTTGCATAATGTGTAAGGAAGGTGAATAGAAGTGTTTTCTTGTGCGAGGGTTAACACATTCTATTGTTGTTGTACGGTGGGGGTAGACCAAGGAAATGTAATATTGAATGTTGTAGGGTGGGAAAGTATACTTTGATTAAGTTGTATCTTTGAAACAACCACAGTAGTGTTATATATATATATATATATATATATATATATATATATATATATATATATATATATATATATATATATATATATATATATATATATATATATATATATATATGTATGTATGTATATATATTTATATGTGCATAAAAACATGTATGTATGTTTTACTAATAGTTTTGTTACAATTTCCCTATTCCTCTATACTACTGAATGCCAGATAATGCAGCTCCTCTTATACAATTACTCTATTTGTTTACAGACTGAGAAGAACGTGACCACCATATTAAAATCAAAAGCATGAGAGTTCAATGAATGTGCAACTATATATATGAAAATATAAGAGTAAATTACATTGTTGTTCAAAATATACACCATCCTCATTGTAAGAATTTGAACTTAGATCAATCAGAAAGATACCAAGCAACTAACTGTACAAAATGTGTATAACACCAAAGATGCATAGAGTATATATACATGTGCCTATATATATATATACACACACACACTTACATATAGATATACATACACATACATATACATACATACATATATATATACACTTACATATAGATATACATACATATACATATACATATACATAAACTTTCCATCCTTTCTTTTTCTTTTGCAGTTATCTCCATGCATGTTTGGCATTACAGCCATTGCCATAGGAGCAATTGTAGTTAAATCTTCTTTCTTTCATCTAAAAAAACAACAATGTGAAATGTAATTACCAAGGTGCACATTTCCACAAAAAAACCCAATGAGCTCTCCATCGGCCGGGGAACCCCAAGCACTGACAAATCCAATTCATGGTTGGCCTAACGAAAATCCCAATAGAAACTTCAAACAAAATAGCCTATCAACTAATAAATGTTCATACATCTATATATATATGTATATATGCATAAATACATGCATGTATGTTTTACTACTAGTTCTATTACAATTTTCCTATTTCTCTATAATATTGAATGCCAGATAATGCATCTCCTCTTATACAATTACTCGATTTGTTAGCAGACTAAAAAGAACGCGACCACCAGACTAAAATAAAAAACACGGGAGCTCAATGAACATGTAAAAGTATATGGGTATAGGATCATCATGGAAAAAAGAGGCCCTTAAGTGGCAAAAAAATTAGAAAAATCATAGTTAGGCAACTTGACGTAAAATTTTGAATAAGTTATCTATATTATTTTAAAAATATGTAAGAATAGAATCTGTAGCAAATTGAATGTAGTTTCTAAACTACTAGGTTTGTTTACAAAATTAAAAAACTATTTGGTGAAAATTTGAAATTTCAAGGAAAAATTAAGAAGTAGATGTGTGTCTGACCACCCTAACCACAATAAAATGATAATATTTTTTTATAAGATTCTAGATATAAGCATAGGACTCATGCTCCAATGTGATGCATATTTTTTTGTAATTTTTTCCAAGTAAATAATTAATTATGAAATTTTTATTATAATTTTTTAAAAATTATAAAAACTCGTATGTCTGACCACCTTAACTTGGTCAAAACTTCATGAAATTTATTTTTCTTTTTTAATCCTATAGTATGAAAAGCATAGAATGTGATGCATGTTTTGGGTTCAAAAATGTGATATTGTTTGAAAGCTATAGATGTTTTTCAATTAGCCTATCAATTAGGACTTTAGTTGTAATTTGTATAGAAAATGAATAATAATTACTTATTAAATTCAAAGTAAAGCATAACTTATATCGGTGGAAATCTAAGAATCTCCTTTAAAAATCCTTTTCATTTCATCAATTTTGGGTAAAAAAATAGTCATCAGCCATATACCCATCATATTGCCACTTTTTGGCCCATCATGATCCTGCACATACCCATATATGCAAACACAAGAATAAATTACATTGTTGTTCAAAATCTACACCATCCTCTTTGTAAGGATTTGAACTTAGAGAATGCCAGTGCTCTTCGTCTGCATATATGGATATGTATATCTACCTATATGTATCAAACCAACACCACAATCGCTCTTTTGAAAATACAACATAATCAAAGTATACCTTCCAACATGAAAACATTGAATATTGCATTTACTTCGCCCACCACCATTGAACACCATCGATGGGATGCATTAACCCACATTAAATAGAACTTTAAAAAATGGAGAATAGAAGAGGCAAACTACCATAATGAAGAGTTTGTTATTGGAGGAGTTGAAATAGATGAAAAAGAAAGAATATAATCAAACATATTGATATAAGACACTGCCATCCCATGCAATCTGCAAGCCCCATCGCTTACATACACAGACCGAGGCAGTTTGTTCCAGGGAGCCTCGAGTAGATCAGGGGGGAAAGAAATGTCACGAAACATATTGATACACGATTCTACACAATGTAGCTCAAATTTTTGATCAAGCCTGTGGCATTATACCCATTTTGTATAGGTTATTGCTACTCATTGGCTTTACAATTTCTATTTTATGTGGGTTTGGTTCCAAAGAATGCAGCCTGAATTTTCAATTGACAATCCAACTCTTACACAGACTACTTGTCTTGTATGAATCTTTAGTGTGGGTTGATTGTTAACTATTTCTCTAATAGCTATTTTATCTATTTTTCACATCTAATTCATATTAAGCATATTCTAAAATACATGAACAATAAATTAATCACTTACGTAAAATACCCATGTAAAATGACTAACAGGTTTCAAAGCACAATAACGACAATAAAAAAAAGAAACTTGAAATAATTACTAACCCTAACCATATTTTTTTGCTAAAAAAAGAAGATTTAACTCCAATAAATCCATCCATATAGAGCCATAATCTCTTTGAACTCTCCAAAAGTGGGTATAACTGCAAAGATACAAACTACTAACCCTAACCTTATGTTTTGGCAAAAGAAAGAAGATTTAACTGTAGTAAAACCATCCACACAGACTGATAATCTCTTTCAAGTCTCCAAAATAGGTATAATGACAAAGATACAAATAAATAACAATGAATAATAAGCAGAGACCGAAACACATGAACAATAAATTAATCATTCACGCAAAATACACATGCAAAACCACTTACAGATTCCATAGCACAATAGCCTTAAAACCCTCCAAAATGCTATAAAATGGAGCTGAAGGTGACAATTTTTACAATAGTCTGCTACCAAACCAACACCACAATGGTTATTTCCACAATGCAACTTAATCAACATACTTTCTCGCACATTTCACACTGCATTAGTGTTAAAACCCTCCAACCTGCTATCAAAAGGAACAATAAGCACAAAACAAAAGACATGAACAATAAATAATCTGGTATCAAACCAACACAATGCCTCTTTCGACAATGCAACTTAGTCAATATACTTTATCACACATTTCCCAGCGCATTAGTGTTAAAATCCTCCAATTTTCTATCAAAAGCAACAATAAACAAAGAATGACAGACATGAGCAATAAATTACTCATCTCTGCAAAATACCCATCAAAAATGACTTACAGATTCTGCGGCACAATATTTTTACAACCCTCCAACCTAATAAAAAATGGAGCTGAAGGCAACGATTTTAATAATAGTTTGGTATCAAACCCACACCACAATGGCTCTTTCGACAATACAACTTAATCAAAGTATACTTTCCCACACAACAACATTCAATATATCATTTAATTTGGCTATCGCCTCCATACACCAATGGGAAGATGCATTGACGTTCACGCCAAGAAACACTTACCATTCACCTTCCCCGTAACGATGACACCATTCTCCACCGCCACCAACCCACATAATTACCAAGGTCGATGTCACCACAAAAAAAATTGGTGCCCTCCCCACTAGCTGACAGACCCCCAGTGCTGGAAAATCCAATTCATGGTTGGGCTGATGAAAATCCCGGTGGAAACTTCAAACAAACTATCGACTAATTATAATAATTAATATATTATTTACATAATTTTAATAAAAAATAACATTAATTTGATATTTTAAAATGATTGTGTTAATACTATAATTAACTAAACTAGCATTTAATTTTATTCACATTGGCAAAACTTACATTTATTTTTATTAAATCTAAAATACTATAATTAAAATACTATAAAAGCAAGTACTAGCCACTACATGACACTTGTTTACATATATAATAATTAATTTCATATCCTTCAACTTAAAAATGGAATTTACTTTCTCCACCTAAGAATTGAGTTCACATTGCCACTCAACGATTGAGTTTACTTATCAAATATTTCCATCCTAATAATAGGAAACCTTACTTCTTAATAATCCAAGATATTTAATCCACTTGTTTACAAACCATAGGCCCCTCAAAAGTTACGGTAAGCACTCTTTCATATTCCACGTAATTCTGAGAGATTGGAAAAAGCAATGGGCCCCTCCAAAAGTGATCATGTCAATTTACTATGTTGAAATAAAAAAAATCATAGCAACCAGATAAAAAGAAAAAGCGAAGAATAGTGAAAGAGCGTCCTGCAGCACAAGTAAAAAATAAGTGACAGAAAATGTTCGAAGAGGAATCTTAAAAAATATCTACATCATTTAATGTAACATCAACTTTCAGATCAAAAATTGTGTAGAAAAATTAGTGGAAACGAGAAGCAAATGTTTAAGTGGACCAGTGATAATGTGAAGATTGTGCTTTATGGACACAATTGCTTAAAAAATATAGCATTCCCACTTAAGCAAATGTGAAGGAGAGAAATGAAGCGTAAGAGATCATTGCATATGGTCAATGAAGAGCATGTGGGAAGACAGTAGAAGGGAAAAAATCCCAAACAAAGAAGAAATGTTGCATATTTTGTGAGTCTGCACACCTTACATTCAAGGCCGACTGAACCAGGTTTATCTTCCATTTTGCTTATCTATTTCAGTCCAAGCTGCTTAACAGACGCATAGCAGTTGTAAACCATTTTCAATCTTTTGTTTCTGTTTCGAAATGTTTTATCAGAATTCATAAGCCAATAAATAAGCAAACTGTTTTAAGATGATGTGGGTGTATGAGGGATGAACATCCTTTTTCCCTCCTATATTGTAGGTTCTAATGGCGTGAAAGATCCATACCTGTAAACCATTTGAAATCTATTGTTTCTGTTTTCGAATATTTTATGAAAATTCATAAGAAAATTAATAAGGGAACTGTTCTAAGATCATCTTGGGTGTATGAAGGATGAACAACTTTTTTTCCTTCTGTATTGTAGGTTCTGATAGCACGAAAAGTCCATCCCAAAGAATGAGGCATACCAGATCATAAACAATGAGTCAAGGGTGGATGGAAATCTGAGACTGAACCTAGCCTCCTTTGCGACTACCTGGATGGAGCCTAAGTGTAATAAATTCATCATGGCTTTTGTTAATAAGGCCCAATTCTATAACCAAGTTGGTGTAGACTGGAACAACTTCTAGTTTAAGGCTTTCGTTCCGCTGAGTGAATCCGTTTAGGGGAGGAGGATTTTTCGCACTGTCTCTAGCGTTGATGGCTATAAAAATACGTTTCTTTGAGCGATTGCTAAATTTGTCTTTTATTGTGTTGGTTTGATTTAAAACAATTAATTTTTTTTGGCATGGTAAGGTGAAGGGATAAGGGCATTGCTATTCGTTTGTGTCTAGGCACCAATTCTCTGCGATTTTATGGTGTGATAAGATGGATAGTTTATATAGTTTAAGTCTTGTGGGTTTTCTAATGATTTAGATGAAAGGGTTTCAAGTCTAATTTTCATCGATTACCTTTTCCCTTATTCTATTCTCATTGCTGCTACAATTGTGTATAAAATATGCCTACTAGATTAGTCTATGATTTTCTTGTGTGCTTTGTACAGAAGTGCACAATTATAAAAAAAAAATACATACAAAATAGATAAATTTTAAAGTTACATACATATAAATATCACAGTTCAGCATTAAGAAGTATGTTATCATGTTCAAAATCATTGAGTTCTATTTTCTAATTTATATTCAATAGTAAAAATTATATACATTGTTTCAAAATCATTTAGTTCTGTTTTTTTATTCATATTAAAGAGTAAATGTTATATTTTGTTTCAAAATCATTTAGTTCTATCTTCTAATTCATATTTAATAGTAAATATCTTGATGTATATTATATAGATTAATATTTAAGATATATATACTAGTTCATATTCAATAGTAAATGTTATATTTTGTTGAACTATTATGATAGTATTATGTGAATTAACATAGAGTATAAGACTAGTCTAAAAACTTTACTTATAAACAAAATATTAAATAAGTTTATGCAATAATAATTATTACATATCTAGGATTTTTTTTTTGAGCTTCTCTCAATCTCTTATTAATGTAGAGGATCTAGTCACATAGAAAAAACAGATGTAAATCACTCACAATTTTTTGTTGTTTCAAATTAGTTGTTTTCTTATTACTTATCTATTAGCTATTGTACACTGTGATTAAAGATAACTTTATCTACTGCTACAAGTTTCTCCCTTCTACAATAAATTAAAGATTTTGGATAAACTTTCTAGTTCTAAATAGGAAAAATAATTGCATTACGAAAAATTATATTTAAAGTTTTTGAATTGAAATGATGTTAGATTCCATTAGTTCAAATCTTTAGGTTATATCCTTCCAACCACATATTTCAATCACCTGTACGATTTATTATACAACATGGAAGAAATTTTGACTAGTGGTGATGATTATATGAAGAATTGATTTTTCTTACTTGTAATTCCACAACTAGTTTTGGTTAGAAAAAAAAAAGAAAAAACAAAAAAAATATTTCAATTGGTTGTATAGAATGAAAGACATA
Source organism: Sequoia sempervirens (assembly GCA_007258455.2). Lineage (NCBI taxonomy): Eukaryota > Viridiplantae > Streptophyta > Pinopsida > Cupressales > Cupressaceae > Sequoia > Sequoia sempervirens. Next base: position 472,868,732 of record VDFB02281492.1, read on the forward strand.
AAATAAAGTAAAATAAATTTCTTATTTCTAAAATGACTTTAAATTTGTGAAGGATTAACACTATCATTTGGCTTAATGCTATTATTTCATTCACATAATAAATCATACACTTTTATATCATTAGAATTTTAATTGAATCTAATAAGATCATTTGTTTTTTAAATAAAATTAAAATAGAGATAATATGGATTTCTAATGGCATGGATTTAAACCTAAGTAACCAATCAATCACTTTGATTCAAGTTGTCATTAAATTTTGAGAAAATGTCTATTCACTATTGTTTATTCATAAAATTTCTTAAAGGAAATAATTGTAGAATTTTATTATAAAGGTACTTAGAGAATATTCATCTATATTCTAGTAGTAGATAATAAATTTATCTTATTTAATATAATTTCAATCTAATATTTATTATAATTAATGATATTTTAGGATCTATTCAATCTTATTTTATGTTTGATAGAGCTAGAAACAATATTACTTTCTTATTTATTATTAGTTTATAAGAGAAAATATTAATAATAATTGGATACCTTGATGGTTCCACTTGGTTGGGGTGGATGGGGTAGCATTTCACATGGCTGGGTTTGTTGTACTCAAAGAGGATGTTAAAAAGGAATCCAGGAAATAGGGATGCTAATCATGACTACTCAAGATCACTTTCAGCTCCAAGTATCCATAATTATGATCTTTTATTCTATTATTTTATTGCATGGTATTGTGGTGGTATTTAAATTTAATCTTCACATGGCTATTCAAATATTGTTTTGTATTCATATACATGTTGATTTTACATTTATAAAAATAATTTCTCTCATGGCTAGGTTTTACAGTAAAGCCACACCAAGTGCACTTTATTCATATCCTATAATATTTGAATTCAACATGATGAAATTCATCTTAGTTTTGATGTCAAACATAAAAGCACCATATTTATGTTTTCATATTTTTTAGACATGTATACTATGCTAGTTGCAACTATAACATCTAGCGAAAATATACATCCCATTATGCTTTGACGGATGTCTATACCTTATTCTAAACTGCCCATTTTAGCATGAGAAAGGAGAAAGAGAGAAATGGATGTTGGCTTTGGTTTGATACTTGTGAATTACATTTTCTTTTAAGTTTACAAAAAAAAAATCAACAAATTAATTTTCTACATTTTTTTAATCACTTTAATTCATGAGACCATATATATTTGATGTATTCTCTAAAAAAAAAATGCCTTGTCTATGCATCCACACTTTGTTTGTATCTCTAATATGATAGTTGTAACTACAACATATGACAAAATGTCTTTATCCAAAATATTTTGATGGATGTTGATACCCTATCTGAATGGTCCTATTTTGACACCAATATGGAGAATACTAGCAAATACTATGGAATTTGGCTTCACAACTACCAATTTTATTTGTTTGAAACTCTATTTAAGAATTTTATATCCACTCTAGACATTTAATTTATTTATTTTAATAAAATATATTTCATGCTTAGGAGCTTTTGTCAAAAAATAGACAAGTTCCTAGCGTGAATAATGATTAATGATTTCCCAAATGAAATTCATAATTTCCTTGAGGAATTCTACTCAATAGAGTATATGCTTAGTGTATTGTTCGTCACACTCTTGTCATACAAAAATTCATTAAATCATTAAAATTGATAAATAATTACTATTAGCTCTTCTTTATTAAATCTCTATGTTTGGTGTTTATATGTCATCAAAAATATTTTTATTTAACTCTCTACTTAACTACTGTTCTCTTGTTTTTTATCTATTCAACACACATGAATTTAAATAAATTTTATTTATTTTATATTGCACTTGAATATTTTGTTGCAAGGTGTCACCCTTGGTCTCCTTGGTGTGGGCTAGTGCAATACTTAGGCTTCGTGACATGGTTTAACTACCTACTATATATCTTGGATCTTGTAGAAATCTAAAGGTTGTATCAGGCATTAACAAGTCGATATTTTGGTGCAATGACAATTTCCTTTGCAATAATTGGTATCAGAGTTGAGGTCATAGGTTTGATCCCCTCACTTGCAGTGGTAGGATTGTTGCAAGGATCCACCCTTGGTCTCGTTGGTGTGGGCTAGTGTGATGCTTGGGCTTTGTGACATGGTTTAACCGCCTCATGCAGATCTTAGATCTTGTATAAATCCAAAGGTTGTATCGAACATTAACAAGTCAATCTTTTGGTGCAACAACAATTGCCTTTGCAACATATTTTGCATCTTCATGTGGAGATCAACCCTTCAAGTTAGCATAAATATAAGGGTGAAGCCACAATAGTGGTTTACAATTGAAGTGAGGAAGGAAAACTCACAAAAAATGATTTTAGGGGTTTATACAAACCTATTGGTTCGACTGAACCCATTAAGGGTTCGCTAGAACTTAGGTTAGGGCGAACACTCCTAGTACTTTCCCGCTAAAAAATCCATCAAAACCCCTTATAGAAGGGGGTTCGAATGAACCCTGGTTCGAGCGAACCCCTAGGGGTTCGTTTGAACCCCCTCTATTCCTCATCCCCTCCCAGAGACACAAAAAAACTAAATTTTGGCACTTCGGAGCTTGGGTTGAGGATGAAAATGGAGGAATCTTCGCAAACCAAACTTGAATCAGGTAGTCCTTAGAATGAGCAATCCAACGAATATAATTTTAATATGTTTTGGTTTCATTATGTATTTATTTTTTTAGTTTTATTAAACATAGGTTTTTCATTGAAAATGAAGGTCTTTGTTCTGGACATGTGGAAAAATAGTAGATTATTAAAAAAAAATTAAAAATATGAGTGCACCAGATATTGAAGTCCTTGATCCAACAAAAAAAATAAAATTGAATTTCAATAGATACAAAAAAACTCATGCGTTATACGGTCATGCTATGTCTAAATTGTAATTAGTTTGACTTCAAAACTTGATTAAAGAAAAAATATTCAATAAAAATCTGTCTAACCAAGTGTAAGCACTGAATATTAGAGTTACAAATCTAAATTAGAAATAATAAGAATTGTATCTTTCATGGAAAAAAATTTATGCGTTATACAGTGTGCATCACTTTTTAAAAATGTTATTTTTTGAAAAAAAATAGTTTTCGTGGGAGACGGAAAAAGAAGTGCAATATGATTCCAAAATTTTTGAAAAAACTATTTTTAGAATCTACAGACAAAATGTGACAAGACTCTAGTTTTCATCATCTTCAAATTCTTCATGGTTTAGCCGCTATAGGTTCCCGAATGTGAAGATTTAGTTTAAAAAAATAATTTCAGTGTCCAGTTTGGCCAAAAATTGTAAACCACTATTGTGGGATCACCCCAGTTAAAATTAATTTCCTTGAAACACCACATGGAGAGAAAAAAACTTGATTGGAGAATCCAATTATTATGTAGATATAGTAAGAGATGATATTGGAAGACAAATGCAAGTCATCCTAGGAGGTATGGATTTTTTCAAAGCTATGGAAAGATTTTTAAAAGGAGGAATAGACAATTATTCACACAACAAGAGTACACATAACCATCTTATTATGATTTGAAATTACATTAAGAAGAGTCCTATATATCTCTTTTAGGAATGTTTTTTATTGGTACAATTAATAATAAGGTTCTCAGTAAGAGAATTCTTCCACTATAAAGAACATCTCAAGACCTTAAGCTATTGAAAATTCAAGAAAAATGGTGAATAGTAAAACATCACCAACATTGGAAGGGGATGCCATTGTAATCAAGAATCTAACTCAAAGAAATATTAAAGAATTATAAAATAACATCCATCCAAAGTGACGAGGGTGTTAACCTGAGACATAGAAAATCACACACAACACAGAGAATATTATTTTATTCAAAAATAGGAAAATATTACATGCAAAGGATCTCAAATCCTTGAGTTCTACAATACATTCTCTTACAAAAAATTGCAGAGTTCCCCTTTTCCCCAGTTTTCCCTCTTGTTCCCAAAAAGCTACAAAAATTAAAAAACCCTCGCCCATAAATAGCTCCTTCTTTGTTTTGGAGCAAAAAAAACATTCAAAATATGAGTTTTGACAGTTTGGAGCCAAAAATTACAAATTGAAATTCAAAATTTAAAACCTTATTTGAAAATTACCACATTTTTGAAAGTGCACTAACTTCCAGGAGCCATAACTTTTGATTCGGGACTCTATTTTTCGAATTGTTTGAACTGTTGGAAAGGTCTCAGAGTCAAGAACGTGCTCAAAATCGCTATTCTAAATTCAACAAGTTTTGGGGCCATTTTAGGGTCGTATAATGCCTCAAATATGATATGGAAGTTTTTCAAGTGCAATTCTGGGAGACTGAAACTGCAATATCTTTCAAACTGGGAATGCTTTTGGCCTGATTCTTTTGCCAATCTTCTTATTTTTCCATTTTGAATCCTCCCATATAATTGTTATCTCCAAATACCTTCAAATTCTAATGCCTGCTAAAAATAATAGTTGATCAGAAAAAGCAGAAAAGCAAAACTAAAAAATTGGGAATTACATTATGATGAAAAGGGTATCCAAAACTACAAAAACATCTAAGAAAATACTAAAAGGAAATGTAAATCTTTCGGGTGATGTAGGATTTCCCTAACACCACTAGATGCTCCTGCATCACAAAAGGGCTCAGACAATTCAATTTCCACTAATATAGCAACAAAAATAATGTGATGGAAAAGAGTGGTAGAAAAATCAACCTATAAAAATTACTCCAAAGAGTTTAATTTTTCTATAGCAAGATTTGCAATAAAAAATAGAAAGAAATATTTGAAAGATTAATCAACATTGATAAATTGTTAAAGGATTCCAAGAGAGTGTTGAAAGAGTGAAACTAGGGCTTTAGCATGAGGCAATTCAAAGCACATAACTGAATATTCACATCCAACATTTCCTCTTTGAAAATAGCTAAGTTGAAGACCACAACAAAGAAATCTCCAACACAAGGGTAAACATTATTTTCCATGGGAAGATGCCAATTCTAAGAAAACATCTATTTAGATCTAGTAAGTCTTTCCATAGATTTAAATCTATAGTGATGCACTTCAGTGAAAAGTATGACTCATTCTTTAAAAAGTCCTCCCCCAAAATGATAATTGGGATAGACTAGGCACAAAAAGTATTGTATTAGGAAACAAAGGAATGGAAAGGGGAAGGATTCCATTACAAGAACATGTAGTAAAAGAGGAGCATTCCTAATCTAGATCACATAGAGACCCAAAAAGAACACCCTTGGGAAGAGAGGAAATAGGATCCTAGCTACTTGGATAAACCATGCTTAATTTCGTAAGTGGTTTGCAATGAGAATGATCACAATATTTAATATTTGACTATTACTAATTGCGCTCTAATTCACTTAGTCATCCTTATTTATTATACATAATATCCAACACAAAAACACCATTAGGTTAACATTATTGACATCACATAACTAATCAAATCAATTCATTGATGATCCTAAACTTGTAACTTCTCTTTCAATTTCTCATGCAACCAATAATTTATCTTGTTTCAATATTACTTAAATGTATATTCAAATAATAAAATATTTGAAGTTAAAATAATGTGTGTATATTTATTATCTATTATTTATAGTGATATTATTCTAAATGTGAACTATGTTCAAATAAATGGTTTTAACCTCAATTGAACGTAGTTAATGCCACTTTTTGTAGATGATTTTTCTATATATTCTTTTCATTACCATCTTTATAATATATGATTTGGAAGAAATTTTTTTACCTAATACATTCGCACCATCATGTTGGATGGGTGACAATTGTATACCAATCTATCACTAAATTTTCTTTACTAATAATATATTCTCATATTTATTTCTATTACTTCACAAAAACTAAATTTCACTATCTTCAATACATATTTCTAAATTATGAGTGCAATCATGTCTTTATGATATAAGTCGAATGTATAAAAAAAAAAACTAAAAAAATAATTTCATACTTGATAAAAGCAAATGAAATTGATGATCTCATAAAAAAAATTATTAGTACATATTATTTCAATTGATCATAAACAATTCTATAATATGAACATATTTCAAATGTTACAAAGATATATGGAAGTTGCGTGAGAATAGGATTTAATTGGGAAAAGGAAAATAATTCAGTATTTGATGGGAAGGGCATGCAAGGAGGAGATGTGACGCACCATTACAACAAGTATATAATAGCAGTCGGTGAAAAGGAAAAGCAAAAGGGCAAGAAAACAGAAGAAAGAAATGGCATGGATACTGTGCAATGAGTTGACGATTTTCGGTAGTGTAGGAGTTTATAAGGATAAACCTTTCAAATATACAATGCCATTTGTATGGTTAAAGATAAATTTCAATGCTTGCATTAGAAATATTTTCAACATCAAAAATATATTCAAACTATCCTTGAATTAAAATCTGTATGAACTAATAAATATGATCTATAAATATTTAATTCATAATTTTTCATTCATATAGTTGAAAATAATTAAATTGGATTGACTTATGTTGATATATTAGCATTTTGACAACTTTATCTTTAAACATGGGTTTAGACGTTAAAAAAGGTGGGCATTCATCATAATAGGTGTTTGGAAACTTTGTAAGGTTCTTTTGATGATATTTATAACTCGATTAAATATTATTCAAACTATTATATACTTTATTCACAATATGAATATAATTAAATTCATCATTGAACTAGTGAAACACTTATTAACTTTTTTTATTATTTCTTTAAATACTCAAGTAGTGTGATAAATCTACTATATTACTATTGTTATCTGGTTTCATTTTTAATAAAAATTCAAATAACATAATTTCTATTATTACTTGTCATTAGAATATATTGTTGGAATCAATTATACTTAATAAGTTGTTTTCAAATTTTTTCTCTTAAAAGAAAATTTAATCTCTCTAAAGTCAAAATGAAAAATATTTAACTTTATAATTTTTAGAAATTATTTTGCTACTCGCTAAAAAAATTTAGGTGTTAAGGATGGATTTTTAGGAGGTATAAATGTCTAACATTTATTTTTTTCATTTTTCTTAAGCATTTTTTCCCACCAACTATTGCAATCATAATAAGTTATAAAAAAAAGAAAATTGAAGTAAGAATATCTTAAAATTTTATTTTTCTACAATTCTATTGGTTGAAATATTTGAGATCTTATTGCAAATTTAGCCATAAAGAAATCATTCTTATATGCACACTTCACTATTATTTATAGTTTACCAATTAATTTATTTTTTATAATATTGTAATACAAATATTCAAAAAATTATGAATATTTCTAATTAGTTTTTTATTTCTAGTATTTAATTTCCTTTGCATATAATATTAAACACTTTTAATATCTTATTTATATTTGATTGTAAATTATTAATATTTTTAATATTTTTATAATCTAATATTACAATTCAAACATTATATTTTAATGTTTAATTTTAATTCTAATTTTATATTATTTATCATTAATATTTTCATATAATTTAATTATACTGAAGGCATTCCTTATTTGAGATGGATGACCTCTTTTTATTCATCAACAATGTGCAATGCTAAAAAACATATGCAAGACAACTAAACAATTCACATCTGTTAAAATTTTCATAAGTTTTCATTCCCCACTTTTGTAATATCATTTAATAAATTTGACATAAAAATTATGGCCATAAATAAAGTGGACTCGAGGATAAGAAAATTGTGCGATTTTACCATTGTATAGCCAAACAAACATGACCTCATTAATGTTCAAGGGTATATTTAACAATTTTTCTTCTATTTTTGAAGTGACAGTTCTCTATAAATACAATCTATGGAGAATGACGACAAACATCTCATATTTATTTTGAGAGTTGCAATAAAAATTTCAAGTTGTAGCCCACATTTACACGATCATGGAAACATAAAGAGGATGAATTCTGTGAGATTCAAAATTATCTAAAACCATGCATAGTTCACCTTATTTGTCATGGTATGTCATTCAATTATATGGTTCTCTAGATTTACATCTGGTTCAAAACCACCTAGGTTAGATCCTGGTCCAATTGCAACTCCCTGAACCTCTTTTTTCACATCTCCTTATTTCCCAAAATGTGAATAAAAATTCCCAATTTTTAATGAAAATGAATAGTTCAAAATAGGGCAACAATTACTAGAATAATGGACTTGATTACCTGCACAAATAATTAAAACCTAGTTTTTGTAGTAGTATCGTTACTATAATATTTTTGCATGTATAGATAAGGACCATTGTTCAAAGCCTGGAAATGGAATACCTTAAGAGAAGAGAAATCTTGTTAGAAAGTAGAGAACCTACGAGTTTCATCATCATGTCTTTGGCACTGCCTTTGCCTCTAGACCATGGAATGAAGGACAAATTTGATATCTTATACTTTCCAATGTGACCAAAAATGTTATACATAAGTTGTTGTATTTTAAAGTGACCTCATCATTTCCACATAATGGCACAGGAAAATCACTTCATTGCTTGTATAAGATGCCCTTTGTAGCACCCCTCCATTTTTGCTTTTGATCGGACAGTGTTCTTCTTTGTTATGCTTTGTTTTTGTTATTACTTTGACTATGGTACTTGGTTACTATTTGATCACAAACTATAAAGCGATGTGAATGTTATATTTTGATGTGATGGTATTTTATTCTGACATTATCATTGTGATATCAAAATGTTTAACCTATTCTAAGCAACTAAAATGCAATGGAAAAACATAAAGAAACACCTCAAGATTAGCCTAAGAAATTTGTAAATGCAAAGAGGAAAAGTGTAAAATGATGTTAAATAGATATACCTCCCTTTTGCAACTGAAACTCTTTGGTTGGCCCTTGATTTTGATTTGGTTTGTGTGCTCCTTAATGGCTCTTGATACAACTAAATGAAAGACTTGACTATGTGTTTGAATGCAAATGCAAATATATGAAATTGATGGCTAGATGAGTGCACAAAACAACAACATTTAATTGCAAAATGGCTAAGTGTCCTAAATGCCTTGGAGGAGGGGGTATTTTATAGAGAAACTTGAATTCTCTAGAGAATTCAATGGTTGAGATTTATCCAACAAATTCAAGATGAAGGGCTAAGGTGAGTTGAGGACTCACAAGCCCTCACATTTTGACATGTGGAAAGTGAAGTGGATAAAGGTAGGATGAGGTGTAGGTGATGTGGAAGGGAGGTACATGATGTGGAGGAAGGACAAGTACCTTCCAAGTACCTTGGGGAGTGAGAAAATTTCCTCAAAAAGGAACTTCTTATCCCCAAGTGAGAGTGAAAATGATATTTGAAGAATGTTTGAATTCCTCAAAAATCTCCATGGGAAAAGAGAAAGTGGTTGGAGAAATAAATGTGAATTCATAGGAGAGTCTAATGGATAAGGGAGGGTCTCCAAAAAGGTGGGAATTGGTCAGAGGTGCATGAGGTGACAAATCAAATATTCTAGAAGCCATGGAAGGATAAAATGTGAATTAAAAATTCACATGGGGAGGAGAGAGACCTAGGATGAATAAAGTGAATTAAAAATTCACATAGGCAAGAGAGTCAATGCCAAGAAAGGCAAATGGAAGGATTGACTAAAAAGTGGTACTAAAAATGGCTAATAACTTTGATTAAGGTTTTGCAAATACTTGATTATGATAATTAATGGAAGATTAAAGACAAGTGGCAAATTTAGGAGGATGTGACATTAATCCTTGATTAAGAGGATGCACATCTTAATTATGCATTAATTAAATTAATCCAAATTAGAGATGGATTATGGATGATGTGACAAGGAGAGAGAAAAGAAGAATTTTAAATTGATTTTAGTTCAAAAGGATTAAAATGATTAAATAAAATAAATTGGTGTATTTATTTAATTTAGAGTGGAGAAAGGTAGATAAAGTGTTTAATTGTTAAATTAAATACTTTAAGAACCTTATGTGGGAAGTGTAATATTAATTAAATTTAAATTAATATTGACATAATGGATGAATAAAGAGGTAAATTTAATCATACGAGAGTGATCAAATTTGGGTGTCTACATTTTGCCCCTCTTTGAAATATTGTTAGAATAACAATGTTTCAAAGACAAATAAAATGTTGATCATGAAGAAAGTGGTAGGACTCGATGCCCTAGCATGAAAGAGATTGAATGAGCTTCCCAAGTGGAGGAAAAAGGATAGGGATGCCCCAGTGACTGTCACGAAGGGATGGAAGGAAATGATAGGGTATGCCCCTTCGAGAGGGCGATTGGGGAAGAAACAAGGGGGCCCTAGACGACTTCTCGATAGAAAAAAATGGTAGAAACCATTTGATAGAGTGCAAAAAACTAAGCAACTTTGACTTTTAAATGGAGTCGATTGAGTGTATTGTTTGCAAATGGCAGAACTGGGAAAGAAGGGGATTAGTTGGGAGAAAAAAAAGTTAAATAAAAGGTAAAAAAATACCTTTTATTTGAAAAAGGGGGGAAAAGAAGGGTTAAAAGGTAATTGGAAGAATTACCTTTTCACATTGTTACTGTAGCAATTGATAGAAAAGGACACAAGAGGGAGAGGAGATAGAGCAATGATGCCACATGATTATGATACAGAGATCATTCACCGAGTGGACGAGTTGCGGAGACGCTGGACTCACTTCGTGGTGCCCTGCTAGGTGAGTAAGAAAAACCTTGTTATGTATTTTAAACATTTATCATGTTTCAAAATATTTAATGGAAAATGTAAAAGGTGGGTTTTGTGGGCCAGGAAAAATTAAAAAAAGGGTAATTTTTTGTTTGGAGAGAAAAGGGAGGAAAACAAGATTTAGGGGGGCGGGGATATAGGGTGGGTCGTTGCACAGAGGGGCGGATCCACCTGAGCTGGGGCGAGCTCGCCCGGCTGGGGGTGGAGTGCGCCTCGGGGAGTAGGCTCGCCCTGGGGTGGAGTTACAGCCAGTGAGGCCCATGCCAGCCAGAAGGGGTGGGCTCGCCCCGGAAGGGGGTGGAGCCGCCCTAAGCTTAGGTGGGCTCACCCCCAGGAGGTGGAACTGCCCCGAGTTGGGGCAGGCTCGCCGGCAGGGGGTGGAACCACCGAGTTGGGGCAGGGCCCTGAAATGGAGCCACCCCAAGCTGGGGCGGGCTCGCCCTAGTAGGGCGGAGTCACCCCGAGCTGGGGCGAGCTCGCCCTGGCAGGGGGGCAGAGTCACCCCGAGTTGGGGTGGGGCAAGATGAGGATAAAAAAGAGAGAAAAGAAAAAGAAAGAGGCAAGTAAAAGATGTCTTGGGGCCTGGGAAGATTGTGTACTGATAATCAGGTGGTGTGGATGCAGGGTTTTGTGCAGTTACAGACACATGAGTGACGGTTGGAGGGATTGAAAGTGACTGTAGCAGCGATGACTGGCGTTGATCACATGGCTTTAGAGCATGCGGGTTTATTGCACTTTCTATAGGTGTCGATGATGAGGGCACATTGAGCGATTCTGACGTCCTTGGTAGAGAGATGGAGCTCAAAGACATCGACATTTCGTCTACCGATGGGGGAGATGACGATGACACTGGAGGATGTATGGCACATCCTGAAGCTGCCGACAGTGGGGATATTGCTTAGTGATGTGGTATCAAGAGGAGCCGAGTTAGATCATACTATGATGGTATTATTTGGGCGCGTCGACTTGCCTCTACAGGGTCTGTAGTTCGATCTAGATAGATGCTTGATAGTGGGGGTACCACCTCTACCTTTATTTCTAGGTGGTTTGATTAGTGGGATATTGTTACCGGATCGTAGTAGGCAGTTCTACAGTCTTAAGTTCATGGAGGCGATTCGACATATTGTCGAGTAGTGTGAGGGACAAATCTCATGGGGTACTTGTGTCTTAGCCTAGTTGTATAGGGATATGCATATGATTTGCTACCAGAATATAGTGAGTTTGACACACATGACCCTTTTACAAGTTTGGGCATGGGAGCATATTATGGTGACGAGACCAATTGTAGTTAGGGTAGGAGATGTGGATGAGAGGGAGCCAGTGGCATGGGGGTATGGAGAGGCGAGGGGTTGGATTTTTCAGTATAGAGGGTCGAGAGATATGAAGGGGTGGAGGATGAGGATGGATGATTTGCAGGAGAGAGACATAGTATGGAGGCCTTATATACAGTATCAAAACTTCAGGGGTGGAGGGAGGACAGTGAGAGGCTGAGAGGGTACTTTATGAGCTAGTGTGTCCTAATTGGGAGTCTGTTGCACATAGTGGAGATGGATCGACCAGACAGGGTGGGGAGACAGTTTGGGCTGACACAGGATATTTCGGGGGCCCCGAGGAGCTTTCGTCGACTCACCAGAGAGCGACCATGGGGGCCTATTTTTAGACTGAGGGAGGCCAGAGCGGCATGGGCAGTGACAGTGCAGGTTCCCTACCCTGAGAGATGTGCTGGAGTGGCGAATGCAGGAGTGACAGTACAATATGATCGGTGGTTGCGCAACCACCAATGGGAGAGGGTTACACCACTAGTGCCTATTGTAGGAGCCGTAGGATTTGGATCAGAGGATGAGCGTCGGGGGGCTAGGGAGAGGTGGAGACAGGCACAGAGGGTAGGAGAGAGGATGGAGGTAGTGGTACAGCCAGTGAGGAGGACAAGGAGGAGGAGACAACGGAAGAGGACTAGGGTAGAGGTGGAGGAGAGAGAGGCAGTACGACAGGAGGGTGGGATAGGTCCAGAGCTGGATGCGGGAGGACAGGATGAGTCAGAGGTGGAGATGATACACATAGTGGAGGGTAGAGCTATTCAGTAGACTAGTATAGGAGGTAGGGTACGACAGAGGAGAGTGTTGGTATGAGCTAAGCAGGGGGAGTGGGGAGAGGATAGACAGCAATATGGAGATTAGGAGGAGATGGAGGTCAGGATTCAGCCAGAGAGGATAGCGGGTAGGAGAAGACTGATGAGGGTACAAACCATGATAGAGTAGGAGGGGATGGGAGGGGGTGGATGGCAGGATGGAGCCCAAGAGGAGATTGAGGCCAGGAGTTAGTCAAGGAGGATAGAGAATAGGAGACGACAGAGGGGGGGCAGATTGTGGCAGGGCAGCGGGTCCCCATTGTAGAGATAGGGGAGAGTGAGGATGAGGAGCAACCAGAGATAGGAGAGCTGAGGAGACTGGTGATAGTGGGGAGGCATGGTCAGCCACGGAGAGTTCGGGTTCACCCGACTATAGAGGACTTGGAGTTTTAGCAGGAGCAGGAGGGTATGAGGGATGATGAGGCTATGGAGATAGATGGAGATGTTCCAGATATGGATATTTGGTATGCAGAGCCATTGGTGGTGGTTCCTATCATTACCTCAGGCGATCCTATTTCTTAGCCAAGGGACACTGTAGGGAGGCTTCAAAGTGCAGATCATAGGTTGGGGGCAGTGGAGGCAGAGGTGATTAGACTCAGAGGTGAGCTATCGAGAGAGCCGATAGCAGGTTAGAGAGATTCTAGGCTTATGGTTGACCTCTTAACCAAACAGGTAGAGGTGATTGGGAGAGAGAGAGATTGCAGGCTATCATACAGGGGATACGAGATGAGTTGGTTGCTATCAGTTGGGATCGTTACAGACTATAGGCAGAGACTGTTATATTACAGGCCAGGGGGAGTTAGAGGGGATGACAGATCATGTGTCAGTAGATAGTGGACAGTAGGTGGGTGATTTCCAATAGGAGCAAGATGAGCTATAGGATAGAGTGCATTGCTTAGAGTAGATGATTGGAGATATGGGGTTGATGCAGGAGAGAGAGATAGGAGAGGGAGTAGGCCTAGCCTGTATTATGCAGGTAGAGAGAGATGCAGCATGGGCACAGGTATAGGCAGTGGAGGCAGAGAGGGATGCGGTGCAGATGCGGGTTCAGGTGCTACAGAGTGAGAGAGAGTTGATAGAGGCATAGATACAGTCTCTCCAGAGGAGGAGAGAGGAGGTAGTTTCAGAGCTATCAGTGCTGCAAAGAGAGCGAGATGTAGTAGTGGTTCAGTTACATGCCACAGAGAGCGAGAGAGATGTTGTAGAGATACAGATGCAGACGCTGCAGGGAGAGAGGGATGCAATAGTGGCTAAGTGGCAGTCGGTGCAGGTTAGTGGTGTTATAGGGACATATACACAGGGGTCACATGGGGAGAGGGATGTAGCAGTGGCTAGGGTAGTGGCTGCCGTGGAGATGAGAGATCGGGTTCAGGTGGAGATGGTGTAGTTACGCCTATCTTAGGAGGCCTGGGAGTAGGAGAGGAGAGTGATCACGAGAGATCGAGATAGATATCATCAAGAGTAGAATTCCGCTTGGGTTTAGGTTGTTGAGCAAGAGGAGAATGTGAGGGAAGCAGTATTTTGGATGGCCACTTACTATCATGCATTTCCCGACCTGGCCCAGCAGATGTTCCAGTATATTCTACAGACACCACAGATGCCAGCACCATCTCAGTCATTGGGGACACGGACCCGAGGTTATAGTGATTCGCCAGGTGTTACTCTAGGTAGGAGATTATTACTAGATTCACCACAGTGGTCAGATGTGGGTAGCTCATTCGGGAGGTGACAGGTTACTGAGTTTTTGATAGGTGGAGCGCATAGTATTTATCGACAGAGATCAGAGATGCTCTACATCTCTGGATTTTGTATCTTATTTGATGATGTATGAGGGTTATATGATGGATACATGGTAGATTTGGATGTATGATAGACCTATGACGTACATGGTATTACTTTGATTATGATATGGGACAGCCCTTATTGACACTATGCCATATGTTTCTTTTTGTGATGGATGATTCATTTTACGCATGGACATGTATATGATATTTCCTGCTTATGTACATGGATACTTTAGCTAATTTATGCACATTTTTATGATACTACAGGCTTATGTGGATATATGAGTTGATTTATACACATGTTTATGATACTACAGGCTTATGTGGATATATGAATTGATTTATTTATGCATATGTTTTATGATAATGGATGATTGGGTTTACGTATTTGTGGAATATGGATGATTTGTATACATGCAAATATTTAGATGGTGATATGATTTATCCATATGTTATATCTAGGATGACTTATGTGTATGGATGCCTAGTTGATTTATTGACATGTATGTATATGTGTATGATGGATTTTGTATGAACATTTTATATATGCAGGTTGTGATGTATTATGAGTTTGACACCTTGTGATACAGATGGCCATGCATGCATGGATCTAATATGTTGTGATGTAGGTGATGATATATGTGTGGTTAAGAAAATGAAACCTAAGAATGAAAGGAAATATCCCATGGTCATAAGTGTCAATAAGAACTGTCATGATAATGGAAGATGGGTATGTAATGATTGTGAAAGATGGGTGTAATTTGTCACCTGTCAAAAAATTTTAGTATCCTGAGAAGAATGGGAGAGAGCAAGATAGTATTTGCACAACCAAAATCATAGGGTGAATGCAATGCAACAAATGATGAAACACAATCCTAATGTGAGTTGCCATCTTTGGAGCACTGATTTTTTCTATAGCATAAGATACCGGATACCCTGTCATGTAAGACCAAGGCGAGTTGGCATCCAATGCATGAAACAAACACAGCAAACAGAAAGGTTACCCCAATACCCCAAGGGCATGATGACCTTGGTCGGGCCAGGTATTGGGATAACCACAAACACACAAGGATGCCCAAGCGTAATACAAGACCTCAAGGATCTTGGTGGGTACTATGTGGGACAACTGAGAAGACAACAACAAAGAAAAGACCAAGATAAGCCACTATGTAAATGAGTCAAAGCACACCATGATATGATGGATCAAGGCGACCATGACAAGTGTTGATAGTGAGCCCAAATGACAAATAAATTCCAAGACATCAAAAGATCACAATCAATTACAAAACGTCCTTTTCCATAGGATTAAGGGGATGGATGGAATTGATGAGGTCTACTAGGAAGGATGCATCCTGTTGAGACCAATGATGGATGCTAAACTGGAATGACCCAGTTTGACGCCAGATGTTTTTCATTAACCAAATCTTTTGATAATAGGGGACTTTATTTGAGAATAACAAGCTAGATAATGATACAGACTGACACATCCTACAGACCTAGGGGCTCAAGGGCTGATCAAAGATTAGCCTTGCCTACATGAAAGCGCAGAGCCCTCGTAGTTAATGAAAAGACTATGGATAAAGCAGAAAGAGGACGGTGAAGATAAATGATAGATGACCAACACGTGATGGTCAGAATACCCCGAGGGAAGATCAAACGATTAGCCTTGCCTACATGACAGCGCAAGGGCAATGTAGTTCGACAGTTGACGCGGCATGATGAGATCTAGATGGGGACCGACACAATGGATGATCCTATGCGATGACACATATTGACCGATGGGGGGAAGAATGACATAAGCTCAAAGTGGGATACTGAAAGCTCAGGATGGGGGATAGGCTACATGGGTCATCCAATGCTCAATCAATATATACCAAGTGGCGAAGGATGGGATGGGTGAGGATGATAGTGCGAATGAAAGCATAAAATAATTAGGATGCCAGGTAGATAATGATTAAACCCTCTACGGATGCATGTTACCATGTTTTCATCATTCGTACTTATCCAAGGTACTGCAAAAAGGTGGTTTTCACCATAAGACAAATTTATTTCTCTTTACTATTTTTGGATTTTTCTAATTTTTTTATTTTATTTTTATTTTTTCTGATTAGGTAAGGTTATCGAGTGGACTTAGGTGTACAACTTTTTTAGATGCATGATATTGATGGGCTCTTCGAGGGGCTCTCCTTCAAGAGTAGTCAACGTGTATGCCCCGGATCCATATTTGGCAGCTATGACATAAGGCCCCAACTAGTTTACCTCAAACTTTCCCTTTTTATCCTGTTGAGTGCGCTGGTTCTCTTTAAGAACAAGATCACCAACCTGGAACTGTCGAGGATGAACCTTTTTATTGTAATTATGTTTGAGACGATTTTGGTATGCTTGTAGATGATCATAGGCTTTGATTCTTTGCTCATCAAATAATTCTAGTTGTGCAAGGTGTGCAAGAAGAGCATCCTCTTCGCTGATAAGATTCTTCAAAGAAATCCTCAATGATGGGAGCTCAACTTCAATTGGCAAGATAGCTTCAGAACCATATACTAAAGAATAGGGGGTGGCGCCTGTAGGGGTGTGGATGGATGTGTGATATGCCCAAAGAGCGGGATGAATATGGAGGTGCCAATCTCGACCAGTGTTATTGACAACCTTTTTGAGGATGCGGATAAGGGTCTTGTTGGTTGCTTCTGCCTGACCATTACCGTGGGGGTAATAAGGTGTTGATAGACGATGCTGGATATGAAAGGTGTCGTAGAGGTGTTTCATGGCTTGATTTTTGAAGGTTTTTCTATTATCAGAGAGGATGGTGGATGGGATACCATATCTGTAGAGAATATGGTAAAGGATGAATTTAGAGATTTGGATACTGGTGATCTGTGAGAGTGGTATTGCTTCCACCCACTTAGTGAAGTATTTAGTGGCGGTAATTATGAATGTATGGATGTCGGATGATGGTGGGTAAATCTTGCCAATCAACTCGAAACCCCATTAAGAGAATGCCCACAGTGCTAGAAAGGGCTGAAGATCTTGTGTCGGAGCATGAATTAAATCTGCATGTTGTTGGCAGGGAAGGCATTTCTTCACAAATTCACAAGCATCATGCTCTAATGTAGGCCAATAATAATAGCCAGCTCGAAGGATTCTTTTGGCCAAGGCCATACCATTTGAATGAGCTCCACAAACACCACTATGTACTTCTGTTAGTGCAGTGTGGGTCTAAGTCTCATTCAAACACCTAAGGAGGATTCCATCATACCCACGATGATAAAGCATATCATCAACGATAATGTATCGAGAAGAGCGATGAATGAAGGATTTGTGTTGATTGCGTGTAAGATCTGGGGGTATAGTATTATTATGGAGATAGGTGTATATGTCCTCGTACCATGGCGAAGTGGGACCCACAATGTCGCACACCATGTTAGTCTCAGGGATAGCATATGTTGGGATTAAAAGTTGTTCCACAAGGAACTCACATTCTGTTTGATCTTTGGGCATGTCAATCAGGGAACCGATAGTGGCCATTGCATCAGCTGCTTTATTCTGTACCCTAGGAATTTTTGTCAAATTGTATAAAAGTGAAATATTTCTTGAAATCATCCACCACATGCTTGTAGGGTAATAGCTTATCATCTTTGGTTAGGAACTCATCATTAACCTATCTAATGACTAGCAAAGAATCACCAAAGACTTTCAAATGAGTTATGTGCCACTGCTTTGCAATTTGGAGGCCGGTGAGGAGAGCTTCGTATTCTGCCATATTGTTGGTACACGAGAATGCTATTCTTAATGATTTTGGAATGTAGTCACCTCGAGGGGTAACTAATAAAATCCCTGCACCTGATCCATTATGAGTATAAGAACCATCAAAATACAGTGTCCAAGCTGGCGCTTCCATAACTATGTAAACTTCTTCATCTAGGAATTCAGTGTTTAGAGGGTAAGCATCTACTAATGGTGCCTCGGCCAACTAATTAGCTATGACCTGTCCCTTTATGGCTTTTCACTCCACATACTCTATGTCAAATTCACTTAGGAGCATGACCCATTTGGCCATGCGGCTAGTCAAGGTGGTCCTGGACAACAGATACTTTAGTGGATCAATCTTAGTAATTAATTTGACGGGGTGGCTAAGCATGTAATGTCAGAGTTTTTGTGTGTTGAAGATTACTGTGAGGCAAAATTTTTCCATGGGAGAGTAGTTTAATTCATATCTGACCAGTGTCAGACTGATGTAATAGATTGCTCTCTACAGATGACTCATCATGTTGTGCCAACAATGCCCCCAGTGCGACTGAAGTGGCAGAGATGTAAAGTAGGAGGGGTTTCCCTTGAATAGGTGGCATCAAGATTGGTGGATGAGCTAAATATTCCTTGATTTTATCGAAACCTATCTAACACTGTTGGTTCCATCGGAAAGTGGAGTCTTTCTTCAGAAGATGAGTGAATGGCTGACACTTATCCGCGAGCTGGGCTATGAACCGATGGATGGATTGCATCTTCCCTTGGAGGCTTCTTAGCTGCTTTAGATTGTGTGGAGGTGGCATGTCTAGAATAGCCTTTACCTTGGCAGGATCAACTTCAATACCCCTTCAAGAGACTATAAAATCCAACAGTTTTCCTGACATAACACCGAAAACACACTTTTTTTGGATTTAGTTGTAATTTGTAATGTTCCAACCATTCCAAGATCTTTTTCAGGGTGGTAGGATGTTCTGCTCGGGTTCTATATTTTCCTAACAAGTCATCGACATAATCCTCCATGATGATATGGATGAGGTCATGGAAGATGATTGTCATTTCCCTCTGATATGTTGCTCCTGCATTTTTGAGACCAAAGGGCATAACATTGTAACAAAAGGTACCCCAAGGTGCGGTGAAAGCGGTCTTGTCTTGGTCCTAAGGTGCAATTCGGATCTGATTGTAACCAGAGAAGCCATCCATAAGGGATAGCATCTCATGTCCTGCTGTGAGATTGACCAACATGTCAATGTTGGGTAGAGCGAAGTCGTCTTTTGGGCAGGCCTTGTTAAGATCCCTGAAGTCTGTGCAAATCTGAATGTCTCCATTTGGTTTGGCAACTGGTACTATATTAGAGATCCACTTAGAGTAGTCAATTGGTATGATAAAACCTGCATCTAATAATTTCTCCAATTCCTTCTTGACTAATAAAGCTACCTGTGGGTGCATCTTGCGGAGCTTCTATTTAACACGCTTGGCATCTGGGTGAACGTCTAGATGATGAATCACTAAGGCAGGGTCTAAGCCTGGTATGTCTAAATATGACTAGGAAAAGTTAACAACACCCTCTTGGAGTAACTGGACAATGACTGCATATTCTGGATCTTAGAGTGATTTGGCTACATAGGTGATTTTAGGATTTTCAGCAGTACCCAGATTAACTTCTTGAGACTCTTCAATTAGGATGGACGATTTTGTAGATAACTGAGTTCCCATAAGGTGAATATGAACATCTCCATCCTCTAGCGCCTCCTTGAGGTTTTTTCCATTAGATTCATCCTTTATTTTTACCTTGTCAAGGTCAAGAAGTGCCTCGGGGAGGTTTTCACTAGATGACCATTTTTTATTTTTCTTATTCTTATTTTTGCGACTGGATTGTTCATCCTTCCCCAACCCCATGAGGTTGACATATGTATCCGTAGACATATTGACAAGTGTGCTATTTCGTAGGTCCTAATCAATGAGCTTAGGGTGATGAAGGGATAGGTTAATGGTACAAACGGATAAGCATTCAAACATGGATGACAGGTCAGTGTGATTGACATCATCGTATGCACATATGATGGATTCGTCCTTGGGTATGTCTTCCATTGAGCCATCATCCATGATGACACTATTAGAATTATTTGATGATGTTGCAGGGCTTTTCTGCTTTTTTTCGTACCCAATGTCTATGTTCTTTAGTAGCTTTGACGTATCAATAGGTTGCAACCACCTTTGTTCTTCTTTACCTAGGCCCATGCCTTGGTAGTTATACTTCTCTGCAAACTTAGATAACCACAGATATGCTCCTGAAAGTATTCCTTTAGAGGAGGATCTGGTTGGGGTTCTTCTTGATACACCCATTGACTTATATCCTCTTCTGGTGCATCTATCTTGATGCTAGGAGACCTGAAAGTGGTGGTAGGGATGTTTTTACCACTGAAGGTGACACTCTTGTCTTCCTTTGGAGTAGCGTGTGTAGGTTGACCATACTCGTGTGGTGATGGTGGCATGGTTGCTATATTAAGAGCAGTATGCATTTCATATTCACCACACCCTTTGTCAATGATCTGGACTTTTGTGACTGTAGGATCAGTGGTGGAAGATGGAGTGGTTATCGTGGTGGTGTGTGGATTAGCGGATGATGACTGGGATGCCCCCATTTCAACCCCGGGACAATAATGTAAATGGGGAAATGATGCTTCTAAAGCATGGAAATATTCAAATGGTTGGGGGTCACCATAGATGGTGACTTGTTGTCCATTGATCAGGAATTTTAGGCACTAATGGTACATGGAGGGGACAGCTTGCATAGCATGGAGGGGACAGCTTGCATAGCATGGATCCATGGGCAGCCAAGGAGGATATTATATGGCAAGTCCAGATCAAGGACATGATAGGTAATGTACTGAACCACAGGTCCCACTTCAATAGGAAGACTGATAATTCCCTCTGAATTCCTTTCTACATTATCATAGGCCTTGATCGTGATGATCTGATTACTTAAATCTACTTGAGTATACCCCACCTATTTTATGAATTTCAGAGTACACAAATTGAGGGCAGAGCCATTATCTACCAAGACCCTTTTTATTTTATGAGAGGAAACCACGACTTCGATATGCAAGGGGAAATTATGATTGACATCGATGTTTGGCATGTCATTTTGGCTGAAACACAGTTGATAAGATAAAGCTAGGTGTCCTACCAAAGCTTGGAATCATGTAGGATCAATGTCATTAGGTACATGGGTTTCCTGTAGGGTTCTGTTGAGGATTTCTTGATGTACAGGAGAAGACTTAAGCAAATCCAAAAAGGAGATATGGGAAGGAGTCTTTCCTAAGTGATCAAGGATGTTGTACTGAGAACTTACAGGAATTGATTGGGCAGATGTGGAGGCCGCAGGGACAGTGATGTGGGCTCGTCGTGTAGTAACAACACACTGAGGGTCTTTGGATTTGACATGTATCATGGATACACAAGGTTCTACCTACTCAATGTAATGAATACTACTCTCGTAATTGAGGGGTACATTCTTATAGCTCACGTTATTTGTGTTGTTGTCTTGGGGATTACTGTTGGAGGTGCTTGGGCCTTGATTATGGTTTGGAAAAGCATTTTGATATATCTGCAATTGAGCATTAGATGACGAAGCTTGACTAGTGTCAACCTTGATATCTCCTCGATCAATGAGATCTTGTACATAGTTTTTCAGACCCTGACACTTATTCAAAGAGTGTCCTTTGATTCTATGGAACTCACAATATTCATTTTCCCTAAACCATGCGGGCTTGGGTTTGGATTCATCAAGTGGCTTGGTGACAGGATATGTGATGGGATAACTGATCTGTAACAATTTATTGAACACAACACTAAGGGGTTCCCCTAATTGAGTGTACTGGCACTTAGTGTTCCCCTGGTTGTTTGACTTTTGAGGAGGACGAGGTGCCCCCTGCGGTACCGATATGGCATTAGGTATGGATGGTTGTTGTCTCTGTGATGTATTAGCCACTTGGACATGTTTAGTATCAGTGACGCCATCATTTAATGTGTTCCTATTCTTGTTCCAAAAATGTGGCTTGTCATTGAATGACCTTTCTTTATCCTGGTTATATATTTTGATGTGTCCTTTGGCAACAAGGGCATGTTCAAGGATATGTCCCTTTTCCACTAGCTCTGTGAAAGTGGTGACACAATGAAACCTAAATTTATGAGCCATGTCGGGATGAGAGTTCTCCACAAAGAGGGTGACCATGTCCTTCTCTCTTAGAGGGGTTTTCATTTGGCTTGCTAATGCATGCCACCTTTGAAGATAGCTAGCAAAGGTTTCCCCCTTCTGTTGTTTCTCTTTGAGGAGATCTAAGGTGTTAGTGTCTTCCAAATTGAAGGAGAAGTATGAGACAAACTTTTCTGACAGGTCCGCAAAATATTTTATGGACCCTCTTTTGAGGGTCATGAACCAGTCTAGGGCAATGCCTGTCAGACTCCACAGAAACAGGCACAAGCGATAATTGTCATTGTGCATAACTTCTTGACACTGGGAGTAAAACTCCTGTAAGTGGGCCTTGGGATCCTTGTTCCCCCTGTATCTGTCAAATTTTGGTATTTCAAAATGTTTAGGGAAGGGGATCAATAAGATGGAGGGATCGAATGGGTATGGGCATATGTCCTCGAATTTGAATGATTGTTTTCCAGTCCTTACCTAAAGATCTCTCAAAGCAGCTTTAATTTATAGCAAATCTGAGTTGACTGGTGGTGGGTTGGATGGATATGGATGGTAGGATGATAGAGGATCCTACTGAGAGAACATTGGATTGTTGAGGTATGGGTTTGGATGGTGGAGTGATGACATACCTTGTTGGTATGCCAGGGGATTTTGTTGATATGTGGGTTGTTGTTGCGAGGTATAATATGGATTTGTTTGATAAAGATGTGAGGTAGGCTGCTGAGGAGCTTGGATGGGATGTTGTGGATTGGTTTGTTGGTGTTGAAGGTACTGTTTTGATTGTTAGGAGGCCACATAAGGTGGTTGTTGATGAAATTGTTGTTGATTATGATAGTAATAGTGTTGAGGAGGTTGTTGTGATGTCAACTGTTGTGTGGGCCGAGATGGGGTGTTGTGTTGTGGTTGAGTCTACGAACGTAAAATGGATGCGAGGAATGGGGATATGGTCTGAGCAACAGGTCGGGATGGATATCCTTGAGATTGGTATGGTGGTTGTTGTGAAGAAACCAGAGCATTATGCAAGGGTTGTTGCTGATGAGGTGGCTGAGATAACATAGAGGTGTTCTGTAAAGGGGGTTGTTGGGTACTAACTAGAATATTTGGTTGGGACATGGCTTGTGTAGGTAATTGAGGTGGAAGGTTGGATTGATGAAGCTATTGAGATGTATATGAAAGTGATGGTAGATTTGTGGCCCCACGAGGTGGAAGCAATGTGGTGAAGGGGGTGCCCCCAGTGTTGGCGGTAGGTTGATTCGAAAGAGGTGGTACTGTTACTGTTAATGGGATCAGGCACTTGCACACCCCCCATAACTGAGATTGGAGCATGTGGGGGGTGGTTAACATGATAAAGAACAACATTCCAAAATTTAGGTTGATGCCAACCCTCAACTGGAGGAACATTGGGGATGTACGAACCCTCTGGTGCATTTTGTGAATGTTGGGGTACGTTAGATGTGGAGCTCCTATATTTGGATAAGTCAACACCCGAGGGAGGTTTGACACCCTTCTCAATTAGGTGGGCCAAAATTTCTTCGCCATGTTTTTCAAATAGACGGTTAGTCATTTGTACATTGGTAGGATTACTAAAATGTTCCTCAAGCATGAGTTCGGGTTGATTAGCCATACTCTCTTCACCGTGTGGTGAGTTGTTTTGATTTTCAGTGTTGGAGTGCGATGAAGTACCATTATGAGGATCTTGGGGGATGTTGTTAGGATCTTGAGCAATATTTTCACCATTGGTGTGATTTGTATTGTTATTAAGGTCTTAAGACATGTTTGCTTGGGAATTTTGACCTTGTTGTTGGGCCATTTGTTTCTTAACTTGTGACCTAGTTTGAACGGGCATGCAAATGTGTTATGGGTGGATTATAAAGACGTCTTTGATGAATGATTTGGTTTTGATTGGATGAGATTCAATTTTGATGGGGTGAGATGGGGTTTGGATTTAGATTAGATTTTGTTTGGATAGATTGGATTGGATTGGGTTTTGATTGGATAGATTGAATTGGATTGGATTTTGATTGGATCAAATTTTGATTGGATCAGATTTTGATTGGATAGATTGAATAGGATAGTTTGATCAAATGACTGGGTTTGATAGATTTGGATGATTGGATGGGTACGATTGGATGATGAAAGATGTGAGAGATCCTGGGTTTAATCAAAGAAAGTTACCTTTAGTGACATAGAGCATTGATTGATTAAGTGGATGATCACGTCACCGAATCCACCTCAAGATAGAAATGGATTGATTTGGGTCAAGGATGATAACTTATGACACCGAACTTACCTCAAGATGGAAGTAAATTGATTTGGGGTCGAAGTTAATGATTAATAATCAAATTCAAATGCTAAGGTCAATTTGGGTAAACCCTTTGTAACACAAGGTTAAGGCGATTTGATTATGGGTGGCGTTTATGAGATACGGGTTTGGTGATGTAAATGGTAAAATTTTGATGTTCACTAGGTGATGATATGGGATTTTGAATGGATTATGGGAAAATTTAAAATGGGCGGATGGATTGAGGACGTTCATGGAGAATAAATGGGGATTTAGAATGGTTAAACATAGATTTGGAACAATAAAGTGGAGGTTTAAAATGATGAAATGGAGGTTTTTTGGAGGTTTAGAATGAAAAAACAGAGGCTTGGGATGATGAGATAATGGTTGGGAATGATTAAATGATGGCATAGAGGCTAAACGGATCCAAACGGGGCGATTTCGGGTGTTCAGGAGGGAAAATTCACCCCTTTACAGTAACCAGAAGGGCATACCTGCCCTTCTATAGGAAATCAGAGGGCACAGTCGCCCTTCTGCAGTAAATCAAAGGGCACAGTCGCCCTTTTGTGGTAAATTAGAGGGCACAGTCGCCCTTTTGTGGTAAATCAGAGGACACAATCACCCTTCTACAGTGAACAAGGACTTGGTCTGATGAAAATGACTATGGCAAAGGCTTTCAAATAGCAATAATAAGGCCAATTTGTCAATAAGTTTACTAGTTTCTCACAAGAGAAAACTTTCAAGCAAATACAATCCTATGATTAGTATTAAGGGTATGGCCAATGAGGTCTTAATTTAGGATGTACAAGGTGTCTAGGGAGTCCTTGATATACTCTCCGTACGTGAGGTACATCCGTGAACACCAGCCTATCACAAGCGTGAGTCGGGAACCCCAGCGAGATACTGAAGGGCTCGAACCAACTCTTCATGTCTATCTAAGTATCACCCTAGCTTCGATGCTCCACCAATTATGACGTGACTAGATTGGGGTACAACTTTCACTCTCTCCCTTTGTATACCCCGCCGGTACGCGTGGTTGGAATCATCCCTTGGGGTGATGAAATCCCCAAGTAGGTCCCACTAGAAAGAAAGCACTAATCATTTCCAACTACTCCCCAGGCTCACATGAAGTGCAAGGGGAAAGCGAAAAAAAACTAATGCCCCCTTTGGCTAACAGAAAAAGATAGACACAATAAGCACTGAATATTAGAGTTACAAATCTAAATTCCAAAGAATTAGAATTTTATCCTTCATGGAAAAAAAGTTATGCGTTATGCAGTGTGCATCACTTTTTAAAAATGTTGTTTTTTGAAAAAAACTAGTTTTCATGCGAGATGGAAAAAGAAGTGCAATATGATTCCAAAAATTTTGAAAAAAAATAAAATTAGAATTTATAGACAAAATGTGATGAGACTCTAGTTTTCATCATCTTCAAATTCTTCATGGTTTAGCCGCTATAGGTTCCCGAATGTGAAGATTTAGTTTAAAAAAATAATTTCAGTGTCCAGTTTGGCCAAAAATTTTAAACCACTATTGTGGGATCACCCCAGTTAAAATTAATTTCCTTGATGCACCACATGGAGAGAAAAAAACATGATTGGAGAATCCAATTATTAAGTAGATATAGTAAGAGATGATATTGCAACACAAATGCAAGTCATCCTAGGAGGTATGGATTTTTTCAAAGATATGGAAAGATTTTTAAAAGGAGGAATAGACAATTATTCACACAACAAGAGTACACATAACCATCTTATTATGATTTGAAATTACATTAAGAAGAGGCCTATATATCTCTTTTAGGAATACTTTTTATTGGTACAATTAATAATAAGGTTCTCAGTAAGAGAATTCTTCCACCATAAAGAACATCTCAAGACCTTAAGCTATTGAAAATTCAAGAAAAATGGTGAATAGTAAAACAACACCAACATTGGAAGGGGATGCCATTGTAATCAAGAAGCTAACTCAAAGAAATATTAAAGAATTATAGAAAAACATCCATCCAAAGTGACGAGGGTGTCAACTTGAGACATAGAAAATCGCACAGAACACAGAGAATATTATTTTATTTAGAAATAGGAAAAAATTACATATACAGGATCTCAAATCCTTGAGTTCTACAATACATTCTCTTACAGAAAATTACAGAGTTCCCCTTTTCCCCAGTTTTCCCTCTTGTTCCCAAAAAGCTACAAAAATTAGAAAACCCCGCCCATAAATAGCTCCTTTGTTTTGAAGAAAAAAAAACATTCAAAATATGAGTTTTGGCAGTTTGGAGCCAAAAATTACAAATTGAAATTCAAAATTTAAAACCTTATTCGAAAATTACTACATTTTTGAAAGTGCACTAACTTCCAGGAGCCATAACTTTTGACTCTGGACACGGATTTCGAACTGTTTCAACCGTTGGAAAGGTCTCATAGTCAAGAACGTGCTCAAAATTGACATTCTAAATTCAATAAGTTTCGGGGCCATTTTAGGGTCGTTTAATGCCTCAAATATGATCTGGAAGGTTTTCAGGTGCAATTTCGGGAGACTGAAACTGCAATATCTTTCAAACCGGGAATGCTCTCGGCCTGATTCTTTTGCCAATCTTCTTATTTTTCCATTTTGAGTCCTCCCATATAATTGTTATCTCCAAATACTTTCAAATTATAATACTTGCTAAAAATAACAGTTGATCAGAAAAAACAAAAAACCAAAACTGAAAATTCAGAATTACATTATGACGAAAAGGGTATCCAAACCTACAAAAAAATCTAAGAAAATACTAAAAGGAAATGCAAATCTTTCGGGTGATGTAGGATTTCCCTAACACCACTAGATGCTCCTGCATCACAAAGGGGCTCAGACAATTCAATTTCCACCAATATAGCAACAAAAATAATGTGATGGAAAAGAGTGGTAGAAAAATCCACCTTTAAAAAAATACTCCAAAGAGTTTAATTTTTCTATAGCAAGATTTGCAATAAAAAATAGAAAGAGATATTTGAAAGATTAATCAACATTGATAAATTGTTAAAGGATTCCAAGAGAGCATTGAAAGAGTGAAACTAGGGCTTTAGCATGAGGCAATTCAAAGCACATAACTGAATATTCACATCCAACATTTCCTCTTTGAAAATGGCTAAGTTGAAGACCACAACAAAGAAATCTCCGACACAAGGGTAAACATTATTTTTCACATCCATGGGAAGATGCCAATTCTAAGAAAAACATCTATTTAGATCTAGTAAGTCTTTCCATATATTTAAATCTATAGTGATGCACTTCAGTGAAAAGTATGACTCATTCTTTAAAAAGTCCTCCCCCAAATTGATAATTGGGATAGACTAGGCACAAAAAGTATTGTATTAGGAAACAAAGGAATGGAAAGGGGAAGGATTCCATTACAAGAACATGTAGTAAAGGAGGAGCATTCCTCATTCCTAATCTAGATCACATAGAGACCCAAAAAGAACACCCTTGGGAAGAGAGGAAATAGGATCCTAGCTACTAGGATAAACCATGCTTAATTTCCTAAGTTGTTTGCAATGAGAATGATCACAATATTTAATATTTGACTATTACTAATTGCACTCTAATTCACTTAGTCATCCTTATTTATTATACATAATATCCAACACAAAAACACCATTAGGTTAACATTATTGACATCACATAACTAATCAAATCAATTCATTGATGATCTTAAACTTGTAACTTCTCTTTCAATTTCTCATGCAACCAATAATTTATCTTGTTTCAATATTACTTAAATGTATATTCAAACAATAAAATATTTGAAGTTAAAATAATGTGTGTATATTTATTATCTATTATTTATAGTGATATTATTCTAAATGTGAACTATGTTCAAATAAATGGTTTTAACCTCAATTGAACGTAGTTAATGCCACTTTTTGTAGATGATTTTTCTATATATTCTTTTCATTACCATCTTTATAATATATGCTTTCGAAGAAATTTTTTTACCTAATACATTCGCACCATCATGTTGGATAGGTGACAATTGTATACCAATCTATCACTAAATTTTCTTTATTAATAAAATATTCTCATATTTATTTCTATTACTTCACAAAAACTAAATTTCACTATCTTCAATACATATTTCTAAATTATGAGTGCAATCATGTCTTTATGATATAAGTCGAATGTATAGAAAAAAAAAACTAAAAAAATAATTTCATACTTGATAAAAGTAAATGAAATTGATGATCTCATAAAAAAAATTATTAGTACATATTATTTCAATTGATCATAAACAATTCTATAATATGAACATATTTCAAATGTTACAAAGATATATGAAAGTTGCGTGAGAATAGGATTTGATTGGGAAAAGGAAAATCATTCAGTATTTGATGGGAAGGGCATGCAAGGAGGAGATGTGACGCACCATTACAACAAGTATATAATAGCAGTCGGTGAAAAGGAAAAGCAAAAGGGCAAGAAAATAGAAGAAAGAAATGGCATGGATACTGTGCAATGATTTGATGATTTTCGGTAGTGTAGGAGTTTATAAGGATAAACCTTTCAAATATACAACGCCATTTGTATGGTTAAAGATAAATTTCAATGCTTGCATTAGAAATATTTTCAACATAAAAAATACATTCAAACTATCGTTGAATTAAAATCTATATGAACTAATAAATATGATCTATAAATATTTAATTCATAATTTTTCATTCATATAGTTGAAAATAATTAAATTGGATTGACTTATGTTGATATATTAGCACTTTAACAACTTTATCTTTAAACAAGGGTTTAGACGTTAAAAAAAGTGGGCATTCATCATAATAGGTGTTTGGAAACTTTGTAAGGTTATTTTGATGATATTTATAACTCGATTAAATATTACTCAAACTATTATATTGTAATGCCCCTCCGTGTCAGTTGTTTTGGACTTGTGTGTGAGTTTTTGTGTGTGTCTCATTGGTTACTGTGTTATTTGATTGTGTGAATAATATAATATGTTAGTAATCATGTTTAAATAATTAATTAAATCATAAGTGATTTGCAAAGTTATTTAAAATATGATTAGAAATTAAAATCAAAATCAATTAAGTTAAATCAAATGATTTAGAACAAATGATCAAATTAAACTAATTCATTAAAAGTAAAAGTGATATTATTAGATAAATTGATTTAAATTATTGTGTTAAATTGAAGTTAATAATAATTATGAACAAATAATCTTGAAAAGATAATTATTTTGGATACTTATTTAGAATCTTGCAAATGGTCGATTTTAATTATTTTAATGTGGAAGTAATTAATTAATAATGTATTGTGAAGATAATGAATATATATTTAAATAAAAGTGCATTTTTGTGGAGTTAAATTTATTTAGTTTTAATCAAAAATGCATGATAAAAGAAAATGAAATATAAATACTTGAAAAGGCAACAAAAGGGAATTAAAGGGATTAATAATTATTTTTAATTTATTTTCTTGAGATGTGACCTCTGGTATTCTCGGGAAGAGGAAATTGAAAGGGTTTCCTGGGAATGGATTTTAATAAGGGGTTTTCCTTGTTTGAGGGGATGGTTCGAATGCTGGAGAAATTTTGCTTTCAATCATTTTCTGTCCTTGGTTTCTTTTTCTGTTTTCTGGAGAAATTAGTAAAGAGGAAGAAGGACTTGGAGCTGTTGTTGGAAAGATCGGCAGCAAGGAATAAGCTTCTACAGTTTTCTGCAAGCGAAGGACGCCAGGTTCCTTTCTTTTAATTACTTATTCTCTGTTAAAATAGGAATTGTTCTCTGTGAATGAAATTTTTTATCTAGGGTTGAAAATCAAATAATTGTAGGAAGAAAATCTACTGGGGTTATGGTTTAATCAAAGAATATTTAGCCAGGAATTGGGAATTGTTATTTGTTTAATGGAATTTCTGGGGGTTTCTGGGTTGTTGTTTATTAAAAAGGGATTTGTTGCAATCTGGAAATGAACAGTAGTTTTGTTGTCTCATTTGTTTTAAAAAATATATATATATAATAAAATACATACTTGTTTAAGGACAATTTCCTTTCAACGAATTTCTGGGTTGTAATATTCTGGTTTATCCATATTTCTTTTATTTTCAAACATGCACAGTGAATTGTTAAGTGTACAATATATATATTTTCCTATTCTTTTGAAATGTACAAATTCCAGTATATATATATATATATACATATATATATTAGATATATATATATATATATATATATATATAAATATATATACACCCACATATATTTAAACATATGAAAATTTTAAATGAGGAATTTAATTTCGTCGGCACTGTTTATAGCAATTTTGGGTTTTTTATATATATATTGGGGGCTGTGTGGTGGTCCGGCCTCGGCCGTACCCACCACCCATACATATGATACCATGTAGTGCCTTGTGAGATTTGTCACAGCCCGATCGAAGAATTTGCAGAGTAATGGTCAAAGGCCTTGCGTGAACACACCGTTGGGATTAAAATTTCCCATTCGAAATTTTATGTGTTTAAACTTTATCTTAAAAAAAATGCAAAATTCTATACGTTTATTTACTGTGCGGATTTTATGTTTCTAAATATATGTATATATATGTATATATATATATATTATATATATATATATATGTATATATTTGGATATATATTTATATTTGTATACATATATTTATTAATTCATTTATTCAGAGTCCTCTGATTTAACTGTTGCTGTATTATTTAATTTTAAAAAATATATGTATATTCTGTTTCCTTTTCTGGTTAAAATAAAGCAGAATCTGTTATAATGGAAATAATGGTAAAATAGAAAGAAATCTGTTCTTTTGTTACTGATTTGTTAAATTACAACTATAAGAGGATAAGTTAGTAGAAAAATCAACTTACGAATATATGACAGCATTGATTTATTTAATTCTTGTTTTGAGTGAATATTTTGGAATAGAAAATGTTTCCTATTAATTTGTTAAATTGTGAAATTTGATAGGATAATATAGTAGAAGGGCAATTTGTGAATATATATTTATATCAGCATTGATTGTTTAATTCCTTTTTTTTAAATGTGTATAGGGTGAAAATAGAGTTTAGCATAGAATCGAATAAGTTATCTTTTTATGAAATTAAGTCTTGTAGACTTGTCGGATTCTTAGAACAGATCTATTCGCTTTTTACATTCCCTCCTTAAAAGAATTAAAATATATATAAAATGTAGTGGTTTTAAAGGGTATTTTTGTGTGTAAATTTATTTAGATAGATTTAAGATTTTAAGGTGGTAAGTTCTAATATGTAGTTTAAATATCTAGAGTATTGATATTATTGTCATTTTAATGTATAAACAATTGATCTTAAGTGGTTTTCACAATTAATTTAATATTGGAAGTGAGTGTTAAGTTAGTATGATGAAAGGAGAGTGGAAATAATGTTTTGAACATAAGTAGTTATGAAATGATAATGAGTTAACTACCTAATTATTAAGTAGCTTTCAATTCTGTTAATAAATGAAAGGGGAAATTTAAATGTATGGGCATGGTTAGAGATTGATTAGGATATTCTCAAATTGGATAGTTTATTTGTGAAATGGGATTTTAATCTTTTGAAAATTGACTTCCTTTATATTCATTTAACGGTTGGTTTGTAAGCTCTCTTTATGGATAAGTCTTTTAGAATACTTGTGATGGTTATCATAAATTGTTTTATTTTTGTTTCATGGTTTTGAAAGGGTTGTACAGGAATTGTTGAGACTCTGATTTTGTACTTATTAGCGAGATGGATAATGCCTCGCATGCTTTTGTGTTGTGATTCATTGTTCAAATTATGATGGTACAACCCTTGGTTTCTTTGTTTTTGGTTTGATATTGTTGGGTCACTAGGGAGAGTGGCTCCTTGTGGGGGCCGGCGCCCCGTTTAAGGGGAAGGGCACAGGATAACCCACGAGTGAGTTAGTAATCAAGTGAAAACCTAATAATTAACTTAGGATGGTTGGGTACTAATATCATTATAAGATTTAGAAATGGATGCCTCGTCTTCATTAATGCTTTCGCAGACTAATGGAAGGCTGAGAAGGCCGTGGTTGGCAAGGTCGTGACCTCGTCCTCACGAGAGGTTTACGGCTCCGCATGAGTCACCCTATGGACCGGCGCCTCCAGTTGGGAGGAAGAGCACATGACAGCCATAGATGGGACTGGCGCCTCCAGTTGGGAGGAAGAGCACAGGACAACCCATGTAGGACTATGCGATGACACTCTCCCCTAGTTGCCCATGTGTTTACTTTATTTTGTTCCTCTGGAAGTAGGTTATGGGAGTTGGTGTAGATTGTTGTTTGAATTGATTTAAATTGATTATTGTTTTAATACATCTTTGGTATACTTTGTGGTTTTGTATGATCTCATTTATATTCAATTTACGATCTCGTATTTTTATGGTACTGTGATATAATGTTATTGTATTGTTTAATTAAAATTTGGAATTGTCTTTATTAATTCAGTTTGATTTGGAAGTATTTCATGATCATCCTTTGGTTACTTGTTTACTGGTCATTGCTTTGATTTATGTAATGAGATTTATGATTTTAAGTTGTTTTGTTGACTTTTGGATGTTGTTGATTATGTCATTGTAACCCTTGAGTTTTATGATACTTTTGTATGTTGTTGAGTTTTGTGTTTCCCTGTTGAATGTTCCTGGTTGAGGACTCTTTCTTGTTAGCTCCTAGCACGGGGGGTGGGTCTTCGGACTCACATGGTTGGGTGGAACGTGCTAAGCACCCCATTGGGTCCCCAGTCGAGGATCGAGAGGTGCGGATTGGTGCTGTTGCAGCGACTCTAGAGTTGTATCCGTCTTGGAGCCAGTTTTCATCTGTTTATTTGTATCATGTTATCTTATGTATGGTTTCCATTTATGTTTGGAAACACTTTTGTATCATTGTACCTCTAGAACATTGTACTGTAATGTAATGTTAAACTCAGTGTGATTATTGGCCATGGTAGTTGTTATTCATTGTGTTGAGTTAATTATGTATATGTTGTACT
Source organism: Sequoia sempervirens (assembly GCA_007258455.2). Classification (NCBI taxonomy): domain Eukaryota; kingdom Viridiplantae; phylum Streptophyta; class Pinopsida; order Cupressales; family Cupressaceae; genus Sequoia; species Sequoia sempervirens. The sequence continues at coordinate 472,902,554 of VDFB02281492.1, forward strand.
TACTCAAATAGTTTCTTATCAATGATTATCATGTATGTGTTATATTTGTTAATGTTTATTTTGTTATGGATTATATCTTCGGATTTTATTCTTTATTGTCGTTGTGTGGATCTCAGTCTCGTAATGACTTCTCATGTACCCCAAGGGATGTGTGTGCTAATGAATCTACTTAAATGAAATTCATGTCATGTCTTAATGTATATTAAATGTATGTTATGTTATTTAAAAAAATAAAAAAATTGTGTTGTAATTATTGTTTAATTGTCCTTTGGGCTTCGCACGACGGGGCGTTACAACATGGTATTAGAGCATAGGTTCATACACTGGGCACTATGTGTGCTCACTATGTAACCTTGCGCTTAGACCCGTGAGTCTTGAGTTTCACTTTTCTTTTGTCATTGTTGTGTACTTGAATTTCTTCTGTTAGATTGTGTCGGGTCGATGGTGCAGGAAACTGATGGGAAAGGATAGGACCCTCGGTGTAGTGCGCAACGCACCAATATCCTTCCTGTCGGGGATGCTCTATGGACCCTTGAGTTTTAGTGTGATGTGTTTCTTGGTGATGTGTTTTATGTGTGTGAATATTTCAAGTGTGCGTGGAATCTGTTTATTTGTGTAGTGATAATTTATGTTTTTCTTGAATACGTGAGTGTAAATTTCTATACATTGAAATTGATGTGGTTTTGGTGTTGAATAATGGTTAAACTGGAGTTCTTCGTGTGAAAATTATGAGTTTTAACGAAAATGTAAGGTTTTGTGGATAATTATTTTATGATTTTAGCAGAATATAGTATCTTGAAGCAAATATGCAACTTGAATTATTGGTACTAATGTGCAATGCTCTATGGTAGCTTTTGATTTACAGGAAGTGGGCTTCAGAAAGCATAGTGACGAAGGTAATGTAATTGTAATATGCAGGTATAGATACTTATAATGTCAAGTAGTAATTCATTTTGATATAGTAGATGAATTAAGTTTATGGTTAGTATCCTTATACGAATAGTTCCTAACTAATTAGAAGAAAATTGTTTATGAGTTACTAGAATTATTTTGACTATTATGTGTGGTTTGGTGGGATGGACAGTGTGGTATCACTCACTTGCGAGTTCCCTACTATGCTGGGAGTTCCTCTCACGATGTATTTGTGATATATATATGTATTGTGCACAACATTTGTTTGCATGCAGGATTGCAGGAACTAAGTCTCGATTCCACCTGCATTGACAGGACAGGGCGAGCATCATAAACACCCAATGGGATTGATGTGGAAAATAGGAACTGACAAGAAATTTTTCCCAACCTAGTTCATCATCTGTCCTGGTGTTTGACCAAATTGGTCTGGTTGCAACCCCGTCACCATTTTTGTTTTGGTATCATTTCCTTATTTCTGGTTTGTTTAATTTTCGTTGTTTACTTGATGACGTTTAATTGATGTTTTAATTTATGGTGTTGATGTGCTTATGATCATTGATATTGTTGTGTTACCATGTTTATGATTGGGCTCGACTTCCAGGAGTAAGTCAATGTCTAAGGGGGGGAGGATGTAATGCCCCTCCGTGTCAGTTGTTTTGGACTTGTGTGTGAGTTTTTGTGTGTGTCTCATTGGTTACTGTGTTATTTGATTGTGTGAATAATATAATATGTTAGTAATCATGTTTAAATAATTAATTAAATCATAAGTGATTTGCAAAGTTATTTAAAATATGATTAGAAATTAAAATCAGAATCAATTAAGTTAAATCAAATGATTTAGAACAAATGATCAAATTAAACTAATTCGTTAAAAGTAAAAGTGATATTATTAGATAAATTGATTTAAATTATTGTGTTAAATTGAAGTTAATAATAATTATGAAAAAATAATCTTGAAAGATAATTATTTTGGATACTTATTTAGAATCTTGCAAATGGTCGATTTTAATTATTTTAATGTGGAAGTAATTAATTAATAATGTATTGTGAAGATAATGAATATATATTTAAATAAAAGTGCATTTTTGTGGAGTTAAATTTATTTAGTTTTAATCAAAAATGCATGATAAAAGAAAATGAAATATAAATACTTGAAAAGGAAACAAAAGGGAATTAAAGGGATTAATAATTATTTTTAATTTATTTTCTTGAGATGTGACCTCTAGTATTCTCGGGAAGAGGAAATTGAAAGGGTTTCCTGGGAATGGATTTTAATAAGGGTTTTTCCTTGTTTGGCGGGGATGGTTTAGAATCTTGGAGAAATTTCATCTTTACGTCATGGTTTGCCACATTTCTGAAATTAATTAAGAAGGAAAAGGACTTGGGCTGTTGATGGAAAAGATCGGCCCGACAAAAGGAATAAGCTTCAGTTTACCAAGCGAGGCCTTGAGGTTCCTTTCTTTAATTACCCATTCTGTTAAAAGCCACGAATTGTTCTCTGTGGTAATTTTATCGAGGTTGAAAATCAAATAATTGTAGGAAGAAATCACGAGGTTGTAGGTTTAATCAAAGAATAATTAGCTAGGAATTGGGAATTGTTATTTGTTAAATGGAATTTCTGAGGGTTTCTGGGTTGTTTATTGAAAAGGGGTTTTGTTGCAATCTGAAAATGAACAGTAGTTTTGTTGTCTCATTTGTTTTAAAAAAAATATATATATAATAAAATACATACTTGTTTAAGGACAATTTCCTTTCAACGAATTTCTGGGTTGTAATATTCTGGTTTATCCATATTTCTTTTATTTTCAAACATGCACAGTGAATTGTTAAGTGTACAATCTATATATTCTCCTATTCTTTTGAAATGTACAAATTCCAGTGTGTATATATAAATATATATATATATATATATTCGATATATATATATATATCTATATATATATACATATATACCCACATATATTTAAACATATGAAAATTTTGAATGAAAATTTAAAATATCAAATTGCTCTGTCGGCACTGTGCATCACATTTATTTTTGAGTTTTATTTATATATGTATAGGGGGCTGTGTGGTGGTCCGGCCTCAGCCGTACCCACCACCAACCAGAATAGCAGATAATGACAGATCCTGCAGTTTGTCACGACAATCGAGAAAGAGGCTGAGTGAAGCGGTCAGGTAGGCTACAGTAGAGGCGGTGCATTCACGTGCCTTTCAGTGGGAGTTGAAATTTCCCATGTGAAATTTTATGTTTAAACTTTATCTTAAAAAATCTTTTGAGAAATTCTATCACACGTTTATTCTTGTCTTCAGTTTATGTTCCTAAATATATGTATATATATATGTATATATATATATGTATATATATATATATATATATTATATATATATATATATTATATATATATATATATGTATATATTTGGATATATATTTATATTTGTATACATATATTCATTAATTCATTTATTCAGAGTCCTCTAATTTAACTGTTGCTGTATTATTTAATTTAAAAAATATATATATATTATGTTTCCTTTTTTGGTTAAAATAAAGCAGAATCTGTTATAATGGAAATAATGGTAAAATAGAAAGAAATCTGTTCTTTTGTTACTGATTTGTTAAATTACAACTATAAGAGGATAAGTTAGTAGAAAAATCAACTTACGAATATATGACAGCATTGATTTATTTAATTCTTGTTTTGAGTGAATATTTTGGAATAGAAAATGTTTCCTATTAATTTGTTAAATTGTGAAATTTGATAGGATAATATAGTAGAAGGGAAATTTGTGAATATATATTTATATCAACATTGATTGTTTAATTCTTTTTTTTTAAATGTGTATAGGGTGAAAATAGAGTTTAGCATATAATCGAATAAGTTATCTTTTTATGAAATTAAGTCTTGTAGACTTGTCGGATTCTTAGAACAGATCTATTCGCTTTTTACATTCCCTCCTTAAAAGAATTAAAATATATATAAAATGTAGTGGTTTTAAAGGGTATTTTTGTGTGTAAATTTATTTAGATAGATTTAAGATTTTAAGGTGGTAAGTTCTAATATGTAGTTTAAATATCTAGAGTATTGATATTATTGTCATTTTAATGTATAAACAACTGATCTTAAGTGGTTTTCACAATTAATTTAATATTGGAAGTGAGTGTTAAGTTAGTATGATGAAAGGAGAGTGGAAATAATGTTTTGAACATAAGTAGTTATGAAATGATAATGAGTTAACTACCCAATTATTAAGTAGCTTTCAATTCTGTTGATAAATGAAAGGGGAAATTTAAATGTATGGGCATGGTTAGAGATTGATTAGGATATTCTCAAATTGGATAGTTTATTTGTGAAATGGGATTTTAATATTTTGAAAATTGACTTCCTTTATATTCATTTAACGGTTGGTTTGTAAGCTCTCTTTATGGATAAGTCTTTTAGAATACTTGTGATGGTTATCATAAATTGTTTTAGTTAATTGAGTAATTTAGATGGGTAAGTTGTAAAGTTATTTAGTCCTGGTCGTTAATTAGTAAATATTGTTCTCGATTGAATTTTTTGGTTGTTGTTTATTATGTAAGTGTTTTTGTGGAGTTGTGAGTGGTTGAGTATTTAAGGTGTTCTTGAATTTGGTGCCTTGGATGCCTGGTTGAATGCTTTTACCTCTGTTGTTGGAGGATTGTTTTTGGATGGTTCCATGTTGGTGTGAATGCCTTTGGAGGTTAGTTTTGACTCAAGGAATCCTTTGTCATTTAATTTGTGTTGCAATGTAATTGGGAACTTGTATTTTGTGGATGAGCTGTGGGTAGTTGATCTTCTTGGATTTCTGATTTATTTTGTATGAAAGTTGTTTATGTAGTCTGGATGGGGTTGTTGATCTTATTTTAATGTATTCACTCATTATATTTGAATTGAAAATAGTTCTGGTGGCCTTGCAATTATTGTTGTCATTGCTATGTTGTTGATTTTATGAAGGTGATTTGCGTACCATTACAAGGGGGTTCTTGTGAGGAGAAAATTGAGGTCTTCCCTGGAATACCTAGTTGGTGGCTTTTGGTTTTATTAGTGATTTCGTTGAATTAAAGGTTGATTTTCTTTTGCGTTTTCCTATTTGAGGTGACACCATTGTGGATTTGTGGATGGGTCTTGATGAACCTTCCCTATTTATGGCTCTTCTGATTTACTCTCATAGTTGATAAAATTTTATCCTTGTGTTGGAATTAATGGAGAAAGACTCATGTTGCTTCAGTTTACCCTTGTTTGTGGGTTTTCATTCTTTTGGCTTCCAGAGGCTTGAGATGATTGACATTTGATGTTCTCTCTTTATGTGCCCCTTGATGTGGCAAGTGTTTTGGTTTCATGGTTTTGAAAGGGTTGTACGGGAATTGTTGAGACTCTGATTTTGTACTTATTAGCGAGATGGATAATGCCTCGCATGCTTTTGTGTTGTGATTCATTGTTCAAATTATGATGGTACAACCCTTGGTTTCTTGGTTTTTGGTTTGATATTGTTGGGTCGCTAGGGAGAGTGGCTCCTCGTGGGGGCCGGCGCCCCGTTTAAGGGGAAGGGCACAGGATAACCCACGAGTGAGTTAGTAATCAAGTGAAAACCTAATAATTAACTTAGGATGGTTGGGTACTGTAATGTCCCTTACCTAGCCTTGCTCTTGAATTCGCTTGTTTGCCCTAGAATTCGATTGTTGATTAGGTTTAGGGTTTCTTCTTTCCAAAAGGAATGTGTTTCTCTAATGAAATAATCCTAGATTGAAATCTGCATTCACCAATTTAAAAACATTTCCACATACACATATTTGTTAGCAATAATATCTAGATATCCACAATATATTCATAAACATAAATCAATTAATGAAGACATAAGAGGAGTGCCATAGGTGGATCCGCCCTGAAGCCCTCATGTAAACTCAAGAGGTTGTCCATCACAATCCTTCTTGCCTAGGGGCTTAGTACCTGCATACTCCACTCATGGTACACCTCAGAAGACACTCGTCCTATTAGGGGAAAGGAACCATAGAGTCCAAGTGGCCTAAGGCCTACCACCTTCTCTTGCCCAATCCCGTATCTTGGGCCTAAGGGGCAGAGACCTAGGTGGGACCCCCATCTTTCTATAACCCAATCCCTAGTCAAGGGCCTAAGGGGCTGCAAAGCCCAATCCCTTGTTAAGAGCCTAAGGGGCTGCAAAGCCCAATCCCTTGTCTAGGGCCTAAGGGGCTGAAAGTGGGGTTTTTAGGCAATCCAACTTCACCCATGTTTCGTCCATCCTAATAGGTTTACAAGCACATAGTAGACAATCTTTTAACAATCAGATATATTTGCATTCATCCAAAATTTATTTCATGCCTATAATCAAATATATTTTCATTTACCAATGGTTCTTTAAGTTCATCATTTCCTATGATAATTCACATTATGATAAGATTAAAGGATGTCATTATATAAATAATCAAATTAACAATATCTAGTTCTTATATTCAAAATATGCTAAATATTATTGCTAAGTGAATACATCACCTTGAGTTGTTGTATCTCTCCACCCTTTCTGATTCCTTACTCGCCTCCTTCAACCCTATATTGGATTGATTATAGGATGAGGACAATTCATAAATATACATAAACTCCTTATGTCTATATTAAAGAGTCATCATTACTAATAAGGCATAATAATTACTGCAAGTATCATTATTGTATATTTATATTATCTATATGTTCCTATATATATATATATATATATATATATATATCTATATCTATTATTAGTTAATCTAACTACCTTTACATATACATGTTTTCTATATATATATATATTTACTTATCTCTATATATAAGATATTTAGTTATTCACATATAATATATATGTGTCTATTTCAAAACCTATCATTTACTTCCTTAGATTGGTCTATATCTCCTACTGGGTATAATAATTACTGCCTAAATCCCTTTCCTTATTTATTATTCTATTCCTTCCTGATGTATATCTATTTCCCCATAAAAATGTTGTACCTCCAAACATATTAATTTATTATTCTGAAGTTCCATCCTATCGTAAATATGTTGACTTACTATTCTGGAAGTTAATTCTAAAACCAGTATACTAACTTGCTGTTCTAAAATTCCACTATTTGATATATATCTGCTCGTTGTTTATGAACTTTCCTTTTCTTTTTCCCCTTCCTAATCCCCTACCTCTCTTGTTTGACTTATTTGTCTTATATATCTGATCGAGTCTCAAAAGACATGACCTTTCATGTCATCCTTGGTACCCGCTTTTTCCAAGTGTTGTGTCCTTTGCAAGTGGACATTCCTTTTACCGGTTACTAATAAGGATCATTTGCTTATTATGATTGCTTTTAGTATATCCTATTTAAATATTTATTATTTTATATCGGTTATTTTATTTGTTATCTATTTATTATATTTTATATTTTGTTATTTATTTCATACTTTTTATTTGTGTATTTTATATTAATTTTATTCTCTATTATGATTACAATATTTAAATTGTTTTATATTTTAATATTTATAATATTGCATTATAATATTATCTTGTGAGAATTATAATTAAATTACTAATATTTATAATTTTAATATGTATTTTGTTTTTATCTTATGATATAATATTATTATAATAATATTTAAATTGGAATTTTATAATTTTGATATTTATTTCATTTAGTGTTTGTATGGTATTGGGGACATGACAGGTACTAATATCATTATAAGATTTAAAAATGGATGCCTCGTCTTCATTAGTGCTTTCGCAGACTAATGGAAGGCTGAGAAGGCCGTGGTTGGCAAGGTCGTGACCTCGTCCTCACGAGAGGTTTACGGCTCCACATGAGTCACCCTGTGGACCGGCGCCTCCAGTTGGGAGGAAGAGCATAGGACAACCCATGTAGGACTATGCGATGACACTCTCCCCTATTTGCCCATGTGTTTACTTTATTGTGTTCCTCTGGAAGTAGGTTATGGGAGTTGGTGTAGATTGTTGTTTGAATTGATTTAAATTGATTATTGTTTTAATACATCTTTGGTATACTTTGTGGTTTTGTATGATCTCATTTATATTCGATTTACGGTCTCGTATTTTTATGGTACTGTGATATAATGTTATTGTATTGTTTAATTAAAATTTGTAATTGTATTTATTAATTCAGTTTGATTTGGAAGTATTTCATGATCATCCTTTGGTTACTTGTTTACTGGTCATTGCTTTGATTTATGTAATGAGATTTATGATTTTAAGTTGTTTTTTTGACTTTTGGATGTTGTTGATTATATCATTGTAACCCTTGAGTTTTATGATACTTTTGTATGTTGTTGAGTTTTGTGTTTCCCTGTTGAATGTTCCTGGTTGAGGACTCTTTCTTGTTAGCTCCTAGCATGGGGGGTGTCTTCGGACTCACATGGTTGGGTGGAACGTGCTAAGCACCCCATTGGGTCCCCAGACGAGGATCGAGAGGTGCGGATTGGTGCTATTGCAGCGACTCCGGAGTTGTATCCGTCTTGGAGCCAGTTTTCATCTATTTATTTGTATCATGTTATCTTATGTATGGTTTCCATTTATGTTTGGAAACACTTTTGTATCATTGTACCTCTAGAACATTGTACTGTAATGTAATATTAAACTCAGTGTGATTATTGGCCATGGCAGTTGTTATTCATTGTGTTGAGTTAATTATGTATATGTTGTACTTACTCAAATAGTTTCTTATCAATGATTATCATGTATGTGTTATATTTGTTAATGTTTATTTTGTTATGGATTATATCTTTGGATTTTATTCTTTATTGTCGTTGTGTGGATCTCAGTCTCGTAATGACTTCTCGTGTACCCCAAGGGATGTGTGTGCTAATGAATCTACTTAAATGAAATTCATGTCATGTCTTAATGTGTATTACATGTATGTTATGTTATTTAAAAATAAAATAAAAATTGTGCTATAATTATTGTTTAATTGTCCTTTGGGGTTCGCACGATGGGGCGTTACAACATGGTATCAGAGCATAGGTTCATACACTGGGCATTATGTGTGCTCACTATGTAACCTTGCGCTTAGACCCGTGAGTCTTGAGTTTCACTTTTCTTTTGTCATTGTTGTGTACTTGAATTTCTTCTGTTAGATTGTGTTGGGTCGATGGTGCAGGAAACTGATGGGAAAGGATAGGACCCTCGGTGTAGTGCACAATGCACCGATATCCTTCCTGTCGGGGATGCTCTATGGACCCTTGAGTTTTAGTGTGATGTGTTTGTTGGTGATGTGTTTTATGTGTGTGAATATGTCAAGTGTGCGTGGAATCTGCGATTTTGTTGTCCTTGAGTGATGAATTATGTTTTTCTTGAATCTGTGAAGGTGTAAAATTTTACCCTTTTTATTGAAATTGATGTGAGTTTTGGTGTTGAATAATGGTTAAACTGGAGTTCTTCGTGTGAAAATTATGAGTTTTAACGAAAATGTAAGGTTTTGTGGATAATTATTTTATGATTTTAGCAGAATATAGTATCTTGAAGCTAAGATGCAACTTGAATTATTGGTACTAATGTGCAATGCTCTATGGTAGCTTTTGATTTACAGGAAGTGGGCTTCAGAAAGCATAGTGACGAAGGTAATGGAATTGTAATATGCAGGTATAGATACTTATAATGTCAAGTAGTAATTCATTTTGATATAGTAGATGAATTAAGTTTACGGTTAGTATCCTTATACGAATAGTTCCTAGCTAATTAGAAGAAAATTGTTTATAAGTTACTAGAATTATTTTGACTATTATGTGTGGTTTGGTGGGAGGGACAGTGTGGTATCACTCGCTTGCGAGTGCCCTACTATGCTGGGAGTTCCTCTCACGATGTATTTGTGATATATATATGTATTGTGCACAACGTTTGTTTGGATGTAGGATTGCAGGAACTAAGTCTCGATTCCACCTGCATTGACAAGACAGGGCGAGCATCATAAACACCCAATGGGATTGATGTGGAAAATAGGAACTAACAAGAAAGTTTTCCCAACCTAGTTCATCATCTGTCCTGGTGTTTGACCAAATTGGTCTGGTTGCAACCCCGTCACCATTTTTGTTTTGGTATCCTTTCCTTATTTCTGGTTTGTTTAATTTTCGTTGTTTACTTGATGACGTTTAATTGATGTTTTAATTTATGGTGTTGATGTGCTTATGATCGTTGATATTGTTGTGTTACCATGTTTATGATTGGGCTCGACTTCCAGGAGTAAGTCGATGTCTAAGTGGGGGAGGATGTAATGCCCCCCAGTGTCAGTTGTTTTGGACTTGTGTGTGAGTTTTTGTGTGTGTCTCATTGGTTACTGTGTTATTTGATTGTGTGAATAATATAATATGTTAGTAATCATGTTTAAATAATTAATGAAATCATAAGTGATTTGCAAAGTTATTTAAAATATGATTAGAAATTAAAATCAGAATCAATTAAGTTAAATCAAATGATTTAGAACAAATGATCAAATTAAACTAATTCGTTAAAAGTAAACGTGATATTATTAGATAAATTGATTTAAATTATTGTGTTAAATTGAAGTTAATAATAATTATGAACAAATAATCTTGAAAAGATAATTATTTTGGATACTTATTTAGAATCTTGCAAATGGTCGATTTTAATTATTTTAATGTGGAAGTAATTAATTAATAATGTATTGTGAAGATAATGAATATATATTTAAATAAAAGTGCATTTTTGTGGAGTTAAATTTATTTAGTTTTAATCAAAAATGCATGATAAAAGAAAATGAAATATAAATACTTGAAAAGGCAACAAAAGGGAATTAAAGGGATTAATAATTATTTTTAATTTATTTTCTTGAGATGTGACCTCTGGTATTCTCGGGAAGAGGAAATTGAAAGGGTTTCCTGGGAATGGATTTTAATAAGGGGTTTTCTTTGTTTGAGGGGATGGTTCGAATGCTGGAGAAATTTTTCTCTCAATCATTTTCTGTCCTTGGTTTCTTTTTCTATTTTCTGGAGAAATTAGTAAAGAGGAAGAAGGACTTGGAGCTGTTGTTGGAAAGATCGGCAGCAAGGAATAAGCTTCTACAGTTTTCTGCAAGCGAAGGACGCGAGGTTCCTTTCTTTTAATTACTTATTCTCTGTTAAAATAGGAATTGTTCTCTGTGAATGAAATTTTTTATCTAGGGTTGAAAATCAAATAATTGTAGGAAGAAAATCTACTGGGGTTATGGTTTAATCAAAGAATATTTAGCCAGGAATTGGGAATTGTTATTTGTTTAATGGAATTTCTGGGGGTTTCTGGGTTGTTGTTTATTAAAAAGGGGTTTGTTGCAATCTGGAAATGAACAGTAGTTTTGTTGTCTCATTTGTTTAAAAAAATATATAAATAATAAAATACATACTTGTTTAAGGACAATTTCCTTTCAACGAATTTCTGGGTTGTAATATTCTGGTTTATCCATATTTCTTTTATTTTCAAACATGCAAGTGAATTGTTAAGTGTACAATATATATATTTTCCTATTCTTTTGAAATGTACAAATTCCAGTATTATATATATATATATACATATATATATTAGATATATATATATATATACATATATATATATATATATATATATATATATATATATATACACCCACATATATTTAAACATATGAAAATTTTAAATGAGGAATTTAATTTCGTCGGCACTGTTTATAGCAATTTTGGGTTTTTTATATATATATTGGGGGCTGTGTGGTGGTCCGCCTCGGCCGTACCCACCACCCCGCCACCGGTACCGTGTGACAGTCTGGGGACTGTCCACGCAGTTCGAAGGAATGCCGTGAGCAGTCCGTAGAATGCCCACGGCCGGGCGGTATTCCCCGTGCCCTTTTCGTTGGGATTAAAATTTCCCATTCGAAATTTTATGTGTTTAAACTTTATCTTTAAAAAAATGCAAAATTCTATACGTTTATTTATTGTGCGGATTTTATGTTTCTAAATATATGTATATATATGTATATATATATATATTATATATATATATATATGTATATATTTGGATATATATTTATATTTGTATACATATATTTATTAATTCATTTATTAAGAGTCCTCTGATTTAACTGTTGCTGTATTATTTAATTTTAAAAATATATATGTATATTCTGTTTCCTTTTCTGGTTAAAATAAAGCAGAATCTGTTATAATGGAAATAATTGTAAAATAGAAAGAAATCTATTCTTTTGTTACTGATTTGTTAAATTACAACTATAAGAGGATAAGTTGGTAGAAAAATCAACTTACGAATATATGACAGCATTGATTTATTTAATTCTTGTTTTGAGTGAATATTTTGGAATAGAAAATGTTTCCTATTAATTTGTTAAATTGTGAAATTTGATAGGATAATATTGTAGAAGGGCAATTTGTGAATATATATTTATATCAGCATTGATTGTTTAATTCCTTTTTTTTAAATGTGTATAGGGTGAAAATAGAGTTTAGCATAGAATCGAATAAGTTATCTTTTTATGAAATTAAGTCTTGTAGACTTGTCGGATTCTTAGAACAGATCTATTCGCTTTTTACATTCCCTCCTTAAAAGAATTAAAATATATATAAAATGTAGTGGTTTTAAAGGGTATTTTTGTGTGTAAATTTATTTAGATAGATTTAAGATTTTAAGGTGGTAAGTTCTAATATGTAGTTTAAATATCTAGAGTATTGATATTATTGTCATTTTAATGTATAAACAATTGATCTTAAGTGGTTTTCACAATTAATTTAATATTGGAAGTGAGTGTTAAGTTAGTATGATGAAAGGAGAGTGGAAATAATGTTTTGAACATAAGTAGTTATGAAATGATAATGAGTTAACTACCCAATTATTAAGTAGCTTTCAATTCTGTTGATAAATGAAAGGGGAAATTTAAATGTATGGGCATCGTTAGAGATTGATTAGGATATTCTCAAATTGGATAGTTTATTTGTGAAATGGGATTTTAATCTTTTGAAAATTGACTTCCTTTATATTCATTTAACGGTTGGTTTGTAAGCTCTCTTTATGGATAAGTCTTTTAGAATACTTGTGATGGTTATCATAAATTGTTTTAGTTAATTGAGTAATTTAGATGGGTAAGTTGTAAAGTTATTTAGTCCTGGTCGTTAATTAGTAAATATTGTTCTCGATTGAATTTTTTGGTTGTTGTTTATTATGTAAGTGTTTTTGTGGAGTTGTGAGTGGTTGAGTATTTAAGGTGTTCTTGAATTTGGTGCCTTGGATGCCTGGTTGAATGCTTTTACCTCTGTTGTTGGAGGATTGTTTTTGGATGGTTCCATGTTGGTGTGAATTCCTTTGGAGGTTAGTTTTGATTCAAGGAATCCTTTGTCATTTAATTTGTGTTGCAATGTAATTGGGAACTTGTATTTTGTGGATGAGTTGTGGGTAGTTGATCTTCTTGGATTTCTGATTTATTTTGTATCAAAGTTTTTTATGTAGTCTGGATGGGGTTGTTGATCTTATTTTAATGTATTCACTCATTATATTTGAATTGAAAATAGTTCTGGTGGCCTTGCAATTATTGTTGTCATTGCTATGTTGTTGATTTTATGAAGGTGATTTGCGTACCATTACAAGGGGGTTCTTGTGAGGAGAAAATTGAGGTCTTCCGTGGAATACCTAGTTGGTGGCTTTTGGTTTTATTAGTGATTTCGTTGAATTAAAGGTTGATTTTCTTTTGCATTTTCCTATTTGAGGTGACACCATTGTGGATTTGTGGATGGGTCTTGATGAACCTTCCCTATTTATGGCTTTTCTGATTTACTCTCATATTTGATGAAATTTTATCCTTGTGTTGGAATTAATGGAGAAATACTCATGTTGCTTCACTTTACCCTTGTTTGTGGGTTTTCGTTCTTTTGGCTTCCAGAGGCTTGAGATGATTGACATTTGATGTTCTCTCTCTTTATGTGCCCCTTGATGTGGCAAGTATTTTGGTTTGATGGTTTTGAAAGGGTTGTACGAGAATTGTTGAGACTCTGATTTTGTACTTATTAGCGAGATGGATAATGCCTCGCATGCTTTTGTGTTGTGATTCATTGTTCAAATTATGATGGTACAACCCTTGGTTTCTTGGTTTTTGGTTTGATATTGTTGGGTCGCTAGGGAGAGTGGCTCCTCGTGGGGGCCGGCGCCCCGTTTAAGGGGAAGGGCACAGGATAACCCACGAGTAAGTTAGTAATCAAGTGAAAACCTAATAATTAACTTAGGATGGTTGGGTACTAATATCATTATAAGATTTAAAAATGGATGCCTCGTCTTCATTAGTGCTTTCGCAGACTAATGGAAGGCTGAGAAGGTCGTGGTTGGCAAGGTCGTGACCTCGTCCTCACGAGAGGTTTACGGCTCCGCATGAGTCACCCTATGGACCGACGCCTCCAGTTGGGAGGAAGAGCACAGGACAGCCATAGATGGGACCGGCGCCTCCAGTTGGGAGGAAGAGCACAGGATAGACCATGTAGGACTATGCAATGACACTCTCCCCTACTGCCCATGTGTTTACTTTATTGTGTTCCTCTGGAAGTAGGTTATGGGAGTTGGTGTAGATTGTTGTTTGAATTGATTTGAATTGATTATTGTTTTAATACATCTTTGGTATACTTTGTGGTTTTGTATGATCTCATTTATATTCGATTTACGGTCTCGTATTTTTATGGTATTGTGATATAATGTTATTGTATTGTTTAATTAAAATTTGGAATTGTATTTATTAATTCAATTTGATTTGGAAGTATTTCATGATCATCCTTTGGTTACTTGTTTACTGGTCATTGCTTTGATTTATGTAATGAGATTTATGATTTTAAGTTGTTTTGTTGACTTTTGGATGTTGTTGATTATGTCATTGTAACCCTTGAGTTTTATGATACTTTTGTATGTTGTTGAGTTTTGTGTTTCCCTGTTGAATGTTCCTGGTTGAGGACTCTTTCTTGTTAGCTCCTAGCACAGGGGTGGGTCTTCGGACTCACATGGTCGGGTGGAACGTGCTAAGCACCCCATTGGGTCCCCAGTCGAGGATCGAGAGGTGCGGATTGGTGCTGTTGCAGCGACTCCAGAGTTGTATCCATCTTGGAGCCAGTTTTCATCTGTTTATTTGTATCATGTTATCTTATGTATGTTTTCCATTTATGTTTGGAAACACTTTTGTATCATTGTACCTCTAGAACATTGTACTGTAATGTAATGTTAAACTCAGTGTGATTATTGGCCATGGTAGTTGTTATTCATTGTGTTGAGTTAATTATGTATATGTTGTACTTACTCAAATAGTTTCTTATCAATGATTATCATGTATGTGTTATATTTGTTAATGTTTATTTTGTTATGGATCATATCTTTGGATTTTATTCTTTATTGTCATTGTGTGGATCTCAGTCTCGTAATGACTTCTCGTGTACCCCAAGGGATGTGTGTGCTAATGAATCTACTTAAATGAAATTCATGTCTTGTCTTAATGTGTATTACATGTATGTTATGTTATTTTTTTTAAAAAAAAATTATGCTGTAATTATTGTTTAATTGTCCTTTGGGGTTCGCACGATGGGGCGTTACATATATACTTTATTCACAATATGAAAATAATTAAATTCATCATTGAACTAGTGAAACACTTATTAACTTTTTTTATTATTTCTTTAAATATTCAAGTAGTGTGATAAATCTACTATATTACTATTGTTATTTGTTTTCATTTTTAATAAAAATTCAAATAACATAATTTCTATTATTACTTTTCATTAGAATATATGTTGGAATCAATTATCTTTAATAAGTTGTTTTCAAAAAAATTCTCTTAAAAGAAAATTTAATTTCTCTAAAGTCAAAATGAAAAATATTTAACTTTATAATTTTTAGAAATTATTTTGCTACTCACTAAAAAAACTTAGGTGTAGGATGGATTTTTAGGAGGTATAAATGTCTAACATTTATTTTTTTCATTTTCTTAAGCATTTTTTCCCACCAACTATTGCAATCATAATAAGTTAAAAAAGAAAAGAAAATTGAAGTAAGAATTTATCTTAAAATTTTATTTTTCTACAATTCTATTGGTTGAAATATTTGAGATCTTATTGCAAATTTAGCCATAAAGAAATCATTCTTATATGGACACTTAACTAATATTTATAGTTTACCAATTAATTTATTTTTTATAATAGTGTAATACAAATATTCAAAAAATTATGAATATTTCTAATTAGTTTTTTATTTCTAGTATTTAATTTCCTTTGCATATAATATTAAACACTTTTAATATCTTATTTATATTTGATTGTAAATTATTAATATTTTTAATATTTTTATAATCTAATATTTCAATTCTAACTTTATATTTTAATGTTTAATTTTAATTCTAATTTTATATTATTTATCATTAATATTTTCATATAATTTAATTATACTGAAGGCATTACTTATTTGAGATGGATGACCTCTTTTTAGTCATCAACAATGTGCAATGCTAAAAAACATATGCAAGACAACCAAACAATTCACATTTGTTAAAATTTTCATCAGTTTTCATTCCCAACTTTTCTAATATCATTTAATAAATTTGACATAAAAATTATGGTCATAAATAATGTGGACTCGAGGATAACAAAAATGTGCGATTTTACCATTGTATAGCCAAACAAACATGACCTCATTAATGTTCAAGGGTATATTTAACACTTTTTCTTCTATTTTTGAAGTGACAGTTCTCTATATATACAATTTATGGAGAATGATGACAAACATCTCATATTTATTTTGAGAGTTCCAATAAAAAGTTCAAGTTGTAGCCCACATTTACACGATCATGGAAACATAGAGAGGATGAATTTTGTGAGATTCAAAATTATCTAAAACCATGCATAATTCACCTTATTTGTCTTGGTATGTCATTCAATTATATGGTTCTCTAGATTTACATCTAGTTCAAAACCGCTCGGGTTAGATCCTAGTCCAATTGCAACTTCGTGAACCTCTTTTTTCACATCTCCTTATTTCCCAAAATGTGAATAAAAATTCCCAATTTTTAATGCAAATGAATAGTTCAAAATAGGGCAACAATTACTAGAATAATGGACTTGATTACCTACACAAATAATTAAAACCTAGTTTTTGTAGGAGTATCGTTACTATAATATTTTTGCATGTATAGATAAGGACCATTGTTCAGAGCCTAGAAATGGAATACCTTAAGAGAAGAGAAATCTTGTTAGAAAGTAGAGAACCTACGAGTTTCATCATCATGTCTTTGGCACTGCCTTTGCCTCTAGACCATGGTATGAAGGACAAATTTGATATCTTATACTTTCCAATGTGACCAAAAATGTTATACATAAGTTGTATTTGAAAGTGACCTCATCATGTCCACATAATGGCACGGGAAAATCACTTCATTGCTTGTATAAGATGCCCTTTGTAGCACCCCTCCATTTTGCTTTTGATCAGACAGTGTTCTTCTTTGTTATGCTTTGTTTCTATTATTACTTTGACTATGGTACTTGGTTACTATTTGATCACAAACTGTAAAGCGATGTGAATGCTATATTTTGATGTGATGGTATTTTATTCTGACGTTATCATTGTGATATCCAAATGTTTAACCTATTCTAAGCAACTAAAATACAATGGAAAAACATAAAGAAACACCTCAAGATTAACCTAAGAAATTTGTAAATGCAAAGAGGAAAAGTGTAAAATGATGCTAAATAGATATACCTCCCTTTTGAAGTTGAAACTCCTTGGTTGACCCTTGATTTTGATTTGGTTTGTATGCTCCTTGATGGCTCTTGATACAACTAAATGAAAGACTTGACTAGATGAAAACATATGAAATTGATGGCTAGATGAGTGCACAAAATGATAGCATTTAATTGAAAAATGGCTAAGTGTCCTAAATGCCTTGGAGGAGGGGGCATTTATAGAGAAACTTGAATTCTCTAGAGAATTCAATGGTTGAGATTTATCCAACAAATTCAAGATGAAGGGCTAAAGTGACTTGAGGACTCACAAGCCCTTACATTTTGACATGTGGAAAGTGAAGTGGATAAAGGTAGGATGATGTGTAAGTGATGTGGAAGGGAGGTACATGATGTGGAGGAAGAACAAGTACCTTCCAAGTACCTTGGGGAGTGAGAATATTTCCTCAAAAAGGAACTTCTTATCCCCAAGTGAGAGTGAAAATGATATTTGAAGAATTTTGGAATTCCTCAAAAATCTCCATGGGAAAAGAGAAAGTGGTTTGAGAAATAAATGTGAATTAAAAATTCACATTTCTAGTAGAGTCTAATGGATAAGAGAGGGTCTCCAAAAAGGTGGGAATTGGTCACATGTGCATGAGGTGACAAGTCAAATATTCTAGAAGCCTTGGAAGGATAAAATGTGAATTAAAAGTTCACATGGGGAGGAGACAGACCTAGGATGAATAAAGTGAATTAAAAATTCACATAAGAAAGAGAGTTAATGCCAAGAAAGGAAAATGGAAGGATTGACTAAAAAGTGGTACTAAAAATGGCTAATGACTTTGATTTAGGCTGGTCAAATACTTGATTATGATAATTAATGGAAGATTAAAGACTAGTGGCAAATGTAGGAGGATGTGACATTAATCCTTGATTAAGAGGATGCACATCTTAATTATGAAGTAATTAAATTAATCCAAATTAGAGATGGATTATGGAGGATGTGACAAGGAGAGAGAAAAGAAAAGAATTAAATTAATTTAGTTCAAAATGATTAAAATGATTAAATTAAATAAATTGGTGTATTTATTTAATTTAGAGTGGAGAAAGGTAGATAAAGTGTTTAATTGTTAAATTAAATACTTTAAGAACCTTATGTGGAAAGTGTAATATTAATTAAATAAATTAATATTGACATAATGGATGAATAAAGAGGTAAATTTGATCATACGGGAGTGATCAAATTTGGGTGTCTACAATCATTATGGCATACTTTGGATTAGCTTAGTAGATATTTGAATTAATGATGCTTTATGCTTTTGATTATATTATTGATGTTAGATTCATCAGTTAGTAATACTGTATTGGTGAAGGGGATAGGATTGCACCACTCGCTTGCGAATGCCCTGCGATTCTGAGATTTCCTCTTCATGGTGTGTTTTATTATGTTATATATATGCATGTTCGATATACTCTATGTTCGCAAGTTGATAGGTATAGGACATCGACTCCACCTGGTTTTCACAGGTTTGAGTGTGTCCATTGGCCAACGATATTTGATTGGGGGATAGTAGCTAGGTTTTTCGTGCCAACTCATCACCCTAGTCATAGTGTATGATCGGGTTGTAGACGGGTTTAGTTGTTGTAATGTTGTTCATTTCACCTTGGTTCTTATTTAATTTCAAGTTATAAAGGTAAATAAATGGCTTACGTAGTTAAGTTGATGATTAAATAAATCTGCTTATAATGTTAGAAATGTTATTTAATTTATTAATTAATGTAACTTAATTAATAAAATAATCTAATCTTGGATTAGATTTATTTTATTGATTAATTAAATTAATTGTGTTGAATTGATTAATTAAACTTATTTGTGGAGTAAATAAATTAAAAGATTAATGTGGTTTTGAAAACTGCATGGAATTAAAAGTATTAAATTATTTTTGAAAAGAAAATTTTAAAAGTTGTAAATTATTTTGAAAAGAAATTATTAAAAAAGTTTTAAATTCCTTTTGAAAAAGTATTTTTTTAAAAAGTATTAAAATCTTGTTCAAAAGAAATTTGGTTTAAATTTAAAAAAAAAACAAAATATCTCAAAATTCATAGAGGGAAATAACTATGGTTGTGGGATATTTTGGGGAAGTTGACTAAATTTGGGGAAGAATGGAAAGATTATTATTCATGCTTGGAGAAAAATTGCTTTGAAGAAGCAAAGAAGGTTTTTTTTTCTTGTGGGGATACATTTTGGATTTGGAGTGAAGTCTTTGGAGGAATTTTGGCAAATTGGAATTTGTAGCTCAACACCAGTTCTTTTCTTCTTCAAGCTTCAAAATAGGTTCTTTCTGGTTATTTTTATTGTTTTGAAAATTTGGATTTTCAATTTTAAAAATTTGTTTGCAAAGAAATTTGAAAACCCTATGGAAATCATGGAAAAATAATTTAGATTCTTGCAGAAAAACAAACTCTTACAATAGAAATTTTGGCAAATGAAATTTTAACAATAGAGAATGGAAATAGGAACAAAAAGAAATTAGGAAAACCCCTCTGTTTAGATTTGAAATTTCCAAAATTTGAAATCAAATTGTTTTTTTTTTTTTTTTTTTTAAATGATTTGCTGTAGTGTTCTCTGTTAAGATAATTTGTTCAATTCAACTGTAAAATGGAAATTTTGTGTGTGTTTGTGTGTGTATATATATATATATATTCTGTCAATATATATATACATATACACATTTATTTATTTATTTATATGAACTTCTGGAAAAAAATTATGTGAAAATGTTCTATTGAAAAAAAAAATCTTGTTAAAATTTTTGTTCTAGAGATTACCAGAACAGAGGAATTATTTTTTTGAAAAATATATTGAATTTTTTTTATATTAACCAAGGGGAGTGGTCTGCCCCACAACCGCCCATAAGGAGGTGACTGTGAAGGTAGTGCCGCTGTCTTCATAGGAAGTTGTGTTGCCTTCACAACACACCCTATGGGAGGCTGCGTAGCAACCTTCTCCACAGTAGGGGCTGTGTGCCCTGCTTTGGAATGGCTATGTGGCTTTTAAAAGTTTTTTTTTTAATAAAATTTCATTTTATTTATATATATATATGTAATATATATATTAGATATAATATTTAATTATTATATATATAATATATATTATATATTTTAAATATTGGGTTTTAATTAATAAATTAAATATAATTATTTTTAGATTATTTTTATTATAAAAGATGCAATGGTTGATTCCATAAGAAAATGATTTTATTTTTAAAAAAATGATTCTTATTATTAATTGTAATTGAGAAAATTTGAAGTAAAGTAATTGGTTTAGTCCTTTATTTAAATTGTGATGGAATTAAACAATTAGGGTTTTGATTTACTTAATGTTGCAAATGTAATTTTACTTACCTTGGATGTTTGCAAATGATTTATTATTGAATTGTTCAGATTTAGGAAATCCTAAAGTTAGATTAATATGATGCCAAAAATTTGTTCTTTTTAAGTTATGTTTTCTCTCATTCTTGATGTTGGGCAAATGAAATTATTTGTTTATGTTAAGTCATCCAGATGGGGTTTTGATTTAATTGTGTGGGTTGTCGTAATGTGTTAGTCAATCTTTGAATTGCCTTGGGTAGTGCATCTTAATGGATCCAGTTATATACCCGATTTTCATGAACGAGATGTGTTGACTTTATGTCGTGGATAGGGATTTAATATCCTTAGATCGCTCTTGTGTAGCCTTGAGTTGTGGAGTTATTCCACGTGTTGTCTTAGAGGAGTGGCTTGCAATGAGGTCCAACAGACAAAGTGGTGCCAGGGTAACTCATTGTAAGTTAGTTAATTCAGTGATAACATAATTAAACTGATTAGAGGAATAGGTAGTATCAAACACTTAATAAGATTAAATTTTCCTCGCTCATGGATGCAAGGGCTTGTATAGACTTGGGATGGGATGAGAAGGCCTAGAATGGCAAGATCGTTATCTTGTCTTTACGAGAGATAACTGATTTCGCATTGGTTTTCATGAGGGTCCGGGAGTCATTAGAGGTTTCCAGGATATCCCGAGAAGGGGGCCGAGACCTAGGAAGACTTACCAGGATATCCATGTAACATTGTGATGACACTTCTCCTAAGTCAGCAGTATGTTTGTATCAGTGATGCAATTGATTATTTAGCTCTAGAAGCATTGTAACCATTGTGTTAAGTGATGTTGCATTTGTATTTGATTCAATTCAGTTATGTATTAGCCTATGTCTAGAGGTAGATGGTCTTGTCTAGGAATCCATGTTACTATCTCCTAGCATGAGGGGTGAGCCTTCGGGTATCACTTGGTTGGGTGGAACATGCACCTTACTCCATTGGGTTTTCTTCTTGTTCGTGTGGATGAGATTTCCAGTTGGAGAACTCGTGGGATCCAGTTTCATTTCATGCTTTATTCATTTCAGTTAAATCTTGTAATTTATTACCCCTCATTTGTTATCGAGGTGGAAAATTTATTATGTAACCATGCTTATTGGATTTACCTCATTCAGGGAATGAGAGTTGTAATCTTATTGTTAAATGATTTTTATTTGAAATCATGTGGTATCTCTTATTCTTTGATGATATTTATCATGTATGGAATGTATGTGTTCTTAATTCTTTTAATAATTAAATGTGATGGTTTCAATTCATGTTTCTTTTCTGGGTTTTAAATTAATCTCAGTCTCGTAACCTTAGAGGTTGTTGGCAATGGGTAGTGAACTTGCATGTTAATTGTACTAAAACAAAAAAGAAAAATTATGTTTGAGTAGTTAATTGCAACTTCCTCTAGGGTTGTGTGGCTGGGTGTTACACCCTTTGTTGCTATTATAATCCCCATGATCAATGATTAGAGTTCATATCAAAAATTATAAAACTAGTATATCTATCTTTGTACAAAATCTATATAAATAAATACTAAAAGATATATTCTTATAACTATTAAGTTATGGGTAAAAGCAAGAAGATGAGTCCACGAAACGTGGAAGTTTTTGCCTTAGAAAAAATCCAAAATCAGTGTCAAGAAAATGAGATCCCATTGTTTTATAAATGGGATCCCATTTAGGTTCAGCGTCCTGAGCCAAAAACGGGATCCTATTTTTTGAAAAAGGGGATCCCATTTTTTAAGAAATGGGATCTCGTTTCTTAAAAAACAGGATCCCATTTTAAAATGACCTACTAAAAAATAGGTCGTTAAAAAATAGGATCTTGTTCTTAAGAAACAAAATCCAGTTTTTAAATTAGTGGGACATTAAAAATGGGATCCCATTTTTTTAGCGGGCCATTAAAAAATGGGATCCCATTTTTTAATGGCCTGTTTCATAAAAAAATAAAATTACTTTTAAGAAATAGGATCCCATTTTTCAAAACATGATCTCATTTAATAGAACGAAATCTCATTTTCAAAATGGGTTCCCATTTCATTCAAGTATAAAAAGTTTATATATTTTATGAAACGAGATCCCGTTTAGTAAACGGGATCCCGTTTTTTAAAATTTGAAATGTAGGACAGGTTTTTGCTTTGTTGAAAGGTTTAGGAAAAGGTTTAGGGATATGAACCTAGGCCCTGCACCTGGTTTGACATGCAAATTGAAGGTCCTAGCAATGTCACAAAAAAATACTTCCTTTGGGCATACATTTGAAGGCTTTTTTGTAGAGTTTTTCGACGAAATTAAAACCCATTATAGATTAGACAGTGTAGATTCCAAATATGTAATTCTTTTTTACAATTGGATTATTTTTTTTATTTTCATTGAATTTCTGATTAAACAGGTCCATAAACTTGAATTATCAAGGTTTTTTAGTATTTTAATAACTTTTTTATCAACATAATGTTTTCATGAACGGATTGCACAAAAGCGTACTTCAAACAATTTTTTTTAATTTTAAAAAAATTCAAAAATTCTAAGTTTAGGTCATCTTATGTGTGACATACATGGTGATTTTTTAAAACACCAAAGGGTATGTCTAGGATTATCATAGAGAAAATAGGCCCTTAAGTGGTAATGAAAATTCAAAAAAATCAGAGTTAGGCAACTTGACGTAAAATTTTTAATAATTTATCTATATTATTTCAAAAATATGTAAGAATAGAATCTGTGGAAAATTGAATGTAGTTTCTAAACTACTAAGTTTTTTTTTTTTTTTTAAATCTATTTGGTGAAAATTTGAAATTTCAATGCAGTAGTACTTAAATTTTAGGAAAAAAATAAGTGGGTGTTTGTCTGACCACCCTAACCATGAAAAAATGATAATATTTTTTTATAAGATTTTAGATATAAGTAGAGGACTCGTGTCTCAATGTGATGCATATTTTTTTGCAATTTTTTTCCAAGTAAATAATTAATTATGAATTTTTTATTACAACTTAAAATATATATAAAAACTCGTATGTCTGACCACCTTAACTTGGTCAAAACTTCATGAAATTCAATTTTTTTTTAATCCTATATTATGTGAAGCATAGAATGTGATGCATGTTTTGGATTCAAAAAATGTGATACCGTTTGAAAGCTATAGATGTTTTTCAATCAGCTTATCAATCAAGACTTTAGTCATAATTCTAATAGAAAATGAATAATAATTATTTATTAAATTCAAAGTAAAGCATAATTTATATTGGTGGAAAGATGAGAATCTCTGAGGCTAACCCCTAGGCAGTAAGGTTTGTGTCAGAAATATCAGATATCCAATTAAATTGGATATTCGATTTGAATCAGATATCACATTTGAATTGGATATCCAATTTAATCGAATATCTGATATATTTTATATATAATTTAAAAAAATGTAATATAGTTTATAATATATGATTTATAAAATTAAATAAATAGTTTATAGTTTATTTTAATATATCTAGTTTATAATATACAATATAGTTTATAATTTAATATATAATATACAATTTATGATAATCTCGTACGGAATTATGTATAATATATAATATATTATATTATTATGTATAATATTTAAATATTATTTCTATATTTTAGTTAATGTATAAATATATATACATAGATATATATATTACTAATATATAAAATATTTATATATTATCTCTTACCCTCTCTCTCTCTCTCTCCCAAATCTCTCACTCAATCACTCCTTCTATCTCTCTCCCACTCCCTATGTCCCTCTCTTTC
>VDFB02281492.1:472928141-472953307 GCA_007258455.2 Sequoia sempervirens
TCTCTCAAGTCTCCCTCTCTCTCTCACTCACTCCATTTATCTCTCTCAGTCAATCTCTCTATATCTCTCCCCTTACCCTAAAACCTTAACCCTAAAACCTTAAACCCTTAACCCTTAAACCATAAACCCTCAATCCCTCAACCATAATCCCTCAACCCTATATTGTTAACCTTATACCCTCAACCCTCTCTCTCTCCTCCTCTCCCCTTCTTCCCATCTTACCCTCTCCCTCCCCCTCCTAATTCTCTCTCTCCCCCTCTCTTTTTCTTTGTCTCTCTTCCTTTCCCTCTGTCTCTCTCCCTTTCCCTATCTCTCTCACCCTTTCCCTCTCTCTTTGTCTTTGTCTCTCCCTTTCCCTCTCTCTCCCTTCCCCCTCCTAATTCTCTCTCTCCCCCTCTCTTTGTCTTTCTCTCCCCCTCTCCCTCTCTCTCTCTCTCTCTCCCTTTCCCTTTCTCTCTCTATCTATTCCTTTCCCTCTCTCTCCCTCTCTATCTCTATCTCTCTTGCCCACCCTCCACCTCCTAATTACTCTTGGGTCTATGTGTGCCAAAATCGGATATCCGATTTATAACACCAAAATCTTATCATTACAATACATTTTAAAATGTTTTTCAAATAAGATATTGGATTTTATCCGATATCAAATTTGTGGGCCATAGAGAAATCCCATGTGGGCCATTTTGGGCATCCCAACAGACCCTACATTCTATTTTTAGGCTTTACAGGTGACAAAAGCATGATTTCTGATAAGAAGAGACAAAGATCAACTTTTTGGAGCATCTTCTACTCAAATTTGTCATAAGCAATCATTTTTTTAGCATCTTTTATGTGGTATAATGGGGAGCAATAGTCATTAGAAGCAAAAAATTAAGAGAAAGCTTACAAAAGAACAAATTGAAGCATATAGACAAAGAGATAGAGAAGGTCAGAGAAAGAGAAGACAAAGTATGTTAAATATTGGTGAACCTGAGCCCTTTGGTCTTTCAAGTGAAGAGGAAATTGAATATCTTCAAGGCGAAAATGTTGAACATGATATTGAAATTGGGAATGAAAATGTTGAAATTGATATTGAAAATGTTCAAGGTGAAAATGTTGAAATTGAAGATGTTTAACATGATAT
Source organism: Sequoia sempervirens (assembly GCA_007258455.2). Lineage (NCBI taxonomy): Eukaryota > Viridiplantae > Streptophyta > Pinopsida > Cupressales > Cupressaceae > Sequoia > Sequoia sempervirens. Next base: position 472,929,262 of record VDFB02281492.1, read on the forward strand.
TGAAATTGGGAATGAAATTATCAAAATTGATATTGAAAATGTTCAAGGTGAAAATGTTGGAATTGAAGATGTTGAACATGATATTGAAAATGTTCAAGGTGAAAATGTTGGAATTGAAGATGTTGAACATAATATTGAACCAAGTGTAAATAATGTTTCACCAGCTTACATTAGAAATGAAGAACCTTGTGTGGAAGAAAGACATATTCCAAATTCAAGACCTTCAAGAACCCCTAAATGGTTACTTGAAATTGATGAGAACATTATAATTAATTTTGAAGGCAAGAGGTCAACACAAACCATTCGGTTGTGGGCTATGCATCTTTTCAACCAGTATTTTAGCAATAAGACATTGACTAAGCAATGCCAAATTTTTGTACAATTGCTAAAGATGCAAAAGATGAGACCTTTGCTAGCCAAATTGAAGATTCGTGTGAACAAGAAGACCGAAAAAAATTATATTATTGTCAATAATATTTTTAATGTTCTCAAGTCTATTGGAAAAAATAACAAGGAAAAATATAAGAGAGCTACTTGGAGAGTCATTACAATCACCCTAGTAAGCCATCAATTGAAAAAGGCTCGCTTTACGAGATAAACTTGTATTGATTTTGACATAAATCGTAAAACTTTGGATAGAACACTTGAAAGAAGAGAAAGAATAGATTATCCTCTTCAAAATGATACATGGGATTTTGTTAGGAGGCTTCCATGTGTTGATAAGAAGCTAATTGATAATGTAAAGCAAGTAATCCAATAATTTTGGCATGATAACTCTAGAGTATCACCCAATGCAAAGGATGTTTTAAAGTTAAGAATTGGTGATCGAGACCGTACACTGGATCCTAAAAATTTCCTGGAATCAAGCAAAACAATGTTCAAAAAATTTATTGAAACACATCCAAATATGGAAATCTCACAAAGTACTTTTGAAAATTTGAAGCCATTTTATTGTGTGCTTCTTAAAATTCGTAATACTTGAAAATTGTTGCAAATACCATGTGGTGTTTTCAATGTACCATGAACTATTATGATATATCTATTCTACTTTTCATACTAATGAAATGTTGCAGGAATGTGGTGCAATGCATATTCTGAAATCATCAAGGGACTAGCTAGATCTATTTTTATGTTCTAGAGATGATGGTTTCCTTTTCTATAGAAATGATTGTTTAAATGTGAAGTGCTCACAATGTGGTGGCTTGTCAAATTTTGTTCAATGTTTTCATGAGGGTTCAAAACATGAATTTGGAAAGAAGCTTGTTGAGAAAAAGAGATATGAGATAGTCAAATATACTTTGTAGAGTGGAGGTGAAGGTTTTAGATGTGAGTTGGTTACAAAATAATGCAATGTTGTTGACTTTATTTCAAATTTTAAGGACAATCTTTTCTACAAGTATGCAAGGCATAGCCATAGATCTTAGTGGATGGATCAACAATTCAGGATGTGTAAGGACTCTTTTCTGATTGGCACTATTATATTAGTGGTTGATTTTGTAGAAAACTACACATTAGAGCCACAGAATGAGGGACAATCTTAGTATTACAATTCCATTTAGATTGCTTTTTTTGTCCACATAACATTTAGACATGCACCTGATAATACAAAAGAGGATCAAAAGATAATTAGAGAGTATCATTTTTATATGAGTGATGATAGCTCTCACTCATCCTAGTATGTCCAACATTGTTTTGAGAATTTTTTTAAGTTCTTGCAGGAGCATGATATATCAGTGGGCTGACATCTCACTTGGTCAGATAACTACATAGGTCAATTCAAGAATGCTCATATATTTTATTGGTTGAGTAGAATGCATGTAGAGAGGGGTGTACCTCATATTTGGAGTTTTTTTTAAGCTGGGCATGGAAAGGGGAGCATGATGGAGTAGTTGCATGTGTAAAGAGAGCTCTATTTAAGGAGCAATTGAATTTTTCAAGAGAAATATTTAGTGATGTGTGTTCTATTGTTGATTGGTGTAGTTCAACATTGTCATAGGGAGGGGCACTTGATTCAACAATGCACAAATTCTTTTGGTTGGTTGAGGAGGGTACAGTGGGAGGCAGATTGGATTGTCATATAATCAAATATTCTTCAAAGATGCATTCATTTTTAAGCTTGGATGCAAGCACATGGACCATTTAGACACGAGAGTTGGCTTGTTTTTGTCAGAGTTGTATTTAGTGTGAGAGGGATCAATGCGAGTCAAGTGAGTGGGTGGATACATGGGTTCCATAGTATCTAACTCCTTTATCTCAAACAATATCCATGACAAATGACACAATGGAAAGTTTAGTTGATTACAACTGTCTTTTAGATCTACTACATCTGGGACATGTTTTTGTACTTGTTGCACAACAGGGGAATGAAGAGATATCAAACTATTGGTTGGTTCGATGTGTGTAGGTAAAGCATAAGCTAACACAACCGATCGAAGATGATGATGGGTTTGTGTATCCTACAGGTTCAATTGTGGTTGTAGGAACTTGGTTGCGAACATACATGATTAGAAATAATGGCATACCTGCATTTGAAGACTACAAGAAACACAAAACCATTCTCTTGTATTTGCACCTTGTTATAGAAACACATGTTAAGTTGTTGAAGCATCATTCCAAACCAAAGAAAAAACAACTATGGACACTTAGTAATGTTGATTATGAAGCAATATTGGATACTCTTAAGCAAAGAGATGAACCTTCAGGAACACTTGAATAACATATTCAAGAATGGAACGTACAACATTTAGGTTCATTACATGCTTAAGTTCATTATTGTTCTTTATTTAATATTGATATTTTGTATACTCTTGCAATGCAGGTGTCTTTAATAGTGATATTTTTTATACTCTTGCATTGTAGGTGTCTTTAATAGTGATATTTTGTATACTCTTGCAATGCAGGTGTCTTTAATAGTGATATTTTGTATACTCTTACAATGCAGGTGTCCTTAATACTAATATTTTGTATACTCTTTCAATGCTTTTTCATGAGAATTCTTCTGATTTAATGATTGCAACTTGTCCATCCTAAGAAGGTAATATGCACTATGTCAATGTGATTCACTTCATTATCAATGTCATTGACTTTTCTTGATGGTTGTCACATATATTTTTCTCCTTTCCTTGTGATTAATATGACTATCCTATAATGTGATTAATATTATTCTTTTATTGTACTTTTAATCTACCTTGCATGTGTGAAAGGGGACCATACCTGATTAGAATAATATTGATTGGTTATTCTAAGAATCTTTTATAGTTTGCATTACCAATTCATCATCATTCAGGTTGTTGAGAATAATATAGATTTGTTAGTCTAAGCATCTTTTCTATTGTGACAATATAGATTTCTCATTTGACAACTTTTTCAATATTCTTGGCATGTTTGATCATGGACCTACTGCAACAATATCCAACTCTGATCCTTTGGGAGAGGTATGTGATAGATTACAATAATATAGATTTATTGTTATAAGTGTCTTTTATAGTTTGCATTACCATTTCATCATCAATTAGGTCATTTAGAATAATATAGATTGGTTATTCTAAGCATCTTTTATAGTTTACATTCCCAATTCATCATCATTCACGTTGTTTAGAATAATATAGATTTGTTAGTCTAAGCATCTTTTCTATTGTGACAATATAGATTTATCATTTGAAAACTTTTGCAATATTCCTAGCATATTTGATCATGGACATGCTACAACAATAGCCAGCTCTAATCCTTTGGGAGAGGTATGTGACAAATTACAATAATATACATTTATTGTTGTAAGTGTCTTTTATAATTTGCATTACCATTTCATCATCAATTAGGTCATTTAGAATAATATAGATTGGTTATTCTAAGCATCTTTTATAGTTTTCATTACCAATTCATAATCATTCAAGTTGTATAGAATTATATAGATTTGTTAGTCTAAGAATCTTTTCTATTGTGACAATATAGATTTCTCATTTGAAAATTTTTACGATATTCCTAGCACAATTGATCATGGATCTGCTGCAACAATAGCCAGATCTAATCCTTTGGGAGAGGTATGCAACAGATTACAATAATATAGATTTTTTATCGTAAGCATCTTTTATAGTTTGCATTACCATCTTATCATTAATTAGGTTATTTAGAATAATATAGATTGGTTATTCTAAGCATCTTTCCTATTGTATGTAGTTTAACTGCTACCTTGATGGTTTGTACAAGTTCTTGTCACTCTGGAACATCAACATTATACTCTTGTGGAAGAATTAGTCGATCGTGAAGACAATGTGTGCTCTATTTCCTTCCCCTATTGGGAAATGATTATGTATTAGGGTCGTTTGTTGTATGCCTACATGGCATTTTGTAAACCCTCTACTTGATAACAGTTAATATTGAATGATAATATTATGCATATTGTGTATACTTTATGTGTATTCAAGTGTATACTTTACAACTTGTGTTTATAATTTGTCACTTATAAGTATTCCAATGTATATTTTACAACCTAGATGTTTTAATGCATATACTTTGTATTCATGTCTGTAGTTCATGACTTAAGTGTATTTGAGTATTCTAATGTATACTTTGTATTCATGTGTGTAGTTCAAAAATTAATGTATTTGAGTAAATGAATCACTTTTTCACTTACATGCAAGGAACAAAACGAACCCTAAACCCCTTTGTACCTTTACATTGCATCCATCTAACCCTTTTTCCATCAATTAAAAACTTGTCACCACAGGAAAACTCCTTAGAGATATCAAAAATAAAGATAGGTTATTGTAGAGGGTCCCAACATGATCCCATAGCCTTAGAAAGAGGCTTTGTAAGCGTCATGGTTTCTGAGAAATAGCTCTTCAAAGATTGCTACCTTTTAGCACTTTGGACTCTTAAGGGAAATCATTGGTCCAATGTAGCTCGGAGTGATTCGGCATATTTAGGTGTAAAAGAGGAGCATCCCAAGTATAAAACTACCCATCTAGATGTGTTGGAACAATCCATTTGGTCATACAAGTTGTAGAATGAAATTTGCACCACTTTGCAACTTTACACTACTTGCATTTGACAACTTTTTCCTCAACTAAAAACTCGTCACCATGGGAAAACTCCCCCGAGATAGAAAAAACTGAAAGAGGTTATTGTAGAAGGTCCCAACATGATCCCATAGCCTCAGACAGAGAGTCTGTAAGCATCATGGTTTCTGAGAAATAGCCCTTCAAAGATTGTTGTCTTTTAGCACTTTGGACTCTTAAGGGAAATCGTCGATCCAATATAGATTAGAGTGATTCAGCATATTTAGGTGCAAAAGATGAGCATCCCTAGTGTAAACATACCCATTCAAATGTGTTGGAATAGTCTGTTTGGTCGTACGAGTTGTAGAAATGAAAGTTGCACCACTTTGAAACTTTACATTGCTTGCATTTGACAACTTTTTCGTCAATTGAAAACTCATCACCACTGGAAAATTCCTCAGAGATAGAAAAAACTGAGAGGGGTTATTGTATAGGGTCTCAACACAATCACATAGCCTCAGATAGAGAATTTTAAACTGGCACGATTTCCAAGAAATAACCCTTCAAAGATTACTACCGTTTAACACTTTAGACTCTTAAGGGAAATCGTCGATCCAATGTAGCTCAAAGTGATTTGGTGTATTTGGGTGCAAAAGAGGACCATCCATAGTGTAAACGTAGCCATCTAGATGTTTTGGAACAATCTATTTGGTCATACAAGTTACAGAACGAAAGTTGCACCACTTTGTAACTTTACACTGTTTGCATTTGACAACTTTTTCTTAACTGAAAAATCAACACCATGGAAAAACACCTCTGAGGTAGAAAAACTGAGAGAGGTTATTGTAGAGGGCCCCAATATGATCCCGTAGCCTCAGGAATAGATTATGTAAATATCACAGTTTCTAAGAAATAGCTCATCAAAGATTGTTGTCTTTTAGCACTTTGGACTCTTAAGGGAAATTGTTGGTCCAATGTAGCTCAGAGTGATTTGACATATTTGGGTGCAAAAGAGAACCATCCCTAGTGTAAAAATACCCATCTGGACATGTTGGAACAATTTTTTTGGTCATATGAGTTGCAAAACAAAAGTTGCACCACTTTGCAACTTTACATTGCTTGCATTTGACAACTTTTTCGTCAACTGAAAACTCATCACCATGGGAACTCATCTCCAAGATAGCAAAAACTAAGAGAGGTTATTGTAGAGGGTACCCAACACAATCCAATAGCCTTAGAGAGAGAGTCTGTAAGCATCACAGTTTCTGAGGAATAGCCCTTCAAAGATTGTTGTCTTTTAGCACTTTGGACTCTTAAGGGAAATCATCTGTCTAATGTAGTTCGGAGTGATTCGGCATATTTGAGTGCAAAAGAGGACCATACCTAGCATAAACATACCTATCTGAACATGTTGGAATAATCCGTTTGGTCGTACGAGTTACAGAATGAAAGTTGCATCACTTTGCAACTTTACACTGCTTGCATTTGACAACTTTTTCCTCAACTGAAAACTCATTACCACGGGAAAACGCCTCAGAGATAGAAAATACTGAGAGATGTTATTGTATAGAGTCCCAACATGATCCCATAGTCTTAGATGGAGATTCTGTAATCATCATAGTTTCTGAGAAATAGCCCTTCAAATATTGTTGTCTTTTAGCACTTTAGACTCTTAAGGGAAATCACCGGTCCAATGTAGCTTGGAGTGATTCGGCATATTTGGGTGCAAAAGAGGACAATCCCTAGCGTAAATGTACCCATTTAGACATGTTGGAATATTCCATTTGGTTGTACAAGTTGCAGAATGAAATTTGCACCACTTTGCAACTTTACACTGCTTGCATTTGACAACTTTTCCTTGAACTAAAAAATCATCACCATGGGAAAATGCCTCTGAGATAGAAAAAACCAAGAGAGGTTATTGTAGAGGGGCCCAACATGATCTCGTAGCATCATAATTTTTTTTATAGACATCACGGTTTGCGAGTAACAACCTGTCAAAGATTGTTGCCCTTTTGCACTTTGGACTCTTAAGGGATTTTGCTGATTAAATGTAGCTCAAACTGTGTCAGCCCGTTTGGGTGTGAAAGGGGACCATACCTAACCTAAACGTGCCCATCCGAATGTGTTGGAATAGTCAATTTGGTCATACGTATTGCAGAAAAAAACATCTTCTAGGTTGCTAGTGGTATAATTACCATAACTTATTGAAATCTCCATACAGTTTGACCAAACCAAAGGAATTTGAAAGCTAACTCAATTATCTTGTTGTACCACACATGTGCAAATCATAATAAGGCCATACAGACCATACAAAAGCAAAAGAACAATACAGGACATTGGGAAAACACAAAAATCTTCTTCCTCAAAGATGCAAATTCTTATTTTCAATGTCTCCAACCTTGAGGTCATCTTTGCAAGATTTATTCATGCCCTTACTAGTATTTTGTAGCCTCCAACTAAAATCCATCTAAATTTTAACAACATTTCAAAAATTTGTCATTATAATTGAAAAAATTTCATTGACAACATTGACAACATTTGGCAAGTTTTTACATCTTTTACACAAATGACCCACAAACTTCCAAAATGACTCCAAATGATCAATAATTTTTTGAGTTTTGCATTATTTTCTAAGGATTCAAGGATTTGTATGAATTCGTACAGGAATAGCTTGTTCTAACAATGATTGGATCAGATGTAGGATTATATTAACTTTGATTTGAATCCATTCGTGTGGAATTAATTTGAGTTTCAAACAACTTAGAGGTTGTTTTCTATAAACGGGTATGCATTTGCTCAATCAAGGGTTTAAGACGGTAATATGATGAAATACGCCATTCCACCTATTGTATTTGTTGTATCTTGGTGGAATGGGCTTGGTTGGAGTAGATGTAGGTGTAGGAGGAAGAATTCAGTGTTGGAAAAGTTATTTGAGGAGGTTTCTCATGCTGTCCCAGTGGAAACATACAATTTTAGGCCTTAAAAGCAAGGCTAGAAGTGGTGAAAAGAAGAAATTTCTTGAGAACAAGTTAGAATAGGTTGGAAATAGTGTGAGCATGTGAATTTTGATAAGATAGTGAATCGTAGATTTTTGGGTAGGGCTTATAGGCTACTCTTGCTCTTAGGAATGTTTCACCTAAAAGGAGAGAGATAAACCCCACTCAAAAGTCTACTTGGTTCACTCAAATTATGCAATGTATGATGTTATTTAGACTAAATGGAATGGTATAAGTGCAATTAGATGATCTATCACTAACTCATTTGACTACAAAATCTAACGAAATTGTCTGACGAAATATGTATAATTTGATGTATCATCAGGTGCTTGTAAAATTTGATGTGTAATTTTCAATTTTTTGAATGTTTATCCCCGATGTTCGTCAAAATTTTGACGAACCTGGGTTTCATCACAATTTCGACTATCACTTTTGTCAAAATTTTGACAAACATGAAAAATAGAAAAAAATCAAATTGTGGCCGACATAAAGAAAAGTGAGTTTGTTGATTTATTGTGACAATTTTCTGCTCTACTTGAGATAGTTTGTGGAGAACTAAGGACGATTTTCTTTAGAAAAATTAGAAGAAAATCAAGAAGATATCGCCAGGTTGAGGGTAGTCATTGTCTTTTTGCAGAATTCAATTGTGAAGTCAGATTTGTAGTTCCAGGTTTGAAAATCATATTTTAAAGCAACATCTCATCATATTTCATTTTTAGAGGTTTATGATTTTGAGAATTTCATGTCCAGATTTTGCTGTGTGGAATCACCATAGATCACAACCAAGGAACAGATTCTTGTGACTGTAATTATGTGATCCATAACTCTATTGTTCATGTGGCATAGTTGTGATATAACAAATACATGATGCATTTATGTGTGACCCAAGATTAATGTGGCTATGTTGTGATAGAAATGGAGGCACTCATATAATGTAGTTAATTTAGGTTGTATAATGTAGGTGTCAATCATCATTGGGTGCATTTAGGTTGTCTCAAGTTTAACAGGTTAGGATGTAATTATAGCATGATCGAAGAGTGATTACCTCTTGCTGCAATAAAGAGCCTATAACTTTGGTTGATATGCAGAGTGGTTGTGTTATATCAATTATGTAGTGCATTCAAGCACAACCCATGTTTAATGGGCTATTCTAGAGAGTGATCAAGATTTTCTAAACCTTATGAATGTTACTTAAAATTATATAGCTTAAACTACAAACCAAGTTTGTTACATACTTGAATGCAATCTTGGGTTACCACAAACTATAATAATGTGTTCTGCTAATAACCATTATGGAAAGCATTAAAGAAAGACCCATGCTATATAGGATACATTTCCCTAATCAGGTTTACATACCTTAATGATCAAACACAAGCTTCCCACACACTCTAGGATACAATCCAAGATCATACCACAACTTTGTCAAGATAACTAATTTTTTGACCCAAGATTTAAGGTTGTTTTTTAATACCAACAGAAGCAGTGGTAAGATCATGATTAGGGTACAAACCATAGGCCTCCGTAGAAACATAAACAATAACTCTAGTGGATTAGTTAGGTTGCAATACCAAAAAGATAAAGACATTGTAACTAATAAAAAAATCTTGCAATCTAAAGATTGTAGCCAATAACAAGCACACTATGTAGCTTAGTGACATTTGTAAATGCAATCTACAATAAGAAGAATGACAGTCACTTGAGATGTGATAGTCAAAAAGAGGCTGAGCAGTGACAAGATAATAAAGCTTGATCAAACTTTGCATAGCAAAGTGGAGATTTTAACAGTGAGTTTCCTTACCCCCTTGCTGACCTTAAGGGTTTTTCAAATGCTTTTGGTAGTGTTAGACAAGGAAAATGCAATAAAGGAATGACTGTCCAAATGAAGTAACAGTGGTAATAATAGGTTCAATGTTTCTTCTTAGCCATAAATGTATAATGGAGGTAGTGGATTGCATGTTTGAGCTTAGTGCTTTGAGACTCATCAAAGATGAGAGAATAATGAATAATACCTTGTGGACTGTGAAGTTATAGTATCAATAAGGTTGAAGGATCTTAAGATCTACAATACCATGAAACAATGAGTCCCCTGTAGTAAGTAGGCAGTCTATAGGGCATAGTTTGATTTTATAGAAGGATGCTCATGAAAGGAATCTTCAAGTGATAGTGAGTGAGTTGTTTTAGATTGCAGCTGAGGGTGCAATACCCAGTCTTAAAGGAAGTTAGCAAAGTAGTAAATGTGCAAGAAAATCAAATCGTACACAACAAACAATTCACAATGTTATCTTGCATAATGCCTTGAGTTTGAAGAAAAAATCCCATTGTATCTTGATGAAAGTGGTGACCTTAATGGTCAATCACTAGCAACCATGATTTTAAAACATGCTATTGTGCTTATGGAGGAAACATTTTAAGCAAGGTAGTGAGTGGTGGTTTGGAACAATGGCATGTATGAAGGACTTGTTTTATATGCATACTATGCATTCTAGCTTAAGACATCGTTCTTAGAAGAGATTGAAGGTGGATTATGGAACTCAAGGGATACCATAAAAAGGATTAAAGCAAAGACTGAGATCTATTTAAAACCCATGGTCTTGAAGATATTAAAGATTTCACATGCAAAACCCTAGTAGCTAGAGTAATGAATACAGTGCCAAAGAGGATAGTGTGGTGGGGCAGATTTAGGAGATCTCCACATTATCTAATTATAGGGAAATACATCATTTATTTATTTTTTTAATTAAAAGAAATCATTCAAAACCCTATATAGGATACATTGATACTTCAAAATTCTCTGAAGGAATTTGAGATTATGCAAATATATGTCAAGTAAATACCTGGATGACAAATAGTAGCGGGAACAATGTAAGATTTGTTGAGTAGAGTAGGAATGAGATAAGTAGCAATGAATCCTATGCCTCCTTTCACGCACATCTCCTCACTATTCCCTATCATTCTTTACGGAAGCACTTCTCCATTTTGGCAGTCTACGCTTGAAAATAATGTTTTGACGAAGGTTTTAGAGTATGTTTATTAAAATAAAAAATCCATTCTGGTGGGCTATGCCTGAAAATAAGATTTTGAAAAAAGTTTTAGGGTATGTTTATTAAAGTTTTAGAGTATTTTGGCAGGCTATATTCTTGATTCTTTAAATGATTTATTCAAATGGATTGTTACTAAATAAATGACTAACTATTTAGTCATTTTTATTTGTGTAACTAAATAATTTTTAATCAATGACCAAACTAGTAATTTATTTACTCATTTATAGCTGAGTTGCAAAAAATGAGCAGAATTTAGTCATTTTTAGTTGTTGTGACTAAAAGTTTTAGTCACCTAGTCATTTATTTGCCAAATTCTACTAGTGTGTGCTTCCTTGTGCGATTAGGGCTCTCTTAATGTTGAGGGCTCTAGGGATAAGCTTGTCATAAGAAGTGACACATTGCATCTTTAACTAAAAGGATAAATCCGTATTGACATTAGCAATGATGATTCTGACTTGTTGCTCCTTAGGAATGGGTCACTTTCTCTTACTAGCTCGCTACCTCCATCGTTGTAGGAAGTTTTCGATCAAGTTCAATATTCTAATTTTAGGAGTCTTAACGTTTGGAAATCATAGTAAAATCAAAATTTAATAAGTTTTGGAATTAGCATTTTAAAGTGTTTTTTAGGGTCATTAACTTCAGACTATCTTCTCTTTTGCAGGGGTGGTTGCATGCCAAAAAAATTTGGTGTAAAATATCAGAATGATTAGATTTTGTTACCTGTCTATGAATAAAAATTATTGGAGTGTCAGTTTGATATTTTTTGAAGATCTAAATAGTCAAGCTTGGTAAAGAAAAATCATGTGAGATAATATTAGTCCAGAACAAAATGAAGAGACACTTGATAGATTGTGGGCTATATTGAAAAGAAAGGGTGATGAGAAATGTTATTGTCCTTGCAATAATTGCAAGGGCTTAAAGGCGAGATGACTTTTAATCACAATAGCTGAGAAACAAATTAGGCAACATGGTCATGTTGAAGGGGGCATGATTATTGTCCATTTGTAAGTTGTTCATTATATGTGTTTATATTGATTGAATTTGTAAATGTTTATATCGTTTTAACATTTTATATATATATATATATATAATCACTTGATCATGATCATGTTTTATTTGTGTCTATCATTATTATAAAGGTGGGGTGACCTAGGGCAGATGATATAGATTATCACAGCCTGAAGAATGTGGTTTTGCAAGCGGACGAACATGGAGCTGTGAATATCAAAGTTGAAGTTAATGATCCTATGGAAGAAGATTATCATGCGTCAAAAAGCACAATTGAAGATGATGGTACAAATACATTGATCCATAACACATTTAGTGGTAGAGCTGATCATGATGATCGAGATGACTTTGATGATATTCATGATTTAGGCATATGATCCCCTTTATGAAGGCTCTCAAACAACTCTTCTCTCTGTTGTATTGTTTCTGTTGAACTTGAAGGTTATGAATGGTTTATCAAACATAGCAATCTCACGGATGTTAAGGTATGTCATATATGTCATCTTTTTTATCTATTTTAATTGTTGTTAGTTCATCACTAGTAAATAAAAGATGAAATATGTACCATTAATATTCTTTATATTAACAAATTATTTTTTGTTGTAGATTGATTGGTGAATTTTTGTTACCACCATCCAATATTTTACCTCACTCACCGAGATTTATCTGGCATTATGAAAGATATCAGAATGGAGTATCAAGCAATAGATGCATGTCCCAATGATCATATTATATATCACAAAAAAAAGGAATTTGCAATAGAATTCCTAGAATGTCATATCAGTAGATATCGAACTGATCAACTAACAAAAAAGGTGCCTCACAAGGTTCTTCGTTATATTCCCATTATTCCATGTATGTAATGATTATTTAGGTGTGAAAGCTTAGCGCAATTTATGGAATACCATGCACGGAATAGAAGTGGAGATGACATTCTTTGAATGCCTACAGATGGTTTTGCATTTAGGGACATGCAGGAAAAATGGCCACACTTTAAAGAAGAACCTCGTAATATCAGGCTTTCATTGGGAGCAGATGGTGTCAATCCATTTGGAGAGTTGAGCTCTATTTACTCAGTTTGGCCTATTTTTGTTATCAACAATAACATTCCTCCATGGATGTCAATAAAGATGGACAACATAATGTTGTCAATGATTGTTCCAGGTATTTGTTTACATCAATTTTCTTTGACGTAGTAGCATCTCATTTGTCTTATTTGTTGCATAATAATATATTTTTTTCATTCAATAGTCATGTACATTAATTTATATATATTGCAGTAAAATGGTTATAATAATTATGTAATGTTTATGTTCATTCAACTAGGTAAGTACCAAGTTAAAGATATGAATGTATATATCGAGCCTTTTATCAACAAGTTACTAAATTTATGGAATGGCATCACTATGTATGACTTCTCTAGACCAATAGGATAAAGACAATTTCAATTCCATGTAATGCTTGTATGGACAATTCATGATGCCCCAGGGAAAACACATTTTTGTGGTATGTTATAATGTTCGACTGCACTTTAACAATATTTAATTTGATGAAGTAGATATCATGCATGTTTTTAAAATAATCTATTCATTATATATAATTATAAAAATTGACATATTTAATCCAATTATATATGTTCTTGCAGGTCTTCAAACAAAGGGAAAATTTGCATGTCCAATTTGTGGTCCAAAGATGAAATCTCGTTGTTCAACAAGTTTAGGAAAGCAGGTGTTTGATGAGTATAGGAACTTCCTCCATAGAAATCATAAGTATCGAACTACTAAAAAAAATCTTTTCAATGGGAAAGAGGAGACTACATCAAAACCACGAAGAATGACACCTCGCCTATGGAAGTTGGAATATAATAGAATTAATCATCAAGGTTATACATTAGATCAAATTGTTTATCTATCATATATGATATGTTTTGAATTTATATTTTTATATTGTGTGTGTTTACTCATGTTGTAATTGAAAATTATTGTCGTTGTTAATTGGTTTAACTTATATGCTTCATGAAGGTCATCAAGGCATTAATGGTTGGCTTCCATAGGGATTGAAAAGTTATCCCAGACAATTTAGTAGGTTTCCCTACTATGAGCAGCTACAAATTGTGCATTTTTTTGATACAATTTGCATATCGAAAGAATATAACAGAAACATTATGGAAAATATTGGATGGAAGGCATGACAAAGAAAAAATTGTCAAAATTTGTAGTGACATTCAGGAAGCCAATCACGCAATGAAAAATGTCATTCAATTAAATAGTGATGTAGAACAAATTAATATAAGTTCCCTTCCTTGGTTATTAATAGAGCAACAAAATAATGCTATAAAAGAAGTCATACGAAAAATTTCATTTCCCACTAGATTTGCTGCGAACATAAACAATATAATAATAAAGAAAGGTGAATTTGGGTCAAGGATGAAAATGCATGATTGGCATACCTTCATTAAGGTAATTATTCTGGTATATTATATACACTTGTATAATGCATGCACTTTTCAGTGTATTGTGTATAATGCAAAGATCATTTTATAATTGTTGCAATACGTTCTACCTCTATCTCTCCCAGACAACTTTGACAACAATGTCAAGCAAGTTATATATGATCTTGGAAAATACATGAGGTAAGTAGCAATATTTTTTCAATTCATTGTATTGCCATTTGTTTTACTTGTTATGTAATATACTGTATATTTTTGTTAAATCTCGTTAATATATTTGCGCCTTGAATCACTTGTAGATGGTTGTCATATAAAGAAATCCATAAAGAAGATATAAATTATTGGAAGAGAAAAATTCCTCGTCTAATGTGTGAAATGCAAAAGTGTCTATCTTCGACATTTTTCAATGCACAAGAACACTAGCTCATACACCAAGTTGACGAGATTGAATTGTGTGGACCTGTACACACAAGGTCAATGTGGATGGTTGAGAGGCACTTGAAATTTTTGAAGGCTTTGGTTAGACAAAGAGCACATCCTAAGGGTTCTATGGTGGAGGGATATATGGTATACCAGACCATGGTGTACATTAGTGAATATCTTCCTAATTTTGCAGCAAAGATCCATTTAGATCGCATTTGGGATCCCAACTCCATTAACAAATTCGAAGGGGAGTACCTGTTGGGGAAAGGTAGATTGAGGAAAGTGAGAGGTAATTATAAGATGGTCATAGAGATTAATTGGAATGCATTTTACATATGGTTTTTATGTATATTGTACTTATTTAATTTTTAATCTTCAATATACATCAATTATAAATTAAGGTCGTTACTATGGTATTTAACTAATTATACGTCATTTGTGAATTTCAATTTTTTTATACAGTTGGTCGAGAGTGGGATGCACTACATTTGGTATGGTCAAAACAATCTTGATTGGATGACGGTATGGATTGAACAATGTCAACAATCTAGTCATGCATTAACATGGGAAGGTGTGGATTCATTGGTTAAAGAAGCTCATCGTAATGGAGATTCCAATGTTACACAAAGGAAATTGATTTAGCATATGGTTTAAGAGATAAAAGGTACGTATAAATATATTAATCACCCATATTATTTAATTATTTTTAATTATATTGATGTATATATATGTTGAGATTGTTTTCTTTGCATACATTCGGCCAAGAATAAATATGTTTATCAACTGACGATATTGCAATAATTTTTACATGTTTGACATATTATAGGTGAAACACCACAAGGCTGTGGTGCAATGGTCGTAAATTTCAAATCAAAATGTTGGATGAAATGAAGAAAACTTGTGATTCTGGTATAACTGCAGTCTTTCAGGTGACTAATGTTTCATCTAGAAGCGACATACATCTAGAAGTCTTAGAAAATTGATACTATGGGATTTTCGATGATATACTTGAGTGTGACTTTAAGTCCTTCAGATTATTTTTTTTGTCGTCCTATGGTACAGGCTACGATTGAATGAAAATGATCCTAAGAGAACTGTTATTGAACATGATAATGGATTGACCATGGTTAATACAAGGTTGATCGAGTGAGCTGGAAATGAGCCCTATGATCTTCCAAGCCAATGTGAGCAGGTATTTTACTTAGAGGTTCCAGGTAAACCAGGTTGGTCATTCTTTGTTAGACATGATCCAAGAGGAAGGCCGGTAAAGTATAATGTGGTGGAAGAAGAAGATACCAAAGAAATAGATGATGATGTAGATGATGATCAAGATCAACATTTAGTTGATGATGTCCCTGACGAAGATGTCGAAGCGAAGGAAGTAGATCATGATGATGTAGGAGTTAATGTTCATGAAGATGATATCCGTGTGGGTGATGACATTATTGAAACTAATATCGATGACAATGATGATAATATGACCAATCCTTACAATGTCGAAACTGGATCGGATGATACAGACAAAGAGTTGGATCAAGAAGAAGATCAATGACATTGAAATGTATGAGTTATGTGATTATATTATCTATTTGATATTAATTTCTTGATAGAATGATATGACTTATGTGGTTACATAATTAATTCATTATGTTTTTAATTTTTATGCCATTACATAATTAATTTAATGATGTACCTTTTAATGTTTGAAAGGTCAAAAAATTAAAACATTTCAATAGTGATGTTAACAACCTTGAAATTAGTGTGTTTTATGCTTCATGTGATTATAAAAGATTAAAAAGTTAGTTGTAGAGGTGGTTGTTCATTGGTCGACGTGTAAAGGCCTTTAAAAGGCATAAAGTGATCATTGTAATGGTTGTTGAAGGTTGAGGATTTCAAATACAAGCTCTTGACATTCGAAAATCTGTGTTTTTCTTCAAAATTTATGTATTTTTCCTATTATGCAACACTATACGGTCACATGCAGCCATATTTTAATGTGAAATCAATTCCAGGTCGTGAAGATATGTGTTAGTTTTGATTTGAATCTGATTTGAGGGCTTAAGGCGTTGATTTGAGTTACAAAGCTTCATTTCTTTGCACACAGCCCAATTACCCTATTTTTGAGGCTTTTGTAGTCCAAACATGATATAAAGGGGCTCTTACACTTTTTGTGATTACTGTAGCTTGTGTAAGAGGCCCCATGG
Organism: Sequoia sempervirens; assembly: GCA_007258455.2. Lineage (NCBI taxonomy): Eukaryota > Viridiplantae > Streptophyta > Pinopsida > Cupressales > Cupressaceae > Sequoia > Sequoia sempervirens. The sequence continues at coordinate 472,946,383 of VDFB02281492.1, forward strand.
ATACTTTTGTAATTGTAGGATGCATGAATAGGGCGTAGGATGAGAAATAAAGAAGGTATAGCTGTTGTCCTCAAGAGTTTTGTGAAGAAAAGCATGTGAAATGAGAGGTACTTTCTGGCCCAATGCTTGTTTGCTCCTTCATTTTCTATAAGAAGGATTTCAAGGATAGAAGTATGGGTTAGCAAGTTAGATATTTTTTGGTCAAGTCCAGGTCGAGTTGTAGAGCAAATTGTAAAGTTTGATGGTTTTAAGGAAAATACAATTTAGGTTTTGAGTCATTTTGTAGTAGGTTTTGAATTCATGGGGATTTGATGTTTTATGATAGTATTGGCATTTGAATTGAAATGATTAATTCAAACTCATGTCTCTCCATTGTACATGCATATCTAAATTTTGAATAAGATAGTCAAGGGTTGTCTCGTTCATCTCACTCTTATGGTGTGTGTGATTTCTGTTTTGGCTTTAATTCAAGGAATTAATTAAAATGCTTGAATGGGATTGTGGGTGGATATGTTCTATATAAGGATTTGATAAGTAGTATTGGGTTAGAATACATGTTTATTAAATTGTAAAGCAATGTTCTCAAGGATCTTATATGTTATGTGTTAAATCTATCATAAACCCTTAGATGTTTATGAATTTGACTCCCTCAATGGATATATGGCACTGATGTAAGTTGTACTGATTTGTATTGTTCAGTATTTTGTTTGTCTTTACCTAGCACTTGCTACAAAATGAAAATCAATGACTATTTTACACTGTGGAATGTGTTGTAGTTATCTCATGCTCCAAATAGTTTATATTACTGATGAACAACCAATTCTATTTAGTATTATGCTATTATGTTGAGCTATTAAATGAGATTATCTGTTGTTGTTAATGTTGTTTACGATAATGGTGCAGAGGTTGTAAATGCATTAAGGGATCACCCTCCCGAGTCTTGTAGAGCCAAAAGTGTAGGAGGTCTTTAAAATCCTCATCAGTTGGTCCAGGTCCTTTGATTTTCTCTTGATTGGAATTAGAAATTCCATAGGTAAATTAGAATACCAACCTAGTTATAGTAAAAACAACCAACAGGTAGAGGGGAGAGAGAGGGATTCGGTGAGAGAGAGAGGGAGGGAGTGGGAGAGATAGAGGGTAGGGGGAGGGAGATAAGAGTGAGTGAGAGAGAGAGACTTGAGGGAGAGAGAGAGAGGAGGTAGGAGGGTGAGACTTGAGAGAGAGAGAGGGGAGGGAGGGAGGGAAGTGGGAGAGAGATAGAGGGTAGAGGGTTAAAGCGTAGAGGGTAGAGGGTTTAAGGGTTTAGATTTTAAGGGTTAAGGGTTAAGGGTTTAGGAGTTAAAGGTAGAGGGAGAGATAGAGGGGTGAAGGTGAGAGAGAGAGACACGAGAGAGGGAGGGGGGAGGGAGGTCTGAGGAGAGATAGAGGGTAGAGGGATTTAAGGATTTAAGGGTTAAGGGTAGAGGGATAAGGGTGAGTGGAGAGACTTAGGAGAGAGAGACTTAGGAGGGGGAAGGGAGAGGGGAAGAGGTGATGAAGGGGAGAGAGAGAGATACCTGAGAGAGGGAGTGGTGCTAGGATAGAGAGACTTTAGAGAGAGAGAGGGATGGAGTGGGAGATGGATAGAGGGAGAAAGCGTACGTTAAGGGTAGAGGGTAGAGGGTTTAAGTGTTTAGGGTTTAAGGGTTAAGGGTAGAGGGGAGACACATAGAGGGAGTGAGTGAGAGATAGAGAGAGACCTAAGAGAGGGAGTGGGGGTAGGAGGGAGAGACTTGAGAGAGAGAGAGAGAGAGAGGTCTCATTTTGGAAGCCAAGGCCATAGTACAAGTGTATATGAACAACAACTATGAGGTTATGCTACAAGAGAGCCATGCAGGTTCATGTAGGACATCAAGCATTACAATGGTATAATTCCATATGAACAACAATCAACAATCAGCAACAAGTAGTGAAGGAAGCAAAGCACAATTGTATTTTTACCTTTTCATACCATTTATCATCCATTCCAACAATAGGCTATAATAGTGAAGGCATATGCTTGCACAAGGGTGTTTTAATGAAGATATTCAACATAAAAACCATCATAAATCATGGTGCTTCAAGGGAACAGAGCATAGTCATGAATAAGAGTAGTACCATTAAAGGCTAGAGGTTTGTCTTCATGTTATCTATGAATTTGAAAAAATAAATCTACATTGGGTGACAACATGACTATAGCCATGAAATGGATTGCAGTGAGATAAATAATATAAATGGTTGTTGCCACTATCTCATTTTCTCTTTGGATAGTCATTACTAAGTCCTAACAAGTGAATAGAAAAGGGATAGGTGTCAATAATATACCTTCATTTGACAAGTCCTAGACTTTTGGTGATCTCATTAACCCAATAAGGCATTGCTTAGAAATCATTTCAAATATTTTTTACAAAATCAAAAGGAGGACTGATGTATCCAATTGTCAGAAGAGAGCAATGTCCAAGGGAGGGGTAGTACCACCATCTTAGGTACCACTTCTGCAAGATGATAAATGACAATCCTTGTGTTTGTATGCATGGAGGTCCTAAAGCATACTTTGGGTAAGCTAAATTCATGGCATCATTTGGTGAAAGGTTTCCCAAGCATGAGCAAAGACCAAGTGTTCCATCAGGCTATGTTGGAACAATTATACACTAATTCCTCCCCTAGGGTGCTTCCTCGCATCAAAACCAATCCCTTCTTCCTATCATTTATTGACAAGGGAAATTAATTAAGATGCTTAAATGGGATTATAGGCGAATATGTTCTGTATAAGGATTTGATAAGTAGTATTGGGTTAGAATACATATTGATCAGATTGCAATGCAATGTTATCAGGGATCATATATGTTATGTGTTAAATCTATCATAAACCCTTGAATACTTATGAATTTTACTCCCATAATGGATATATGGCACTGATCTAAGTTGTATGATTCAATATTTGTTCGTCTTTACCTAGAGCTTGCTAAAAATTGCAAATCAATGATCTATTTTATCTTGGGATTGTGTTGTAGTTATCTCATGCTCCAAATAGTAGATAATGTCGATGAATACCCAATTCTATTTGATATTATCCTATTATGCTGAGCTATTAAATGAGATTATCTGTTATTGTTAATGATGTTTATGATATTGGTGCAGAGGTTGTAAACACATTAAGGTATCACCCTCCCGGGTCTTGTAGAGCTTGAAGTGTAGGAGGCCTTTTTAAATCCTCGTCAATTGGTCCAGGTCCTTCGAGCTGCCCTTGATTGGGATTGGAAATTCCATAGGTAGATTAGAAGACCAACCTGGTTACATTGTAAAACAAAACCAACACTTCTCTCTACCCTTAACCCGAAACCATAACCATCTACCCCTCTACCCTGCTCCCTCCCCTCTATCTCTGCCCTCCCTCCTCCCTCCTCTCAAGTCTCTCCATCCCTCATACCTCCCTCTCTTAGGAGTCTCTCAACCTTTAACCCTCCCTTCCTTTATCCTCTCCTCTCTCTCTGTGAGTCTCTCCCTCACTTAGCACCACTCCCTCTATCAGGTCTCTCACTCACTCACTCACTAACTCTATCTCAAGTCTCTCCCTCCTACCCCTTCTCCCTCTCTTAGGTCTTTCTCTCACTCACTCACTCCCTCTATCTCTCTCCCCTCCACCCTTAACCCTAAGCCCTTAAGCCATCTACCCTCTACCCTTAACCCTCCCTCCCTCTATCTCTCTCCCACTCCCTCCCTCTCTCTCTCTCAAGTATCTTCAATATCCTACCCCCTCTCCCTCTCTTAGGTCTCTCTCTCACTCCTCCCTCCTCTATCTCTCCCCCTTAACCTAGGCCACAAACCCACAGGCCCCAACCCTAGAGCCATGGAAGCCCTCACCCCTCTACCCTTACCCCTCCCTTCCTTTATCTCTCTCTCTCTCAAGTCTCTTCCTCCTAGCACCACTCCCTCTCTTAGGTCTCTCTCTCACTCACTCACTAACTCACTAACTCACTCTATCTCAAGTCTCGCCCTCCTACCCATTCTCCCTCTCTTAGGTGTTTCTCTCACTCACTCACTCCCTCTATCTCTCTCCCTTCCACCCTTAACCCTAAACCCTTAAACCATCTACCCCCTACCCTTAACCCTCCCTCCCTCTATCTCTCTCCCACTCCCTCCCTCTCTCTCTCTCTCAAGTATCTTCAATATCCTACCCCCTCTCTCCCTCTCTTAGGTCTCTCTCTCCTCCTCCAATCCCTCAATCTCTCTCCCTTAACCCTAAACCCTAAACCCCAAACCTAAACCCTTAAACCCTCTACCTCTACCCTTAACCCTCCTTCCTTTATCTCTCTCTCTCTCAAGTCTCTCCCTCCTAGCACCACTCCCTCTCTCAGAGTCTCTCTCTCACTCACTCACTCTATCTCAAATCTCTCCATCCTACCCCTTCTTCCTCTCTCAAGTCTTTCTCTCACTCACTCACTCCCTCTATCTCTCTCCCCTCCACCCTTAACCCTAAACCCTTAACCCTCCCTCCCTCTATCTCTCTCCCACTCCCTGCCTCTCTCTCTATCTCAAGTATCTTCAATATCCTACCCACTCTCCCTCTCTTAGGTCTCTCTCTCACTCACTCACTCCCTCTATCTCTCTCCCCTTAACCCTAAACCCTAAACCCTTAACCTTAACCCTTAACCCTTAACCCTTAACCCTTAACCCTCTACGTACTCTCTATATCTCTCCCACCCCCTCCCTCTCTCTATTATTGAATCCCTTTATCTCTCTCCCCTCTACCCATAACCTAAACCCTTAACCCTTAAACCCAAAACCCTTAAACCCTCACCTCTACCCTCTACTCTCTCTCTCAAGTCTCTCCCTCCTACCCCCTCTCTCCCTCTCTCGAGGTCTCTCTCTCTCACTCACCCCTCTATCTCTCTCCTCTACCTTAACCCTAAACCTTAAACCCTTAACCCTTAAACTCCTAAACCCTTAAACCCTAGCCCCTCCTATCTCTCCTGAGTACTCCCTTCCTCCCTCTCTCTCTCTCTAACTCCTAGTCTCTCCATCTACCCTTAGCCCTCACGCCAACCCTTAAATCCTTAAAATCCCTCCCTCCACCCCTCTACCATCTCCTCCTCCCTCCCTCCCTCTCTCTCTCTCAAGACTCTCCCTCCTACCCCCTCTCCCTCTCTTAGGTCTCTCTCTCTCACTCACTCACTCCCTCTATCTCTCTCCCCTTTGATGGAACTTTATATTTTTGCTCCTTATATTCCATTCCTACCCTTCCTGGTGTTACTGGTCTTTCATGGTGTCAAAATTTTCCTTGGTTTGGTGGTTTAAGCTTTATTTTCATATAAAACCCTTGTGTTTATTTTACGCCTTGGTTGGGATCTATTTCGATCTTACTTTTTGAGGGGTTTTTAATTGAATTATGTCCTACTGTTCCATCTAGGCTGAGTCCCTTTGTTTTAATATTTTATTTCCTCTGTACGGTTTTATTTTCCTAAGTCTTGGTTGGCCCCATGTTTAATCATTTAAAAAAACTTGTTTTTTACCATCTACCTAGTGATGTCCCCTTGTCCTCTTAATAATTTTTTTGTATTGCAGAAGGATGAAGTTCCTGCGACCGTTGATCAACTATCGTTTGATCTCAGTCGCTCCCCGCCATCCTGCGATGACCCCACCACACCGCTTTGGTTGGTCATGATATCACAGACGGGTGCCACGTGTCCTATCTGGTGAGGTCGAAAGTGATAAGTTTGGTTGACTGTCGATCAATTGTCATCATATCTTAACAGTTTCCCGCCATCACATGATCGAAAGTTGCAAGGTTTTTATTGATCGTGATATCATGTGCGGGCACCACACGTCTCATCTGATGAAGCTAAAGGAATGAAGGAAATACTGTGGTAAATTAATCCAGCCTTAATACATTAAAAGGCGGGTTACTAAAGTGTTCTTGAGGTGCACATGTTTTAAATCAGTGGATATGTTATAATCTTGATGAAAAAGCTACTCGATGGTTAATAATAAGGTTGGCGACTTTGTTGAAGGAACAAGATCATGAATGTTCAAGATCTACGGTTTCCTGCTATCGTGTGATCCAAAGTTGCAGGATTTTTACTAATTGCGATATCGTGGGCGACCGCCACGTGGACTTCCTCGGCAACACATGGTATGGTGGGCCCCTTATTGCCACATTGGGGATTGTGTCAGCTTGTTTTTAAAACGGTCATTCGATGATTTGATCTAACTAAAGGATCGATGGCTAAAATTTAAATTTGCATCAAATATGGTTGGAGTCGTTCATGCAGCGCGCGAGTGAGCTTTAATGGTGGATGAGACATTTTATTTCATTGCCCCACCATACTACTCATTGCCAAGGAGATCCATGTGGTGCCCACCCGTGATATCACAATCAATAAAGACCTCACAAATATTGATCATGCAATGGTAGGCAACCGTGTATCTCAACCATCGGCAATCTTGTTTGTTCAACACAGTGGCTAGCCTTGTTGTTAACCATCGAGCACCTTTCTACCAAGATTATAACATCTCTGTTGATTTAAAACACGTTCATCTTATACCTACTTTAGTAACCCACGACATAATGTATTAAAGACGCATCAAAGTATTTATCATTCCTTCGGCTTCATCGAATGAGACACATGGCGCTCAGTTGTGATATCGCAATCAAAAAAGACAGTGTAGTGGGTTCATCGCAGGATGGTGGGGAATGGCTAAGATCACACAACGATTGATCTACAGCCATGCGAACTTGTCCCTCTGCAAAATAAAAAACATTTATTAGGGGAGAGGGCCCAGTAGTCATGCGGGTTCCAATAGTCATGCACTCAATCATGATGATAATACCCAGTCTTACCACATATTTATACTATATATTGTAAATAAACAGTTCAAATGTAAATAAAGAAAAAACCAAATGTTG
>VDFB02281492.1:472953407-473008263 GCA_007258455.2 Sequoia sempervirens
AGATATCTGATTTGTAGTACTTTGGCTTGGGCATTGCTATGGAGCAATGTACTGACAGCCAACCCAAAAAAAAAATCAACTCGGGATTTTCGTGTTTTTTGGCAAGTTCAAAACGCTACTTTTTTCATGTTGCCACTTTTTGGCCCATCATGATCCTGCACATACCCAGGTCTAAATCAGGTAGTTGTTATTGCTAAGGTGGATGACTCCTTTCTTCAAAGGCCATACACTTATGATTGGGTCAAGTGTTCTTTTCTTTAGAAAATTCCTATTGCCTTTTTGATAGGTTAATTATGATTTGATTAGATGGGTTATGAAGCACTTATTTCAAAAAAATATCTTTATGAAAGAAGTATATTGGAATGAAATTAAAACTGATTTGTATTCCAATGTAAAAACTACAAAGAATGGAAACAATTCTTTCAACACATAAACTATTATGTAGTAGTCAATTAAAATGAAAAAGCTTACTCTATATTAGTTAGGATACACAACTAAGAAATTGATCTAAAGTGACTTATTTATCCTAGAGGAACTAAGTATATAGTATACAAAGAAAACCAACAAACCCACAACTATCCCTATTTTGAAGGAGTTTAGTTTTCTCCCCTTCCTGATCTCGGTAATATTGTCTAGTTATTTTAAAGAGATGAAGGGTAATAACACAACTTTATTCAACCCAGTAAATAGCTTGGTTAATGAAACTTGACAAAAGCAACAAAACAATTGCTACATTTGGAATTTCATGTTGAATGAAGAGTGGCAACAATAATCTACTTATAGTTTAATAAAACACTATTTTTATAAGAAGGCTTGACATTAGAAAGATAAGTGTTACTTATAGTTTAATAAAACACTATTATAGTTTTACCAACATATAATATTGTATGCTTGCATGGCTTCTTATTTAATATATGGGGAGATAGAGATAGATGGGGAGAGAAAGAGAGAGAGATAGAGATATATGGGAAGAGAAAGAGAGATGGAGATATATGGGAAGAGAAAGGAAGAGAGGTGGAGATAGAGAGTCGATAGATAGGGGGGATAGGGAGGGAGACATGGTGAGAGATAGAGAGGGGGAGATAGAGAGAGGGAGAGAGAAAAGGATATAGATAGAAAGAGATAGTGGAGAGCAAAGGAGAGGGAGATAAAAAAGGGAAATAGAGATAGAGATAGAGTAGGAGAGATGGAGGGAGAGATGGGAGGAATGAGAGAGAAAGGAGTAGAGGGAGAGATAGCTCAATAGATAGAGGGGGGAAGAGTAAGTACAGATAGTGGGAGTATATAGGAGACATGCAGAGCCACATGGAGACATATCAACCACCCTCCCTATTCTTACCATTCATCCCATTCCCTTTATCTCTCTACCCCTCTCTATCTCTTTGTCTCCCTTTCTATTTGTATGTTTGTCATTATCTCCTTCTCTCTCTATATTTTCTCCCCTATATTTATCTTTGTCTCCTTAAGTGTGCAATGGGTACATTGAAGAGGTCTTAAAGGAGAATTATCATATCTTTAATCAAATGGCATGCTACCTTGAGCATAACTCCCCAAGGAAACATGCCATCCTTGGATTGTTGACATGAAACAACCAATAAAAATTTAGTTTCTCTCTCATTTTAATATATATTACTATTATATTAAATATATATTATATTAATTGTTTTGTATTATATAAAATATTCTATATTAATTATTAATTATAATAATTTTATTTAATAATTTTGTTAAAGAATATAATAATATATAAATACAATATTGAATAATTATATTTATTTATTATGTAAAATATAAAGCAATACATACTTAACTATATTAGAATATTAAATCCCAGCTAAATGGCGCCAAAATTTTCAACTTAATTAACATACTATAAAACCTAATGAAACCAGTTGTAGCTCACAAATTGGAGAAGTGAAAGGTCAATACCAAAGCCGAGGAAGAGTTTGGTGTAGTGAAAATAAGGTCAATGCCAGTGCTGAGGAAGAGTTTGGAGTAGTGAAAACAAGGTCAATGCCAACACTGAGGAAGAGTTTGGAGTAGTGAAAACAAGGTCAATGCCAGTGCCGAGGAAGAGTTTGGAGTTAAAACAAGGTCAATACCAACGCTGACGAAGAGTTTGGAGGAGTGAAAACAAGGTCAATATTAGCATTGAGGAAGAGTTTGGAGGAGTGAAAACAAGGTCAATACCAGCACCGAGGAAGAGTTTGGAGTTAAAACAAGGTCAATACCGGCGCCGAGGAAGAGTTTGGAGGAGTGAAAACAAGGTGAATATTAGCACCGAGGAAGAGTTTGGAGGAGTGAAAACAAGGTCGATACAAGCACCGAGGATGAGGTTGAGGGCACTCAGGGAAAATTGATGACCAAGGGGCAATGAGTACTATAATTTTGGCACCCCCATTCTCTTTAACCTTCAATTTTCATGCCTAGTTTCCAAAGATCTCCTCGTAAATTGGCACCCCCATTCTCGTAAAATGGTATAAGATAAGACAGTAAAAATAAAATAGCTTAGTCTTTCATATTTTTATAGACCAACCTCAGGTCTTGGAAAAACTCCCATAATCTACTCACATCTTGGTTGAGGTCTAGGATTTCATCACACATAGCCTTCATCACATGAGTCTAAAGCAATTGTAGACTTTGCCCAAGTATATGCTAGGCTAAGGTAAATCTAATGAATGGAAATAGAGGCATACAATTCTTCTTTAATACCTCCATCACAAACATACGCAAGGTGTTGGTTGTTTTTACAGTAAGCAGGTTGATCTTCTAATCTACATATGGAATTGCCAATTCCAATAAAGGGCAGATCAAAGGACCTGGACCAACTGATGAGGATTTCAAAGACCTCCTACACTTTGGGCTCTGCAAGACCTGGGAGGGTGATCCCTTAATGCATTTACAACCTTTGCACCATCATCATAAACAACATTAACAACAATAGATGATCTCATTTAATAGCTCAACATAATAGGATAATACCGAATAGAATTGGTTGTTTATCAATAATATCAACTATTTGGAGCATGAGATAACTACAACAACATTTCACAGTATAAGATAGTCATTGATTTGAAATTTGTAGCAAAATCTAGGTAAAGGAAAATAAATACTGAACCATACGAATAAGTACAACTTAGATCAGTGCCATATATCCATTGGAGGAGTCAAATTTATAAGCATCTAAGGGTTTACGACAGATTTAACACATAACATATGAGATCCTTGATAACATTGCTTTACAATCTCATCAATATGTATTCTAACCCAATACTACTTATCCAATCCTTATACAGAACATATCCACCTACAATCCCATTCAAGCATTTTAATTAATTCCTTGAATTAAAGCTAAAACAAGAATCATACACACCACAACAGTGAGATGAACAAAACAACCCTTGATCATTTTATTCAAAATTTAGATATGCTTGTACAATGGAGAGACATGAGTTCAAACTAATCATATCAATTTAAATGCCAGTACTGTCATAAAACATCAAATCCCCATGAATTCAAAACCTACTATAGAATGACTCAAAACCTAAATTTCATTTTCCCTAAAACCATCATATTTTACATTTTGCTCTGCAATTTCATTTAGACTTGACCAAAAATATCTAACTTGCTAACTCGTACTTCTAGCCTTGAAATATTTCTTATAGAAAAAGATGGAGCAAACAAGCATCGAGCCAGAAAGAACACGTGTCACCAGCCAATTGGACTGCCTTGTGATATTCCAAAAAATTGTTACAACAACAATCTCCCCAGAGAATCTTCTTGTTCATCGTGCTCGCTGAGAATGGTTAATGCAGCAACAAAAAACTTCAAGAATTTTGTGCCTAGACTATCACCAAAAACCAAAACTAGAATCTGTTGTAACTGCAACAACTAATTTGTCAACCGTTAGCAGCCTACTCCTTTTCACTCTTCCTCAGTTAAATATAAATTTACCTATTTCTAATACTCTTCATTAGTTGGCCAATCAAAATTGATCACCTCATTCACCTTGACACTATAAGGTTTGTACTTAACCACCACCTAATTCTCTTCTCTTTCAAAAGACTCCAAGAATGAGTTGGTGCTAATGATTTTTTCCATACAGCTCACCAACAAATCATAACCTGAGTTACCCTATTTTTGAGGGTTTTGTAGTCCAAACATGATATAAAAGGGCTCTTACACTTTTTTTTATTACTGTAGCTTGTGTAAGAGGCCCCATGGATACTGTTGTAATTGTAGGATGCATGAATAGAGCATAGGATGAGAAATAAAGAAGGTATAGCTGCTGTTCTCAATAGTTTTGTGAAGAAAAGCATGTGAAATGAGAGGTTCAAGCCTGGGTTTCAACAAAACATGTATGGGAGATCTGATTTTATGAATTTTTATACATGTGCAGACCTAATGGGCTGTTTCTGAACATCAATATAAATGATATATTATTGTTATCATCAATAACACACATATATGTATGTATGTATGTGTATTTTAATGTAAATGTAAATACAATTACTTCGATGCTCTAGAACAATAAATGCAACATATCATTAAAGAAATCTATATCTATGTATATAAATGTGTATTTCTAAATGCAAGTGTAAATGCAAAGAGCATATGGTTTTGTAGTGTTATAGATACAACATATCCATAAATCAATGTAATTGAAATTCTAAAGTCTTCAACACATATAATATGAAATCGATCAAACTATTAAACTACATGAGAAATAAATAAAAACAATAAATGCATATGTATGTGTATTTGTAAATGTAAGTAAAATAAATAAGAATAATGAAAATTATAAAAGAATACAAGGAAAAGGTCTCCTCTTGGTAGTGATAACCCTCCAAACACACAACCCTTAAAAATTATGAATAGAGGAATATAATCTTTGAAGAACTAAAAGTTGATTCTCTCCTACCTAATGCAATTAGTCATTTTATCCTTACAAAAATTTATAGTGATTACTAGAGGTACATAGACCAATTCTTCATAATAGAAGAATTTCATCATACTTTTCCAATGATGGCATTATGAGAAAACCTTAGGTTAAATGAATAATTCCTAGCTAAGTTATTTAAATGATGTCCAACCGTATAAGAGAAGACCACTGCTATGTGTATCTAGATACCATGGAGAAAGGCTAGTATTTGGGCTCTTTCATCAATCATCCTACCTTAAAACATACCAAAAATCTCCTAGCAATTAGACATAGGAAGATTTAATATGACTTAAAACAAAATTATTGCCAAAGCATAAACTTATGATGACTTAACCAAGCCTAGTACACACTCCCTCCCCGTTAACCACTTAGACATATGGAAATTAAATGTAATTTTTTTTCTATTTTTAGTCATGCAGGTGTCCAATAAACCACTTGGTGGTGTTTCCTTCAAGTTTATTTACTTGAATGAAGAGAAAAATTTATTTGATTACAATTAGAGAATACATTTGAGGCCTTGGTTGTGTAACTGGTGGACCATAGTCACATTTAACACTTGTTACAAAGTTTGGGAGTTAAAACGTTAAGTAGATTTGATTTGTGATGGACACATTTGGCCGGTAGTAACAATAACTTGCAATCTATCAAGACTTGATTACCTTATAACCTGTGAAATTCTAGCGATGAAATGATAGATTAATCATAATGTCACCTTAGGATCACATCACCATGAAATAACTTCATCCAACATCCTTATGAGTGCAGGTACCCCCAAATAGGCATTTGTCAGATCTATCTTTCTCAAGCGAGGGAAATTTAGGAAGAGAAGAGGAAAGCGAGACATGTAGTATGTCTAAAAGAGGGAGATCAACTAGAAGTCAAAAGATTAGAAGAAAATTCTGTAAATGCATGGAATTTTTTCTTGCTGAAGGGGGATCATGTTCTCATGATGATGAGAGCATAGGCGATGTCGAGGTGCCCTTTAGGTACAAACATCTATGGAAACAATGGGTACCCAAGGAACTTCCTCCAATAAACACTAATTTTTGTGTCAATGAGAGGACATATCACATAGCACCATCGTCATTACATGGTTTGGGCCTATTTTGCATGGACGGCATAAAGGTCTATTACGACAAAGTTACTGAATTGATGGAGTATGTCGGACCTTGCTATAGTTACAAATATTGGATGCAACTGGTTCGATATACACGAATTATGTGTAGGTATGCACTATTAGCAAATTATATATAGCTAAAAGATAAGGATCAAAATAAAGGAGTGGCTATGTACATTGATGCAAGGCCAAAAGCATCAAGGAATATTGTAGGGTTTATAAACAATACATGACCTGGGTCAACAAATAAGCAACCCAATTGCATATTCAAGGCACGTGAGGGAAACCGTGTATTCGTATGTGCGATAAAATCAATAACTGCAGAGGAAGAGTTTCTAATTGATTACAATTTGAATAGCTTAATTACAAACACAGTTACTATGGGGGTGGTACATACTATGTACCTTTTTACCCAACCTCCAATTAATGACTCCAATATACCATTTTATTCTTCTATTTTTTTTCGTAAGTCTATTGGTTTCATTTTGGTAATGTTTTTTTATATTTAATTTTTGCAACAGGGGGACATTGATTGTACGGAGAAGGTTTCGGCCTAGAGCATAGATCACAATTTATCTGCAGGCGCTTCTACCCGACAGGTTTAACTCATTGTAATTGTACAAATTAGATATGAGAAAAATGTTTTATTATTATGTTGTTTTGATAAATTTATTGGGTTAATTTCAATAATGTTTTTAATATTCTTGTTGTAGTCAACTGATCGGGGAAAGACACCAGCAATAGATGAGAGCATCCATAGGGAGGTGCAGTCAATATTATGTGATGATGACATCGCTTATTCAACAAACCCTCTCGATATGATAAGGAAGACCCAAAACAAATGCAATGAAGAAATCCTTAAGTTGTTATTCATAGTGCCTCAAATAGATGAGATAAGAGAGAGGGTTAAAATATTGACTAAGAGATCACAAAACTTGCAAGTAAGTTGTCATGAGGTCTTTAATTATAACATAAGTTCATTCATGGTTTTATATTTTATACTCTTTTATGTCATCAACTAAAATATGTGTTGTTTTTACAGCATTTTTTGTGTCCTCATGATGCTCCTGGCCATGATCAGGGTACTGCAAGTGTTGCCCGAGGAGTAGGGGTTCGTACAAGTGTCCATCCTGATCTTCCTACGCATACATCACATCATCTGACCCCATTATTCGTGCCTATATTGTCGTTTGAAATGTCGGCAACACATACCATGTAGGCATCCATTAGTGCACCCTCTGGCAGTGAACACATGCCAGAACATGCATCAGGACATGTACTTGGGGATGCAGAGGCCACTAGTACTTGTGATATTTTAGTAGCATTTCCTAGATCTTCCTGTATTACTAGTACGGGAACATTTTCGGTCACATTTGTGGTGACCGATGATTTCATTCCCATAAAGATAGAGAAGGTCCCAGGTACTTTAAAATGTTTTAATTATTATTATATATAATCCAATTGAAATTTACTTATTGATCACTCTTTTTAGAATATTGATCCCACAATCATTTTGTAGAAAATGATGTTTTTTATAAAAATCTAAGTGATATTACATTGGAGCTCTTCGGGCCCACCATACGTACACCGTGGAATGCCCAAAATCATGATTTTAAAGATGAGCTCATTAACTGTTTAGTTGTGCTCTTCAGTGATAAAACATTCAACCAAACCAAGGTCCTTAAGAAAGCTAGTACCTATCTAAAGTATGTGAGGGACCACTATAGGTCACATTTAGAGAAGAAAAAAAAGTACGAGTGTCCCCCCATGATTTTGAAGAGAGAGTGGAAGGACCTGGTGTCGGATGGAAAGGAGAAGACTGAAAACAAAAAAGGAAAGACCCCACCGGGCCAAGGAAGGTATGTGATACTATCAACAATGTAATTATATACTGATTACTCTTTCTTTTTACATAATCTAACATATTTCAAACTTTTCATAGGCTTCCCGACACATCGAAGGAAACAAAGGCAAGACTAGAAAAACACGGGCAACACAAAGTTGGCTCTGGTGGTTATATGAAATTAGCCACACGAATTGTAAGTATCAATAAATGAAATATTGTATCCAAATAATAAATTGAAAATAATTTTGGTTTTATCACACCATAGAAGCAAAATTCATGATCTTATGCAAAAATGTAGGGCTTTGAATTCAATAGAGTTCCCATAGAAGATGACCTAAAGATTTCCTTCCAGCAAGGCTATGGAGTCATGGCTGAACGCCTAAGAGTCTTGACTGGGCAAACACAATCTTCCACTACATCCGACACACAAGTAAATAAACTCAATAAAGTTTATTTAAAATTGAATACTTGTGCAATATATTCAATATTAATTTCCACCATAAATTAATTGCATGCCTATTTTTAAAAAACATTCAAGCAATGATAATACTGCACATGACATTGGAATGCAGCCTGGTGAGGGTGGAGCACAACCTACAGATGAAGGTCAAGGTGTGCATCCCAGTACTTTAGAGCATATAGAGCATGATCAACATGTTGAGCATGATCAGGCTAGATAAGATTAGGAACATGATGTGGCCCCATCAGATAAAGAGGACCACTCTAAAGTTATTTTAAACATATTTAATTACAATTGGTGTATTAATTAATGTAACTTTTTATGTTTCAACTTTAGAGCTTGTAGAGTGTGATCAACGTGTTGAGCATGATCAGGCTAGATAAGATCAGGAACATGATGTGGCCCCATCAGGTAAAAAGGACCACTCTCATGTTCTCTTAAACATATTTAATTTCAATTGGTGTATTAATTAATATAACATTTCGTGTTTCAACTGCATATAAGGATTTAGAGGGTGTTTAGCATGTTGAGCATGAGTCTATAACAAAATTTTAGGAACATGATGTGGACCCATTAGGTAAAGAGAACCACTCTAATGTTCTTTTAATTAATGGAATACTTGTAACAATAATAATAAAATATATCAATTTAACATTTCTTTGTTATTGTAGCAGACCCCCCTTGCAGTGGTGTCCACTTCATGAGCAGACAATTAGGCATACATTAAGATTACGAGCAGAGGGCAGAACAACTAAAGGGGGGATAGATGATTTAGAAAACAATACTCCACTTTAGATTTTTTTAGATTTAAAAAAGAAACAAAAAAAAGTGATTGTAATCATATCATGACAACCATATTTTTGATAATATGTAAAAACTAAAAGAATGAATGTTATATGTTAATGAATGAATGTGAATATATTAATTAATTAATGTTATATGTTAATGAATGAATGTTATATGTTATTAATGGATGAATGAATGTTATATGTTATTAATGGATGA
Source organism: Sequoia sempervirens (assembly GCA_007258455.2). Classification (NCBI taxonomy): domain Eukaryota; kingdom Viridiplantae; phylum Streptophyta; class Pinopsida; order Cupressales; family Cupressaceae; genus Sequoia; species Sequoia sempervirens. Next base: position 472,962,778 of record VDFB02281492.1, read on the forward strand.
ATAAATGAATGTTATATGTTATTAATGAATGATTAATTTTTTATGATTAGGTATGGGGAATTGAGAGTGATGTGAGGGGGGGAGGAGGGCCAAATGAGCTTCCACCATCACGTGGTTGGCCCTGTTACGTAGAGAATATTAAACTATTCTCGAAATAAAGAGAAGCTCAATAAGGTAATGCACTTTTCAATATAAGAAATGCATTGTTTGAAGCATCAAACCAATATGCAAAGATGAAAGAAAGTGCTAAATTTTCACTATGGTGACAGAAAAATGATTCTTTATATCCTGAATCCATGCTCTACATCATAATTTGAAGTTGTTTCCATTCCAATGTTCTGAGTTCAGTTTGTTTGTATGGCTTTGTATGAATACCACATTGTGTTGTGTGTGGATTTGGTTTCAAAGCTCTATTTCTTCTATTTCTAGTGGTGACATAACTCCAAAAATTGACTTTTGTGGATAACAGGTTAGTGGAAAAATTGACAGCTTTGAAGGGTTTAGAGGCTCGATTGAGATAGATACACGGATATTTGGATCTTGTTGTTGATGGGAGGCTTCCACTTAACCATGAAATTTTGTACCATCTGCAGGTATGCAAAAGTTTCTCTACTTACATTCATTCTTGATCATAAATGTTGTAAATGATATTAATGCTTCAAACATAAGATTCGTTTCATTGTTATAATGATCAAAATGTTAAATTACTTTGCTATACATTCAATCATTCTCTTGCCCCCTACCCTTTGCTCTCTCCCCCCTCCTTTTAAGAATTTTCTTTGTCATAAAAGATTCACATTTTTGTCTCATTTACACAAATTTATCTGAAGTGCTAGGAGTGAATAAAGATATGTAAAAGATGATGGATTATGTCTAAACAACAAATTTCCATATTATAGCTAATTAAATCCTTAATATTTGAATAGTTTAGAGCTTGAATAATGCTTGTATATGCATGTGTAGCAATAAGGGAGCCTATGTGAAGATTCAAATTTAAAACATCACTTTGGTATTTTTCCTTAGGTAGTGAAATGATATTTTGAGTAATACAAGCCTACACACACATTGATATTTTTCGGCATTGCATTGAGGAATTTTTTTCTCTTATACCTACCCTCGACTAGACATGGAGGTATATAATATTAGTTGCTGGGTTTATTTTGTAAGTAGTTAATTTCACAGAGGGAGACTAAAATCTTCTTAATGTCCTGTGTCAGGTGTGAAAGCATATGAATCACTTGTTGAAGGCACCATTTTTTATTCATCCAAAAACTGGTTTGTTCTTTTTTTATGTTTCTTGCATGTGTTTTTTTTAGGCTCTAGAGATGTAGCTCGGCTCTTTCCTTTGCACTTTTCATCTATTTTGATGATTACAATAGATTGTCCTCATAATTTTTCATGTAGATATGTTTGTAACCTTATTTTCTACTAATCAATTTGCAAACCAGTCACATATTAAGGACCATTTCACTAACTTGTAGTCATCCATTACTTCATATGTTGCAGGTTGTGTCTGTGTGCCAATAAATCCTGATGATTGCGAGAACTTTAATCCTACAAGTATACCCAATCTTTCTCAAGTAAAAGTCTTACCTTATTTTATAGTACTTTAAATGGTTAATTGAAGGTGCTTCTTTAGATCTGAGATAGTTGAACCATGGATTAAAATATGGTATTAGATGGGCAGTATAATGATAAAATTGAGGTCCATTAAACACAAATTATGAACATAATTTACTGGACTATGATTAGTGTGACAATTATTATTATTTCTCCTTTACTTACCTCCGCATTAATGAAAAAGATAGCAGATATTGGAAGTTCATTACATGTCTCATGTATGTGTTAGTATTTTAATTTTGTTTAAGTTGTTCAAGAGCTTGATTAGGTCAAGAATATGTTCTACAAGCTCCATTCTCTTGACATTGCTCAGCATTTTCCCTACACATTTTTTCTTCAATCTAGACGTTTCTTAACTCCTTCCCTTGTTAGCCCTTGGTTGTTCTCAAGTGTATTGCTTTTTCTATGCGTCTTGTAGTCTATATGTATGACCAGTCATCTCTTATGAAGCATGGATAACCTTTCATGGAATTTTTGTTGTAATTAGACAATTGCCATTGTGAGAATAATCATTTAATTTGTATGGAAGTAAGTCTTTTTCATATTATTTGACTTGGTATTGTAAACTTGTCTTTACACGATTCTCTCGGGGGGAAAAACATAACTATGATGATAGGTAGAGTTGTACAACACCATAAATCATTTGGCATTATCAATATATTGCTTATAGAATACTCTGTGCAAGTAAAATGGAATGTGCAATGACAATTGGTCTCGAATTCAAATATGAATATAAGTACATTATACACAAGAAGATGGTATCTATTCTATGATTTAAAGAACCCAAAAATAATAAAATTAATAGGTTCCATTTGTTTACTTTCTCTTAGACACTTGTTTAATCAACGAGACCCTCATAATGTCTTGTTGATAACCAGCAGTGTTCACAACTCCTGAAGAGGTCAAATCAGTGTGACATTGGATTTGTCTTGCCGACGGAAGTCATCAGCAAGACATGGACTATCAGAGTGAGTTTTATATCCTGTTCCAATGATTGATCTCTCACCGATGGGTTGGCTTCGGTGGTCATCGCCAAGAGTCTCTGTGATGGTACATTTCAATGAATATTTTTTTTTTAAAAATTGCATTATTTCGTTGTGATTTCGACGAAACCCACCGACGAATCACCGAAAAGGTCCAACGAAGTTGCTATAGTTGCGATGAAGGCTTTGTCATAACTCCTTTCCCATTTTGTCGCAATTTTGACGAAGGCCACCGACGAATCACATAAAAGGTTCAACGAAGTTGCTTACCTACAACGAAGGCTTCATCATAATTCCTTGCCCATTTCGTCGCAATTTCGACGAAGGCCATTGATGAATCAAAGAAAAGGTCTGATGAAGTTGCTTATTTGCGATGAATAATTCATCGTAACTCCTTTCCCATTTCGTCGATATGGTGACGAACTTCTGGTGTTGTTTCGATGCTTCAGAAGAGCCATTGCAATTGCATTTTGGTTGTAATTCGTCGGTGGATACACAAAGTTTTCGTTGATATTTCGACGAACATCCGAGTCATTTTATGATGCCGATGACCGACGAATTTGCGTCGTTATTCTAACGTTTAATTCGTCATCAGAATTTTGATGAAAAAATAGCGACAATTTTTTTTTGTCAATTCATCGATTTTCCAACAAATGTTTATCGAACGACTGACAAAAATTTTGTCAGAAAATGGAATCAAATTCAGTAGTGTATGGTCGCACCCACAAAAGGATATGAAAATCACAGTAAAACCTTTCCTAGGAATTGGACATTCCAGCAGGTGACTAATATCTCTTTATGGATGTTCATTTACTTGTCAAACCAGGGAACATATACTTTGAATGGCGCAGCACAATATATGCACTAAGAACTAGTTTCGGTCACAACTTAACAAAAATAAATACTTGGAAGGAATTCTATCTATGCTATAGAAAGGTAATGCAAAGTTCTTTTAACTCAACCATGATTTGACTAAAACAGAAACCATAACAACTACGACTGAAACACAAACCATGAACTAGCCTTATGCTGTAGGAATAGGCACAGGGATGGATTCCCGATGCTGCAGGAGCAATACAAGATTGAGTTTGTATGGAAACTTCAAAGATGAAAGCTAACTGATGATCAACAAGAAATAATAGCTAACTAACTAGCTACAGATACTTACTAAGTGGGCCCCCTTAGCAAGCATCTATTGGTTACACAAGTGTTGAACTCAGAACTTCATCAAACTTTATTCATGAAAACAGAATGGTATACATTGCTTTTGTTGACATGGAAACTAACAACAAACTCTGTCTCTTGTCATACAGATTCTTCTTTTCATTCTTACATGATATCTGCTATATCTCTATCACTATGCTTCTATCTTATTATTAACTATCATCTCCTTCCTCACTCGCGCAGGAGGAGTACCTTATTTAAAATCAAGAGAACAACTAACTAACTAACCCTATCAAAGAAAGAAGTGGAAGTAAAGTGTATCCCAGAATCAAGGAACAAACTTTATAAATGAATTCATCTGTTTAACCCAATCCAGAGAGAATCTAGCACTCCACTCTTTCCAAATTGACTGTCATTAAAAATCTTTCCCAACGGTTTCATATAAAAGAGTCTTCGCGGGAGCTTCCTCGAAGTCGTGCAGGAAATAGACTTTACTGCAAGGCCGAGATCGGTTGCGCTTGACTCGATCATACTTTCTTCAACAACCTGTGAAACACAAGGTAATAGATGTGAAAGAAAAGGTGCATGGCACATACACAATATCCTTTCATTAATCACATATTTAAATCTATTTCATCATTCAAAAACTACATGCGATATACCAGTCATTTAGGGAGTCAACGGGGTAATAAATGTAGTCAAGACAACACAATAAGCTGCAGGAACATGAAAGTGTTTTGCTACAAGATATCCCCATAAAAGGTTTCAAAAGAGTTTTAAACAACCATGAATAACAAAAGTAAAGGCATTAAAAGTTCATCATAATATCCAAACTATGAGCACATTTTGAGCTCATCATTCTACCCCCTACTTAGCCCAATGTTGGTCCTCCAACATTAACTTTCCTGGTGGTTTCTCTGAAATTAGTGGTTGCGGCATGACTCTGAAATGGAGTTCCAAACCTGTAATAAAATCCTCTGAAAGTTTGGCACCTTTCATACCTATGGGCTTCTAAATCATCATCAAGATTTGTAGCCTGGTAAGGATAGAGGGGCCACATTAGCACAGGAGGTCTGAATGTCAATGGCAACCATAGTTCAAATCTCTTTTGAAGTCCCAACTATATATATTTGCTTGATCGTTTAAGAGCTGCTGTGAAATTTAGGGGACTGTGAGGCTCGGACCTTCTTAGCCCAACAGTTAATCTTTCCCACCTTTTCTCACTTTTGGTGTATGATAGTCTCTAAAATGAATATGATTGTGCCTAAAATTCATCATATACCTGTTTCCTGAGATCAAATATTTGCTCTTTGGCTGTATTATTATTAATGCCATATGTCAGAGTAAACTAGGTTTTCAACATTGCATGGGGGTTTGAACTTTGAGAGCGTAATGGAACAGGCTCATTCCTTTTGGCTTCCTCATATGTTTCCCATTGCCTGCCATAATTTGCTTCATTTGCTGCCCATGACATAAATGATCTCAAATGGATATCACCAATATACAGAAGAGGATTCCATTATGTTTCAAATGGAATTAAAAATCCATGTAAATAAAATTCACACAGAGAATTTCTTAACCAATTAGGGGTTGCCTGGTATGCGTCGTAAAATTCTTTAGCAGTGTGAAGTATAGGATCTTGATTTCTGGAAATTCTCATTAGTTGGAACCATAAGAATTGTTCCTTAAGGCATAGAGCATAAACTCTGGGTGGTGGTCTGCATTCCATAATCTGACCAGTTACTTTTAACATTTCATCCATTTTTGCTTTTAACTCAAGAATTTCTTGTTTCTGACTTTCAATTTCCTTTTTCAGTTTCTTCCTTTCTACCCCCCATAGATTTTGTTGCATGTCAGTCTAGGCTAGGTGCCGGAAAGTCAAAGTTTGCAATGTAACTGGTACCCAGTTAGTTTTTACATATTCCAGAAACTCAATCAAAAATGTCTTCTTATAAACAACAATGGCTTTACAAGTTACAGGGGGAAATGTAGCTTCACTAGGCATATCCAATTGTTCAACCAGTTCTTGCTCTTGCTGCAGGATGAATTCTTGTTGCTACAGTGGAGAAGACTGTGCTTCCTCCAAAAACTGCATAGCAATGGTAGCCAAGTCATCAAGACTTGGTAACCCTTTTCATTATGCCCCATTTCCTTTGTCTCAACTTGTTCCTCTTTAGGAACGAATGAACTCTGTGCAGCATTCTCGGACACATTATGAGAAACATCAAATTCAGACTCGACAGACTCTTCTGAAATTACAATAACCTCTGGTTGAGGTGAAGCAAGGGAGGTCTTACATTATTTCCTTGTGGAAACTCTTCTTGGCACTGGTGCAGCTGCAGGAGGTGTTCTAGTAGCCTTCCTCTTTCTGGTCTGTCTAGAGGGTTCTGCCCTGCGAGAGGATGATGGTGAACTGGTAATAGCAACAGGTGTTGCTGTAGGAGAGACAGTTGCAGGGGAAGATGTTGCAGAAGAAGGGCATTGCCTTTTCTGAGAATGAGGGTTAGATTCTGGAGACCCTTCTGCCTTTGTTTTTCCCTTCTCTCTCTTAGTGAAAATTTTTTCTTCAGTTGTAACAACCGTTAGACCCCATACAATAGCCTCCCCTTCAGAAAGGGTTCTCAAAAATTCCCCAGCAGTCTCCTCATCAAAAGCATTGAGGCTCAAAAAGTAGTTTAACCATCCACAGAGGCTGAATGCCTGGACTATTTGAGGATTTTGCAATAATAATTCATGAGCTACAGGCTCATGTCGCACCAGCTGACCACCCATGTTCACAGTTTTCCCCTAGCTGAACTCAACTCTCTGCTGAAAATTCAAAAAAATTCCTCTTTGTTTTCCTTTCTATTCTGGTTTTTTTCTTTCTGTCGTGCAATCACATTTCTCCCTTTTCCAAAAATGAACTTTTTGAACAAGAAGTTTTGATTGTAGTTTACAAGAAAAATATACAAATGAAAAGGACATGCGATCATATTTGGAAAGTACCAGAAAAATAATAAAAAAAAGGTTATTTGCATAGTTGTGGTAGCGGCGAAAAGACAGGTTTTAAAAGGTGGATTACCCCGCCCCCTACTTAGAGTATGACATGTGTCCTCACATGTACTAAAAAATAGGCAGAGATCAGGTAATAATGACCAGTACAGGCATAGCAATAAATGAATAGAATAAAATAAATCAAATATGCGATAATAAAAGATATGGCGTACCTTTGATAATTGCATGTACGTGTGAAGAAAGATGACAGCGTCTTCATGAGGTGATAGTTGGGAATGATATCATAATGAAGGGTAATGTGGATGGATGTGGTGAATGGGTGACGTGGGTGGACGAGATGAATGGATGAAATGGATGGATGGGATGGATGGAATGGAAGATAAAGAAGTGGGATGTGGCGATAAGTGAGAATGGAGAAAAAGGGGTTTCCTTAAAAGAAAACCTTTATTATGAGCATGCTTTTCAAAATTACAGTGAAGCTACAGGAGAAAGGCTAAAGCCTTTAGCTGCAGGAAGAGTAGTGGGAGGGTCCTGAACAAACTGCTGCATGAATTCTTCTTTTGAGACTGGTTTATGGTACAACCGGAGTCGGTGGCCATTAACTAGCAATTTGAAACGGACTGGATCAATTGTCGCCAGCTGTACAGCTCCATTGTCAAACACATTCTCAACTTCATAAGGACCAAGCCAACATGTTCTGAGCTTACCTTGGTTTTCTTGATATCTGGAATCATATAACAGAGCCCAATCACCAGTAGAAAATTGCTTAGTTTTGATGTGTTGATCATGCCATTTCTTCCTTTATTGTTGGACCGCTTTGGTATGCTGCAGGGCAGCTTTTCTCATTTCGTCCAAAGCATTTACCTGCAGGAGACATTCCTTCTGTGCTTCAGATATTTCCATATTGAGTGCAAGAGCTGTCCTCAAAGTTTTGTGCTCAAATTCTATGGGCAACATGGCTATTTTCCCATAAAGCAGTTCAAAAGGTGTAAACCCAGTTGTTGTCTTCCATGTAGTTCTATAGGCCTAGACTGCTTCAGGAAGTCTACTGCTCCAATCTTTTCTATGGAGTTGCACTGTCTTTGTTAGGATCGCCTCAATTTCCCTGTTTGTAACCTCTGTATGACCATTGGCTTGAGGGTGATAGGGGCTGGACTTCCGATATTTTATTTTATAGTCATTCATTAGTGCAGTGATCAAATTGGATGTGAACTGAGCTCCTTGATCAGTTACAAGCTCTCTAAGAACTCCAAATCTAGTGAAAATTTGTTCATACAAAAATTCAGCAATCTTGTTATCTCGAGCATGAGTCATAGCTTTTACCTAAACCCATTTTGTTACATAATCCATGCAAACTAGAATGTATGACTTGCCATTTGATGGTAGATCAATTGGTCCCACAAAATCCATTCCCCACTTATCAAAAGGGTGACTATTACCTGTGGATATAGTGGCATTTCATCTGACTTGGTTGGTCTTCTCATATGTTGGCATCTATCACATTTCCTTGTATAGGCCACAGCATCTTTATGTAACATTGGCCAGTAGTACCCTGTTGTAAGAACCTTCATTGATGTTCTCTTTGCTGCAAAATGTCCCCCACATGGTTCATCATGGCAAGCATGCAAGATATCATAAGTCTCATATTCTCTTACACATCTTCGCATCACTTGATCAGGTCCAGTATAAAACAGACAATTTGCAATCCATGAAAAGTTAAAACTTTTCTCTATTAACAATTTTTTTTCTTTTGGAGAAAAGTGAGCTGGTATTATGCTTGCTGCTAGATAATTAGCAATGTCTACATACCATGGAGTATGTGCAGCAATAGAAAATAAGTGTTCATCTGGGAACCTATCATCAATGACCTCGTGTTCAGCAGGTGCAGCTATTTGAAGTCTTGATAAAAAGTCAACCACAACATTAGCTCTTCCTGGTTTATCAATGATTATAATGTCAAATTCTTGTAACAACAGGAGCCATCCTGCCAATCTACTAGAGATGGCAGGTTTGTTCATCAGATACCTAATTGCTACATGGTCAGTGTGGACGAATATCTGATAACCTATAACATAATGCCTAAACTTATTCAAAGCATACACTACTGCGAGCAATTCCTTCTCTATAACAGTATAGTTTAGCTCCAGACCTTGGAGGTTCTTGCTGATAAAATAGATAGCATGCTCAATTGAATTTTCTTTTTGACTTAAGACTGCCCCTATACCAAAATCAGAGGCATCAGCATGTATGTGAAAAAAAAAATTCCATTTTGGACCTTGAAGAATAGGGGCTTTAGTAAGCATGTTTTTTAGTTGTAGGAAGGATTTTTCACAGGCCTCTGTCCACTCAAATTGAGAATCATTAGTTAATAAGGCATAAAGTGGACTGGCAATTTTACTAAAATCTTTTATAAACCTTCTATAATACCCTGCATGGCCAAGGAAGCTTTTGACATCCTTTTGTTTTGCAGGAATTTGTAAATTCAGAATAACTTCAATTTTAGCAGGGTCAACCTGAATTCCATTCTTGGAAATATGATGGCCTAAAACAATACCTTCTTCCATCATTAGAAAACACTTTTCACTGTTCAGAGACAAATTTTTCTCTCTGCACCTTTTCAATACTTTTTCTAAATTCACTAGTGCTTCTTCAAATGTGACTCCATAGGTAGTGAAATCATCCATATAAATCTCCATATAGTCATGAGATATATCAGTAAAGATACTAATTACTGCTCTCTAAAATGTTGTTGGCGCATTGCATAGACCAAAAAGCAAGACCGAATAAGCAAATGTTCCTCATGGATAGGTAAAAGTGGTCTTATCTTGGTCTTCAGGGGCAATTTTTATCTGATTGTACCCACTTTAACCATCCAAAAAGGAAAAATATTTTTTGCCAGACAATGAGTCTAGTACTTGGTCTACAAACGGTAGTGGAAAGTGATTTTTTTTAGTGGCAGTGTTCAATTCTCTGTAATCTACACACACTCTCCATTTTCCACCTTTCTTAGGGACAATAACTAATGGAGAAACCCACTGACTGTCAGAAATTAGGTAAATAAAACTAGCATCAAGCAATTTTTGAAGCTCATTTTTAACTATTTCTCTAAGTGTTGGATTTATTCTTTTTTGAGTCTGCTTAATTGGTAAACAATCTTCTTTGATATAGATCTTGTGAGTAAAAATTCGAGGATCTATTCCTTGCATGTCCCCATATTCCCATACAAAAGCTTTATGTTGATCTTGTAGCATTTTTAATAAGACAACCTATTGGGATTATGACAGCTTGCTATTGATATTCAAACAGTGACCTGGAGACAATTTTATCTACTTAGTGAGATTACTCATAGAATCTACAGGTGATGTTTGTACCTCTTGTGGAAGCAAGTTATGAAAAATTACAAGAAGTTTAGGCAGCGAACTCTCAGAATTTAGTTGCTACAGGAAACATTGTTGATGGCTACTATTTGGATCAGATGAACTACCCATATCAGACTTAAACTGCAGAATTTGAAAAAGCAAGGCATCCTCATTCTAAAGTTGTGAAAATGGATCATTTTGAAGCATCATTAATTGAACCAACAAATTGGCTTCTTCAGTTTCTTCCCCCACATCTGGCCAAACAGGTTGGGACAAATTTGGTTGAGGTCTAGCAGGCGGATACAAAGCCAATTTTTTTGTGGACTGTCCATCAGAAATGGTCATATCTCTATAACGAAATCCTATAAAAGCATCAGCAGTGGCTAACCATGGTCTACCAAGGATAACTGGGTATCCTCCTAAAGTTGCCTTAACAGATAATATTGTAAAATCAGCTCGATACTCCCAAGATTCAAGAGTAACAATTACATCTTCCACCATTCCATCAGGTTTAACTGTGGAGCTATCTGCAAGCTACAGGACTGTAGGTATAGACCTAATGTTTAGAATGTTCAAGGAGTCCATAATATGCTTTGTCATGACATTAATGGCAGCACCTAAGTCAATCAAAACATTTTTCACAATTTGGCCATTTATATGTATTTGCACTACAGGACTTCTAGGGTCAATATTCTTTGGAATGACTACATTTTCCAACATTATATTAGCCAATTTCCCTAATACATGAATTTTTTGGAGATCCTTTTTCTTCCGTCCAGGCTTCTTTAAACAGGCTTCTTTAATAGCTTTTCCAAAAATAGGAACATCTTTAATAGCCTGAAATAAAGGGATTTGAATTTGTACATTCTTGAGCTGATCCAAAATATCAAAAGTGGGTTCTTCCATGGATTTAAATGCAGTACTTTGCAACCTCTGAGGAAAAGGTGGTTTGTCTTGACTTTGGAAAACAGGCTCCTTAGAAACCTTATCAGTTATAGGCATATGCTCAGTAGGAACAACAGGTGCAGTAGATTCTTCAAGGGGAGAATTTGGTATTTCAGTAATTAGAGGCAGTTTTGGAGCAGGTAGAGTGGTTCCAAACCTCAAATGGATATCACTGACATTTAAGGCATAAGCTTGATATTGGTTGGCTTTAGCAAGATACATAGGCTGCTGTGGCTACTGCTATTGCTTATTATTGGGATTTGGCAATGGCTAGGTAGGCATAGGCGTTTATTTTGGAGGGCCAGTATTTGTGGCAGTTGCTGCAGGAGGTGGCATGAGGGCCTGTGGCTGTGGTTGTGGAAGCTGTAGTAACCCAGGGGATTGGTTTTGCCATTGTTGAGGACTTCTCCATTAAGGATTCTGCTGCCAATTACCTGGGGGTGGGGTCCATTGTCCTTGTGGCTACTGCCAACCTCCTTGAGGAGATTGCCATTGAGGGGTTTGATAATTAGGCCAGCTTGGTTGAGATTTATTCCAAGCTGGTGGTGGTCCATATGTAGGTTGCCATTGGTTATTATAGCCAGAATAAAGATTACCAAAAGTCAAAGGATCTTGAGGCATACCTTGTATTTGAGCCCATGGTCTCCTTTGTGCAACAAAGAACACTTGATCATCATCACCTTCTACTGGCTTAAAGTTAGTAGGTAATTTCTTAGCTTCTAGATTAGCCACCATCTTGCATCTGCAGTCACGTTTCTTCTATCTACAGTATGGACAGAACTCGGCCAAAACTGCCTCAGCTTCCTCATGTTTCTTTCGAGCTTGCATAGTGTCCAGTTGCATAGCCATATTATTAATGATATCCTGCTTGAAATTAGATAGCAAATTTGTTATCTCCATCCGGGAAACTCCACCAGAAGAAGACTTCCCCACTGTAGCATGATGACCTTGACCTTTCTTAACTATTGCTCAAGAGTAGTTAAGACATTTTCTTTATATCATCCCAAGGCAGTTGGGTTATATCACCTCCTCCCATCAGGTCCAGGGCATCTATACAGGCATCACTGATTCCCCTTAGAAAGAGTAGTTTCTGAGAGTCTTCATTGAGAGTATGGTTTGAGTTCCTTTTTAGGAAAATCAAGAATCTTGAGATATAATCTTCCAGACTTTCATCCTCCTTCTACTGAATTCTGAATATGTCATCACCTTTACTAGCACTTTTACAATATTCCTTATATTTCTCAAAAAAAATTGTTTGCATAGCTGCCCAACTATCAACAACACCTCTTCCCAAACTCATGAACCACCTGAGAGCTCCCTCCTTCAAGGTAGAAGGAAACAAATTCAATTTGTGAGCATCTGTATTGTAGTTATAACTGCGACAGAGGACATCAAACTCAAACAGAAAAGTTTCTGGGTCCTCCGTAACTAGGCCATAGAACTTGGGAAGCAATGAAGAAGGAATATTCTTAAGATTGTCAGTATCTTGCTGGGGAACAATGGGAAACTCAAAAGCAAGAGGTGGATTAGGTGGATTATTTGCCATATTTGCGTGCTAGAATAGTAGAGCAAATGGATTTTCCTCAGGTTCTTCGTCAGCTGGGTTAAATGGCAGTTCAACAAACAGGTTTTCAGGGAGGAACCTTCCCAGTGCATCTCTTCTTCTTCTATGCATGCAATAGAATAGATGGTATCTAAAAAGAATCTTGAAAATACTTAAACAACTGACTAAACTACTGCTAACAATAACTATAGCAAGTTCTTAGATTAACATCATCCCCGACAACGGCACCAAAAATGGTCGCGCCCACAAAAGGATATGAAAATCACAGTAAAACTTTTCCTAGGAATTGGACATTCTAGTAGGTGACTAATATCTCTTTATGGACGTTCATTTACCTGTCAAATTAGGGAACGTATACTTTGAATGGCGCAGTACAATATATGCACTAAGAACTAGTTTCGGTCACAACTTAACAAAAATAAATACTTGGAAGGAATTCTATCTATGCTATAGAAAGGTAATGCAAAGTTCTTTTAACTCAACCATGATTTGACTAAAACAGAAACCATAACAACTACGACTGAAACACAAACCATGAACTGGCCTTATGCTGCAGGAACAGGCACAGGGATGGATTCCCGATGCTACAGGAGCAATACAAGACTGAGTTTGTATGGAAACTTCAAAGATGAAAGCTAACTAATGATCAACAGAAAATAACAGCTAACTAACTAGCTACAGATACTTACTAAGTGGGCCCCCTTAGCAAGCATCTACTAGTTACACAAGTGCTAAACTTAGAACTTCATCAAACTTTATTAATGAAAATAGAATGGTATACATTGCTTTTGTTGATAAGGAAACTAACAACAAACTCTATCTCTTGTCATATAGATTCTGCTTTTCATTCTTACATGATATCTGCTATATCTCTATCACTATGCTTCTATCTTATTATTAACTATCATCTCCATCCTCACTCGTGCAGGAGGAGTACCTTATTTAAAATTAGGAGAACAACTAACTTTAAACTAACCCTATCAAAGAAAGACGTGGAAGTAAAGTGTATCCTAGAATCAAGGAACAAACTTCATAAATGAATTCATCCGTTCAACCTGATCCAGAGAGAATCTAGCACTCCACTCTTTCCAAATTGACTGTCATTAAAAATCTTTCCCAACGGTTTCGGTCAAAGAGTCTTCGCCAGAGCTTCCTCGAAGTCGTGTAGGAAAGACTTTACTGCAAGGCCAAGATCAGCTGCGCTTGACTCGATCATACTTTCTTCAACAACCTTCGAAACACAAGGTAACAGATGTGAAAGAAAAGGCGCATGGCACATACACAATATCTGTTCATTAATCACATATTTAAATCTATTTCATCATTCAAAAACTACATGCGATATACCAGTCATTTAGGGAGTCAACGGGGTAATAAATGTAGTTAAGACAACATAATAAGCTGCAGGAACATGAAAGTGTTTTGCTACAGGATATCCCCATAAAAGATTTTAAAAGAGTTTTAAAAAACCACGAATAACAAAAGTAAAGGCATTAAAAGTTCATCATAATATCCAAACTATGAGCACATTTTGGGCTCATCAGTGTATTTGACTAATTATGAATGCAAAACCTAAGAATTATGCAATGTTGGAAAACACTTGTAATGTGATATGCAAACATGAACTAGGTATGAGCAAATGCAAAACAAAAAAGAAGGTTGATTTAGAGTACACTTAGGTAGAGAATGGATAATCTCGAGTGTCCTGAATGTTGGTAGAGATCACTGAAAATCACCATTGGGACTCATTCACCACTGATGGCGAATCAGTCTTGCTTCTAATGAAAACTATTGAAAGTTGGTTTATGAGTGTCAGGATCTAGAATCTGAAAAAATCTAGATTTCCAACCTTAAGGTGGGACTCAGTTGCCACTAATGGCAAATCAGTCCTCTTCCAAAATTATGAGAAATCAGGAACCAATTCTGTAGCACCAAATTTGAGGTTTTCTTCTTGTCGGGTTGACAAAGTTAATTCTGTAGAAAACAGACATAATGTCTTCTCCAAGCTTGAAATAGGTTGTAGTTGACTTGACATTTTTTTTTGACTTCTTCTCCACTTTTCAACACCTAATAGCTTGTCAAATATGCATACACAAGTCAACCTTGTTGGAGAAATATGAATATATATCAATGGCTACTCTAAGATACTTGATTAATGCTTGATTCAATGATGCAAAGTGCTTGAATGAATGTGTGAAAAAGTGAACTTGATGAATGGGGGGTTAAAATGAGAAGAAAAACACATATTTATATATACTTGTGCCTTAGTAACCCAAAGATACCTCATCACAAGGCAACATAAGGTGATTTTAAATAAAAACCCGAAAGAAATTTTGAAATATTTTGAATTTTGAGCCAAGAGAGACTCATTCGCCACCCATGGCGAATGGGCCCCACCTTGGACTTGAATGTGGGTGTCGGGAATTAAGTCACATTTAATGTTGTTTTTTCAGGTTTACATTCAAAACACACTTAATTGAGCCTTATAAGGGCAGAAAGGGGTCAAATAAAGCATAAGAAAGGTGTAAATAGTGAAATTGAGCCTATAAAAGCATGAAATCTTGTTACAAGACTTTGCAACACTTCAAAATAGGACTTGATAAGTGATGAAAAGGTGATTTTTAGGTGAATTGTGATAAATAGAGTCTAGAAAAGTATAGAAATATTTTACAACACCTTCACAAGAAGCCATAATTTGAATTTTAAGGACCTAAAGTGAATGTTCAAGCCACATTGCAACATTAAATCAAAGCAAAATGGACCAAGCATCATGAAGAAAGGCCTAAAAGACCATGAAAATGACAAGGGGCCATTTTTCTATGGTACATTTAGCCCCCACTTTAGTGAGAAGATGAACTTGCTTCAAACTCATACTAAAGTAGCCATACATATCGAGAAGGATCCCAATGCACTTATATAAGCAAGATGGAATGACAATGATCAAGAGTGGTGATCAAGCCCCTAGGATGAAGATCCTATGAAAAATTAAACATAAGAACAAAGGAACACATGATGATGAAAAGGAATGAAAGGTCAGATGAAGCTTTGATCATCTGTCCAACTAGTTGTGGATTAGATCTAGGTTGTTTGCAAGAAAAAGAGAATGCATACTCACTCTAGGTGATAGAACTCATGGTGGTCTGCTGAGTGAGAAGACCCAAAAAGGTGAAGTACATACACTAGTTGGTATGCACTCACAAACACAAAGGTGGCTATGGGGAAAGTTGTGTCGCTGAATGGGCTTCCCGCTCAACCATATCAAAGTTATACCTCCTAATAACTTTAACAAGGTGCCACAAAGGAAAATGTCAGTTCATGCTTCATGAGACAAGCAAAGTTTTGTATGCTTAGAACTCATGAACTTAGAGCTAGGTACCACAGGAATGCAAGTTGCATTATGAAAGGTGGCAAAAATGTAAAATGAAAAAATGTAACATGTAAAATCAAAAAGATGTTCAAAAGAGTCTTCTTAAGCTCATGCAAGGTCTATCACTTAGGGAACATTGTGTCTAACATCTCCAAGAGAGGACCAATAAAATAATAAAATATTCACCACTTAGGGGATGCAGTGTGTCGCATAAGGCCACCAAGAGGAATGCAATATGCTAAGATAGATCACTCTTATGAAGGACATCAAACCCAATGTCATCCAAAAAATGATGAACAAATCGTATGAAGTGACAAGGATACACTAAGAATCAATAATGAAAAATGAAATGATAGTAATGTATGCCCCCCACTTTAAAGGAATTTCTACACAATGTTTTGTGAGCAATTACTTTAAAGTAGGGAAGGAAAGAAAATGCAAAAAGGAAAAGAAGACATGAGAGCCAACATGGAAATCCCCTATGCCAAGTCATATGTTTCTATGTTAGGCTGCTTCATGTAAATAAAACAAAAAACAAAAAAAAGGGAGTTTCGCCCTAGAAAGGAACACACCAAACACATAAGGAATCTATGGATTTGGGGTCAGTATATTCGTTGCTGCAATGTTTTTTTATGAAAGAGCTTGGAACTGTCATCATTCCCCAAAGCACATAGAACTGGAAGAATGACACAAAGAAAGAAAAAAACAAAGGAAAATAAAAGTCTGTTTTGGGTCAACATGGTAGAGACATTGCGGTCTCAATGCTTTGCATCATCCCCAAAAGGAAAATACAAGTGAAAAGAAAATGAAAAGGAAAAAGAAAAGGAAAAGGAAAATATTTTGGGTCAACATGAAGGAGACATTTAAGTCTTGATGCCTTGTGTCATCCCCAAAAGGAAAACACAAGAAAAAGACAAAGGAGAAGGGGAAAAGGGACCTTTTGGGTCAGCATGGAAGAGACATAGGGTGTCTCAATGCTTTGCATCATCCCCAAAAGGAAAACACAAAACAAAAACAAAAAAGAAAGGACCTTTTGGGTCAACATGGAAGAAACATAGGGTGTCTCAATGCTTTGCATCATCCCCAAAAGGAAAACACAAAACAAAAATGAAAATGGAAATGCATGCATGACATATAGAAGAATAAAGGTAAGAATAGAAAAAGTGTACAAAGAGAGAACAACAAACACACATTATGGGGGAACACAATACGCACATAAATTTGCAAAAGAAAGAGAAAATAAAAGAAGCTAGCAACGCGAATGCAAGTCAACCATCTAACAAGTCACCTACCTCCCAATCATGTTCAATGTATTGTGAGTGCAATTGACTGTCCAAAGGAAGAATTGTAAGTGTCGAACTAGGAAATGTACCAGGTTCTTCACTTGGTGTAGAAGGTTTATCATTTAAGCTCATGGTAGATGAAAATAAAGAGTTTAGATCATTATGCACTTCTTCATCTATTTTGGTGATCTTTGCGTCATCATCATCATCAAGGTTGATTACAATGGGAGGGCGAAGGGTGATCTCCAAGGAGGGGTTTATCAGGAGTTGCAGTTGTTGGATTGGTTCAATTTGTTGTGAAGGTTGGGCTGTGTTTTCTTATGGTGGGTCAGGGGAAAGAGGGTGGTTATCTATTGCTTATGTCAAAGGAAAAGGTTAGTTTTCTTTGTTTCCTTCCATTCGAGATTGACAAGCAAGGAGATGATGATGACGCCCATGCTCCCTAGCACTGTGGTTTTGTTTTATTTATTTTGAATTTGTTGAGGTGTAAGAGAAGGTTGATCCATCATAGGTTCCTTTTCTTCTGGAGGGGGAAGAACGGAAGAAACCGAAGAAGACGGGTCAATCATTCTCTTTAGCTTTATACACTTGTTTAATGCGAGGAGGCATGATGGGATTCATTTCATTTTCTCTTGAGAGTTTAAACAAGGGGAATTGTTTATGGTAGGGTGCTCATGAGGTTGTAATGTTTATTCAATGTCAGACTTGAAAGCTGAAGCATGGTTTCATCATGGGTAGGAGTAGCGGAAGTGGATGGGGACATGTTATGAAGAGATAATTTGGCTATGCATTTGGCTTTGAAATTTTGATAGGTAATGAAAAAGAAGTCCTTTTGAGGGGTGATGGGTTCCATAGGTTCAGGCCAGAAGGCTTATAAAGAAAAATTACCTTTGGAGGATAACAGATTAAAGCCACTATGGTGTATGGTAAATATTTCATTTCCATGTGGAAACTTCAAACATTTGTGAACAACTGAGGGGACCGCTTTCATCGAGCGAAGCCAAGGATGACCCAACCATAGATGAAATTGATTCGATTGTGGAATAATAAAAAATGTTACATCCAAAGTTTTAGGTCTTATCTATAAGGGGAGTACGATTGATCCGACCGTAGGGCACAAAAAACCAGTATGTGTCTTAATCCATGCATTTGGTTTGTTATAATCATCTTGGTACAATTCATGTAATACTGAAACCTCTTCCATGTTCACATTCTTTCCATAGATGGGATCTATTAATATCCCATTAGTGGGCTTATCATATATTCATTTGGCTATGTAAAGAGGACCATCAGGCAGATTTTTAAGTATATATTTGGAAGAAAAAGTGATTTCAAGAGTTTTTTCGGTTGGGCCCTTACGAGGGGGTGTGTGTAGGATCATCATAGAAAAAATAGGCCCTTAAGTGGCAAAAAATTCAAAAAAATTAGAGTTAGGCAACTTGATGTAAAAATTTGAATAAGTTATCTATATTATTTCAATAATATGTAAGAATAGAATCTGTAGCAAATTCAATGCACTTTCTAAACTACTAGGTTTATTTAAAAAAATGATCATATTTTTTTATAATATTTTAGATATAAGTAGAGGACTCATGTCCCGATGTAATGCACATTTTTTTGTAATTTTTTTCAAGTAAATAATTAATTATGAATTTTTTATTACAACTTTTAAAAAATATAAAAAACTCATATGTCTGACCATCTTAACTTGGTCAAAACTTCATGAAATTCAATTTTTCTTTTTTTAATCCTATAGTATGTGAAGCATAGAATGTGATGCATGGGTATGTGCAGGATCATGATGGGCCAAAAAGTGGCAATATGATGGGTATGTGGCTAATGACTTTTTTTTAACCCAAAATTGATGAAACAAAAAGGGTTTTTAAAAGAGATTCTCAGCATTCCACCAATATAAATTATGTTTTATTTTGACTTTAATAAGTAATTATTATTCATTTTCTATTTGAATTACAATTAAAGTCCCGATTGATAGGTTGATTGAAAATCATCTATAGCTTTCAAACGATATCACATTTTTGAATCCAAAACATGTGTCACATTCTATGCTTCACATACTATAGGATTAAAAAAAAAAAAATGAATTTCATGAAGTTTTAACCAAGTTAAGGTGGTCGACATATAATTTTTATATTTTTAAAATTTGTAATAAAAATTCATAATTAATTTTTAACCGAAAAAATTACAAATAAATATGCATCACATTGGAACATGAGTCCTCTACTTATATCTAAAATCTTATAAAAAATATTATCATTTTATTGTGGTTAGGTGGTCAATGACACCTACTTATTTTTCCCCAAATTTAAGTACTACTGCATTTAAATTTCAAATTTTCACCAAATATATATATATATATTTAAACAAACCTAGTAGTTTAGAGACTACATTTAATTTGCTACAGATTCTATTCTTACATATTTTTAAATAATATCAATAACTTATTCAAATTTTACGCCAATTTTCCTAACTATGATTTTTCTAAATTTTTGCCACTTAAGGGCTTGTTTTTTCCAAGATGATCCCTGCATACAAGATGTTTTAGATTCAAAAAAAGTGATACCATTTGAAAGCTATAGATGTTTTTCAATCAGCCTATCAATTAGGACTTTAGTCATGATTCAAATAGAAAATGAATAATAATTATTTATTAAATTCAAAGTAAAGCATAATTTATATTGATGGAAAGCTGAGAATCTCTTTTAAAAACCCTTTTCATTTCATCAATTTCAGGTAAGAAAAAGTCGTCAGCCACATACCTTACACATACCCATCATATCGCCGCTTTTGGCCTATCATGATCATGCACATACTCGAGGGATAACTTCTATCACACCCACAAGTTCATCCATAGGAGTATCTTAGGTAGCATTTGGGGTTATATCATGTTCATTATTTGTATCAATGTTCATGACTTCAGGGTTCGAAGGTTCACTAGCCTTGACAAATGAAATATTATGTTTAGGCATGGGGTTGGTAAAGATTTGTAAATTTTGGTTAGGGAGTGCAATAGACTTATTGCCTTGATCATTAACATCCGCAATGGACAAATGAACAAAATCAATGAAGTCTTGATCTAAGTGTTTGAGATGCTTACATTGTTTGGTGTCATGTCTATTTTGGTGATGAAAATGACAATAAGCATTAGGTTTAAAGGTGGGTGGTAAAGGCTTGGTATCAAGTGGTTTAATGGTAGGCAAAGGGATCACTTGTTGTTAGAGCAATTGGTTCATCGTATTATGGAGGGTATCAGTTAAGGGAGTAAATTGTCTCTTCAGGTCCCCATAGGTATTGGGCACTGCTACATTAACAACTATCATGTGACTCTAAACAGTTTGGGTTGGTTACAGAGAAGGAAGATTAAACTGTAAAAAGCCTCTATTTGGTTTTCTAAAGTTTTGCATGTTGTTTTGATTATTTTTCTCAGATTTAGATCAACTCGGCTAGAAGTGGAATATGAATCATGACTAGAAATTGAGTTATAATATTCACAAAGGTTTGTGCCTAAATGCATAAATGAAGGAAATTTCATCATAGTTAACTTAAATCTTGAAGATGGGTGTGCAAGTTTTTGATAAGCATCTTTTGCAAATGTGAATCAGGAATTTTGACATCAACTTGAGCATATAACAATTGATAATGCAAAATGTTCAAAGTCAGTTGCTTTTTCATCAGCATTTTATCTACAGCGCATTAAATCAGCCATTGTCTTTTTAGGGGTTATATGGACTTGAAAATGACTTATGAAGGCATCCACAAGTTCATTGAATGATTGGATTGAATGATTAGGTAGGTTTGAAAACCACTCCAATGCAGTGTCCTTCAAGGTCCTAGGAAAAAGTTTTACCAATAGTTTATCATTGAGGACAAAGTCACTACACAGGGTTGTATAAGCATTGACATGATTAGTAGGGTCTCCTTTACCTTCATATTTCTCAAACCTAGGCATTTCAATTCCTTGTGGCATCTATGTGCGTAAGATTTCTAAGGATAATGGGCTACTACAAACATGATATGTAGGTGGAACATTTTGGCTTTGGCTAATGGTGGAGATTTGATGTTGCATGGATGAAACTATGTTAAAGAGTTCTGTAATGATGGGATTGGTGTAAGTGGTATGAGGTGGAAGGGAAAATGGTGGAGTGTATGTAGTGTTAGCGAAAGTGAAAGGGACACTAAGAGGGGTGAAGGTGGAAGAAGGAATATGTGATGCCACAAAAGAACTAGGAATGCTAGTTGGAATTGCGAAAGAAGGAGCCACATGACTAACCTATTGCATAGTTTTTGTAAATTGAGGAGTGGTATAAATTGGTATGGATGTGATGGTTGAAGGAGGAGGATTGTGAGATCCTCCTTGGCTCACAACAATGTTTGCTGACTGGGAAGTAGAAGGAACATGTTTATTGTATATCTCAGTTATTCTCTTCATAACTTGCAAGCCATCATCACTTTCAATCAAATGATGAAGGTTTTCTATCATAGGTATGGTAGTTGTGGAAATGTTTTCAAGAGATAAATCTTGTTGTAAATGTGCAAAATCCTCATGAATGCTAATGAATTTTTCTTGTGGAATGGAATTGTTTTATGGGTCAACATTCATTGGATGGAAAGGTGAAGGATTAGTAGTGGTATTTTCCATTCCTAATGCACCATTGTCCATACTAGGAGTAGGAGCTCTTGAGATCCTAAGGTCCACAACGAAAGTGTTATCGCAAGAAGTCATGAGTCTAGAACTTCATCTCACTAAAGTATTATCAATGGGGCACCAAACACTCATACAAGTACCACAAAAGATGGGGTGAATGTAAATGCAATGTAATCTAGAAGTGAAAAATGCAAATAACAAGAATTCTGCAAACTAAAACAAAGAAATAACAACAGAGAACAAAAATGTAGTAAATGCCTAGAAAGATGCCTGAAAATGCAGTCTAAAATGTGCAGGTGGACTGATTCACCCAGGGTGGTGAATGAGTCCAACTATGAGATTTTTTTGTGTTTTTCAAAAAATTTAAAGTGATTTAAATGCTTTTTAGATGCCAAGGAAGGATGCAAATGCAATTTTTTAATTTTTTCAATAATATTGTATGCAAAAATGAAGTCTAAATGAGTCTTTCACTAATGCAAGTGTATAAACCCTAGGATGCAAAAACAAAACCTAATTGAATGCAAATGAATTCTAGGATGCAAAATGCAATGGAAATCAGAAATATAGAGTGCTCAATATGCAGGTTCACCAAAATGAACCATAGATTTTTGGGTAGGGTTTATAGGCTACTCTTGCACTCTTAAGAATGTTTCACCTAAAAGGAGAGAGATAAACCCTACTCAAAAGTCTAGGTGGTTCACTCAAATTATACAATGTATGATGTTATTTAGACTAAATGGAATGATCTAAGTGCAATTAGATGATCTATTTGACCTTTATGAATGTAAAACCTAAGCATTATGCAATGTTGGAAAATACAATGTGATATGAAAACATGAATTAGGTATGAGCAAATGCAAAACAAAAAAGAAGAAGGTTGATTCAGAGTGCACCTGGGAAGAGAATGGAGAATTTGGAGTGTCCTAAATGCTAGTAAAGATCACTGAAAATCACTAGTGGGACTCATTTTCCACTGATGGCGAATCAGTCCTGCTTCTGATGAAAACTGTTGAAAGATGGTTTCTGAGTGTTGGGATCCAAAATCTAACAAAATTTGGATTTCCATCCTTAAGGTGGGACTCATTTTCCACTGATGGTGAGTCATTCCTCTTCCAAAATTTTGAGAAATTAGGAACCAATTCTATAGCACTAGATCTGAGGTTGTGTGCTTGTCGGGTTGATGAACTTAATTTTGCAGAAAATGAACAAAATGTCTTCTCCAAGCTTGAAAGAGGTTGTAGTTGACTTGAAACACTTTCTTGACTTCTTTTCCACTTTTCAACACCTAATATCTTGTCAAATTTGCATACACAAGTCAACCCTATTGAAGAAATCTGAAGATATATCAATGGCTGCTCCAAGATACTTGATTAATGCTTGATTAAATGATGCAAAGTTCTTGAATGCTTGAATGAATGTGTGAATAAGTGAATTTGATGAATGGGGGGTTAAAATGAGAAGAAACACTTATTTATACATACTTATGCCTTAGTAACCCGAAGATACCTCATCACAAGCCAACATAAGGTGATTTTAAATAAAAACCTGAAATAAAATTTAAAATATTTTGAATTTTGAACCAAGAGGGACTCATTCACCACCCATGGCGAATGGGTCCCACCTTGGACTTGAATGTGGGTGTCAGGAATTAAGTCATATTTAATGTTGTTTGTCGAGTTTACATTTAGAAACACACTTAATTAAGCCTTATAACTTCATAAAGCGGTCAAATAAAGCATAAGCAAGGTGTAAATAGTGAAATTGAGCCTAAAAAAGCATGAAATCTTGTTACAAGACTTTACAACACTTCAAAATAGGACATGATAAGTGATGAAAAGGTGATTTTTGGGTGAATTGTGATAAATAGATTCTAGAAAAGTGTAGAAATGTTTTACAACACTTCACAACACCTTCACAAGATGCCATAATTTGAATTTTAAGGACCTAAAGTGAATTTTCAAGCCACATTGCAACATTAAATCAAAGCAAAATGGACCAAGAATCATGAAGAAAGGCCTAAAAGACCATGAAAATGATAAGGGGCCATTTTTCGACTATACAGACAGAAGGTTTGCAAAGGTAGGGGAGGTCATTTATATGTTTGGACATGAACCCCTAGTTGAGAAAAGAGGCTTTTTCAATGGAAAAGTGAGGTTTTAGAGTGTAAAAGTGGGTAAAGTTCGGGGGAAACATAATTTGAAGGATTCTTAACCTTGTGCTAGCTTAATAGAGAATATTTGAAGTGGTCTCAAGGTTGTATGTGGTCAGGAGATGGGTTTTTCAATAAACCCTTGGCTATTTTGTGAAAAATGAGGGTTTCAAGGAATGGGACTCTAAAAGGCGAGTTTTGAACCAAAAGTTGGAGAAGTTATGGTTTTGGAGGTATTTTAAGATAGTTTTGGAGGCATTTTAAACTTTAAAGTTAAAATGTTAAACTTTACCATTGTTCTTGTCTTCAAATTGTTTAAACTATATAATATAACCATAATATAACTAAGCAATATATGATATAATTTAACCATTATTCACTATTTTTTATTGTAAACTATACAATATAACCATTATTTTTTATGCTATTGTACATTGATATTTAACCATTTCTCAAGATTAAATTTTTGATGAGTTTAAACATGCACATGAGGAACAAAATATTTTGATTCTCAACTTTTGTATATCAAATTATCCCATAATCAAGTGTATGTCCATATACAAAAATGGCATCAACACCAACTCAAACAAATTTTTACTAAATATGGCATATTCCATCTCGATATCTATTAAAAATATACATGCCAAAATTTCTATTTCATCCTAAACTATTGGTGAGTATGTGCAAGGTCATCATGGAAAAAATAGGCCCTTAAGTGGTGAAAAATTCAGAAAAATCAGAGTTAGGAAACTTGACGTAAAATTTTGAATAAGTTATCTATATTGTTTCAAAAATACATAAGAATAGAATCTATAGAAAATTGAATGTAGTTTCTAAAATACTAGGTTTATTTAAAAAATAAAAATCTATTTGGTAAAAGTTTGAAATTTCAATGCAGTAGTACTTAAATTTCAGGGAAAATATAAGAAGTAGGTGTTTATTTGACCACTCTAACCACAATAAAATGATAATATTTTTTTACAATATTTTAGATATAAGTAGAGGACTCGTGTCCCGATATGATGCATTTTTTTTAAAAAAAATTCCAAGTAAATAATTAATTATGAATTTTTTATTACAACTTTTAAAAAGCATAAAAAATTGTATGTCTGACCACTTTAGCTTGATCAAAACTTCATGAAATTCATTTTTTTTTTAATCCTATAGTATGTCAAGCATAGAATGTGATGCATGTTTCGGATTCAAAAAATGTGATATTGTTTGAAAGTTATAAATATTTTTCAATCAGCCTATCAATCAGGACTTTAGTCGTAATTCAAGTAGAAAATGAATAATAATTATTTTTTATTAAATTCAAAGTAAAGCATAATTTATATTGATGGAAAGCTGAGAATCTCCTTTAAAAACCCTTTTCGTTTCATCAATTTTGGGTAAATGAAAATTCGTCAGTCACATACCCATCATATCACCATTTTTTGGCCCATCATGATCCTACACATACCCTAGTGGATGATTAAAATGGAGCTTCTTTAAAGCACTCTTTGGCTCCAAAGGTAGCTGCACAAGAAAAATTCAAACCACAATTGAGATTAGTTATATTATATAATTTAAAATCAAATAATTAACATCAAAATAAATATGCATTCAATTATAATTGAACTCTAAAATTGAAATCTTGATTACCTCATATATATGTCTCTTCAAAGGGTCAGGAGTCCTAGAATATGCCCCTCTCAAAGAACCAATCAAACAAACTTTTGAAATTTCAATCTATATATGTGAACAAAAAAATAATATTGATACAAGTTAGCATACAATTGTCACTAATAGGAACATATTTGTACCAAACACATAACTCTTTAGGCATCTCTTTTTCTTTATCTCCTTTAGGTGTTCAAAAACATAATATTGATACAAGTTAGCATACAATTGTCAGTAATAGGAATATATTTGTACCAAACAAAAAATAAAATAAAAACATACCTCTTTAGGAATCTCTTTTTCTTTATCTCCTTGAGGTGTTTCAACACCTACTCCTTGAGGTGTTCCAACACCTACTCCTTCAAGAATTGTGACACTTGTCAATAAGGGTGTGTAGCTCATAACTGCTTATACATAAAAATGACAAGTATATGAAACTACCAATCTATGTCGATGTATGTATGATCACTATAAAATCTTAAAAAGATTAATTCAATCCAATTTGAGTTCAATTACCTTTCCCTTATCTACCATTCCACCTCCATAGTCTGGACAATGTTGCACCTTGATCGCACTAGCTGTTTCCTACAAGAGGAAAATAAGATAAACATACAAGTTAATATATAATTTCATTAATGACAATTCAAATGAAAAGAAAGTATATAATAAAAAAAATGTAAATGAGTGAGTGGAAAAATATATACCATGTGCATGTCAAGGCCAAATAAAATGGACCTAAGGGTGCTATCAATAGCATGTGTAAGCTCCTCCCCAGACATCAACTGTTAAATATACCATGTAAATAAATATTAGTACTTGATACTATCTCTTATTAATATTCATTTTAAAAAATGCAAGTACTTAAATCTTACCTGTGTAACTATTCCAACGTCCCCCTCTCTAGCAGGAGAGGACTCTATAGGGTGTGCTCCAATCACATGCATCTGATCTCCTATAACGTCCACATCATGGAGGTCATAATCAGAAGTGTCCAAGGGATGCTTAGCGGGCTGTATAAGAGGACCCAAGCATACCTGGTGGCACATAGTGCAAGTATGTGGCACACAGATATGTGGACCTGAGGAGGATGATGCAACAACATTTGATCCATTGCCAACATCACCAACATGTGGCTGAGCTATTGTAGCAGTATGGGAAACCAAAAAATCACTCAAAGAGTGAATAGCCTGAATAGTCTATGTGGTTGCATCCTCAATAATATCTAGATGATGTACTGCAGGTGGCTGAGGAAGGGGAGGAGGGGGAACATATGGGCCTTGGACTACTCTAACTACCCTTGGTCTATCCTGGGGCATACCTCCACCAACGCCCTGGAAGGGTTTAATGTCAAATTAATTGACATGATGCCCTAACACAAACTAAGTGTATCATTTTTTAATAAAGTAAAATGGTATATCAATATTGTTGTTGGGTGGTTTATCAAAAACTATCCACCAACAATCCCAAAATTTATCTACAATGTCCTTATTCATGCACCATTTTATAGAAAGTTTTGCTTTATTAACATTAACTGGTAGACTGGTGCGGGGGTTAACAAATAAAGAGGCTATTTGGGCTTTTATTATTTTGAGATCTTTCACCTCTTCATAAGACAATACACAGGAGTAATATTCCCTCATGGTTTCTTCCCATGAAAGAATGACATTATGTTGGGTGGAGAGGGTTTCTATATTTTTAATTATTTCTTTCAATGTGTTTCTCATCTGGGATAATTGAGGGATTGTCTTATAAACATCACAAATGCCCCTCAATTGCTCCAATTTTTCACCAATTAACTCTTCAATTGATGGGCGCGAAGGTGATGGAGAGTTTGACATTTGCAGGTTTTGATTCTCAGCCATAATAGCTTATTGAAGTTTAAAACTAATTAATCTAATTGAAATTACACAATATAAATGAAACTATTGTAAAACACACTAGTTTTTAATAAAAATCCATAAAAACCCTAGTTTTTAATAAAAATCCATAAAAATCTAGTTAAAATTATACAAAACTAATAGAAAAATCAATTAAAATTAAAAAAACCCCAAAAAATTACCTTGCAAATAAGATATCAGCTCAAATTCAATATCAGATACGCCTCACATCACTGTCATTATGGCTTAAAATAGTTTAAATGGTATAAAATGGTCGCAACTAGGTATATATACCCAACACAAATCGGATATCCGACACAAATTGGATATCTGATATCCAATTTGTATCAAATATCTGATTTGTGTTACTTTGGCTTGGGCATTGCTTTGGAGCAATGTACAGACACCCAACCCAAAAAAAAATCAACTCATGTTTTTTTGCATTTTTTGGTGAATGCAAAATGCTAATTTTTTCATATCGCCACTTTTTGGCCCATCATGATCCTGCACATACCCCAAATATGGCCAATAACAAATTAACAAAAAAAATATTCAATAAAAATTACAAAAAAATATGGAAAGTGTGCTTCAATGAGTTACAAATCTTTTCCCAAAAAGATTTAGAAAAATATGATTATTTAGGTAAAAATATGGATGATGTACATGCGCATGGTATGGTAAAAAAAATGACTTTTATATAGTAGTTTTTAGAAATGCCTATTGAAAATCAATTTGTATCATCTAGGTATTGAAATAAATTACATGTAACATCCTGCTATGCAACCCTGAAGGGTAAGAGCCAAAAGAGGACAAGATAATTTTTTTTTATAACATAAAGAATAACTTGCACACAAAGCAGTTGCAAAAATGATATACCAACAACTGGGTATGTGCAGGATCATCATGGAAAAAACAGGCCCTTAAGTGGCAAAAAATTAGAAAAATCAGAGTTAGGCACTTGATGTAAAAATTTGAATAAGTTATCTATATTATTTCAAAAATATGTAAGAATAGAATGTGTAGAAAATTGAATGTAGTTTCTAAACTACTAAGTTTTTTAAAAAAAAAAAAAAATCTATTTTGTGAAAATTTGAAATTTCAATGCAGTAGTACTTAAATTTTAGGGAAAAAATAAGAAGTAGGTGTATGTCTAACCACCCTAACCACAATAAAATGATAATATTTTTTATAAGATTTTAGATATAAGTAGAGGACTCATGTATCGATGTGATGCATATTTTTTTGTAATTTTTTTTCAAGTAAATAATTAATTATGAATTTTTATTACAACTTTTAAAAATATAAAAACATGTATGTTTGACCACCTTAACTTGGTCAAAACTTCATAAAATTTATTTTTATTTTTAATCCTATAGTATTCAAAGCATAGAATGTGACGATGTTTTGGATTCAAAAATGTGATACCGTTTGAAAGCTATAGATGTTTTTCAATCAGCCTATCAATTAGGACTTTAGTCATAATTTGAATAGAAAATGAATAAAATTACTTATTTAATTCAAAGTAAAGCATAATTTATATTGGTGGAAAGCTGAAAATATCTTTTAAAAACCCTTTTCATTTCAACAATTTTGGGTAAAAAAAAAGTCGTCAGCCACATACCCATCCTATTGCCACTTTTTGGCCCATCATGATCCTACACATACCCAACTTACATGGCCAAGCATGGTCGAACACAACCCAAAGGAGTGGAATAATCCACCCTCTAGAGAAAAACCAGACAAGAGAAAATAAGATAGCTCCACGGAAAATGCTCTGGAACCTTAGCAGCGCTGCTTCGGAACTTTAACAGCGTTGCTCCAGAACTTTCAGCGTTGCTCTGGAACTTTTAGCGCTACTCCGGAACTTTAACAGCACTGCTCCGGAACCTTCAGCACTACTCCAGAACTTTAATAGTGCTGCTCCGGAACCCTTATAGCGCTACTCCAGAACTTTCAGCATTACTCTAGAACTTTAACAACGCTGCTCTAGAACCTTCAACGCTGCTCCAAAACTTTAACAACGCTGCTCCGGAACTTTCAGAGCTACTCCGTAACTTTAATAACGCTACTCTGGAACCTTCAGCGCTGCTTCAGAACTTTAACAACGCTACTCTGAAACCCTTATAGTGCTGCTTTCAAAACTTTCAGCGCTGCTCCAGAACTTTAACAGCGCTGCTCCAGAACCTTTAGCGCTACTCCAAAACTTTAGCAGCGCTGCTCCAGAACTTTAACAATGGCAACAAAGACCAAACATAGAAAGCAGCGGTGCACTGGAACTTTTGAAGGAAAAAACATGAAGGAAAAATACAACCAAGATCTAATTTTTGCATGAAGACTTTTGAAGGAAAACTCATAAATATCATCATAATGCAAGCGAGTCTGATACCAACACTAGAACTCATAAACCAAATATAAATGATCATCACATTTCTTCTCATTAAATTATATGATTACATACTTTCTCTTAAGAGAGTACGATATACATAAAAGAATATATATGAGTACAATAGCATAAGCATGAATAAAATATACCAATGAATAAAATAGCACAAGAGTGAATAGCTCCAACTAGTGCTCCAATAACCTGTACGTTGGTCCCCAATGGCGGTGGCAATGCCTCCCTACCATGTGGACTCAAAAGAGACCACCCCACCGTGCTCGGAGGTAGTCACAAGGCCCAAGCAGAAAATAAGGCAAGGGTAACAAATGGCCAACACTCATATCAGATACAAAGTAAACATGAAATATAGTACTTAAGGCCAATGTCACAACATGAAGATGCTCATACAATGACTAGTCGGGTACTGCTCACGACTACTAAGGTACGAGGTGCTAGAGTGCTGACTAGATGGAATTTCATCATGCGTGCTTGAAGGGATAGCACCACATGGAGTCAAGTACACCTCTCATATGGATGAATAAGACTCAATCATGCCCAAATCAATGCCCTGCAGACAAATAGGCCATCTCGAGTGCATCCTTAGCCTTTACAAGTGCTCAAGGCTATGCACAAGGACTCATTTCTTTATATTGTTTTACTCCATCTCGTTTAACCAAATGAGGAATCCAAAAAAACATGAGACAAAAGGAAAATCCACAATTTTCTATCATAGAAACCATTTAAAATAGCCAAGCTAATATTGTTGTAAGAAGACATGTTTAACAACTGAATTCAATCATGAAATAGACGCATGAAATTACATAAAATTTCAAAGTGTCTAGATTAAAAATTGGACAAAGACCTAGTTCATATTTCGACATTTCTAGATGGAATTCACCTTTAATTTTTGAGTTTAAAACCGAAAATGAGGTGTTGTTCTGAAAATGTCATTTTGCCAAGTTGGGCAAGAAAACATGAAAATATGAAATTGTCTAAATTAAAAATCGGACAACAACCCATTTGAGATATGGGCGATCCTACATGGAATATAACTTTATTTTTCATTTATATGAAGCGGTTTAAAAGCAGCATAAAAAAATGCCATTTAACAAGAGGGCACAAATTTGGGCAAAAATGAAAGTGCCCAGAATTGAAATCTGCCAAAGACCCAATTGAGATCTTGGCATTACTACATGAAATCCACCCTTAAGTTTCATTTTCAGCAAGGCATAATGAGCAGCAATAAAAAAAATGTTTTTAAACAAGTTGGGCAAGAAGAGAAATGAAAGGAGAGTGCCTAGAAACCGAATTTGACAAAGACCCATCTCAGATTTATAGGAATGCACCAAAATCTGCCATATAGAAAGATTACAAAACTTCCTATTGAATTCAAAACACACATTATTCATCCCCAAGGTATTCACAAAATAGAACAGATGAATAAATCTGTCATAGGGAAATACAAGCTTACCATTCCCAAACTAAATCACACTTAATACCACCAAAATTCAAGGAACTCAAGAACTATAGAAAAATACCTCAAAATTGCCCCAAAACTAAAATGAGAGAGAGTGCTCTAACTGTGAAGCGCAGTTGGGTTCCAAACTGGGATAGCAAGGGGAAAATGGCCCACTGATTTCAACAGTTAGCTACCCACAGATTTCTTCTCATAAAAACTTACATAATTCAGTTGCCCAAATTGTGGGGTTTTCTCCTCTCTCTCCAACAAAAATAATTTCTTCCCCCAAAAAGATAACTTTCCCAAAATAAAAATGAATAAATATATATCAAAGACAAGGTTTTCCTTTTTTTTTTTTTTTTAAACTCAACTCCTGAACACAATAAAAAAAAATGAAATAAATCATTCTCTCAAATGATCAATAAAATCATTTAAAAATAATATATTTGAATCTCATGAATAAAACCATTCCAAATCTCAAATCAATTAAACACAATGAAGTACCATATATGAAATCATGAAAAGATGCCAATGAAAACACATCATAGCACTAACAACTAAAATCTATAGCCACAAAATAGATTCACGAAAACCATAACAAAATCCTTAATGAGACATACTGGTAAACCACATACAATAGAAAGGTACACCGGAACATACGACTGAAAGGTGCTCCAGACGTTACCATTAGGTAACTGGACGGTAAGACATTAATAAGGAAACACTGCCCTAATAGGTTATAGTGGGCTAGGGTAGGGGACATTTGTGATGTGACTACCTTTAGTAACCACCATTAGGGAAGGTATGCTCAGACCTGTGAAGCTAGGTGGAGTCGATACCTAGTACCTGTAACATACACATCACATATCCATATATATATAAGCACATACTACATCTTGACTGGAGTTAGCTACCATATATATCAATTAATTGCATCATCATAGCTAATCATAATAACCTTTCACTAAATCAACAATATCTAACCTCATTATAATAACATTTAACATTTAAAATATCAAATCAAAAATCAAAACACTATCTTACCAATCTGAGATTATAGGGGTGTTACATTACATATTTGGAAACTAGACTCCGAGTACTACATTTTATAATTAGTGACTTTTTCCAAGATTCCATCTCTAAGTGCTTCAAATTTGAAGGTCAAATGTGTCAAATTCTGAAAAATAAGGGAAAACACTTCCACTAAATGGCCAAAAAGTGGACTCAACTTCTTTCCAGCAACCTTATATTAATCATCAAATTATTTATGAAAAGTTAATTGTTCTAAAAATCAACAGAAAAAATCCAAGCTTTGTTACCCTTAACCTTTGTGTAAGGGATTATTTTGTGAATTTATGATATACGTAGCAAAGATAAGGATTATGTTTTGTATCGAATAGTATATATGGCGTAATGTCATTGTTTAGTGGGATGGCCAGAATGGAGTGACGCGAAGGTAACTCAAAAGTTTGTGTGGAAGATACCCAATCTCAATCACAAAAATGTAGTTGGACTATTTGTAGGAGTGGAGGACCATTTAAAAATTAAAGATCAATTACTCTATGTAAGTTTGAAAATATATGCAACTACATTTTACATACACCCTATTCCAAGGTTCCCATTTTGCACAAGCTGGGAGGATGGTTGTAAAGGTTGTAGAGTCTAGGAGGCATTTTGTTAAACAAATAACATTTCTTGTCTATGTTTCCATATTTTGTATACATTTCTACCACTACAGTTGCAACTAGAACATCTGGTAAAATTTGTCCATCGTTTATGCTACGATGGATGTCCATACTCCATTCGAAAGCTCCCATTTCCACACATGATATTATTTTTTTGGAAAATATTGTAGAGTTTGGATGCATTCTTTTCATTTTTGACAATCATGGCATTCAATGAGACCACATTTCTTTCAAGAATCCTTCCAAACAGTTTACATGCCTTGTCTATGCTTCCACATTTTGCAAACATCTCTAACAAAGCATTCCCAACTCTTGTATTTGACTAAAATAGTGTTTGGGAAATATCTTGCACATTTCGCTCAGGCTGACGCTGCATATATATTCCATGGAACAACACTTTGATCATTTTTCTATTTTTCACTTTTATGTCGAAGAGCTATACTCGCGTGAAGAAATCCTATTCCATTTGAGGACCAAAGTATTGCCATCTATGGCTAGCCTCTGTGACATTATCTACTTTGATTTTTAACACTATAAAGTTTTCAAAATGGTAGGCGCACATTTATCAGCAGCACATCCAGCAAATTATCAGTTGAAGGTCATATTTTCTAGATGAGAAGCAGAACATCAATTTAAATTAGAGGGATAAAAATGTACAAAACAAAATGTTGCTGCAGTGGAAATTCCTTTCGACATTAATTATTTCCATGGGATTTTATAGAGTTAAACATGCCTCTTATTTTGTAAATGGACAACTCCAACGACCAAACCAAGACCATAATTGGTTCAATACTTTAAACTATTAATTAATTAGTATGTATTTCTTATCATCATTTGTCTTAGTTAGTGAGATGTATGTTATGATGATATATGATGTGTATATCTTTGTAATGGTATCTGTCAACCAGTTTATCGAGCTCTTGGAAATTGAGCTTAACTTCAGAGAAAAAGTTTCCTTTATCTTTATCTAACATATTATTTATAATAATTATATATGTATTATGTTATAATTAAAGTATATTATTTATTATATTTATATTAAAATTAAATAATATATAAATAATACAATAATATTTATATTTATATTGTATGTTGTATAATATTTAATATTATATATATTATATTATATTATACAATATTGAACTGATATAATATATTATTTATTATATTTATATTTATACTATACATTAAATTATATAATATATCTTATGTTATTTACCATTTAAATTTTATATAGTATAATCTATAATATAATATCATACAATATAATACTTCTAAAAAATATTTTAATTATATATTTAATTTATTCATCGATATTGATTTCTATTTTATTATATACTTATATTATATTCATTTAAACTCTACTTAATATTACATACTAATTTATAGATTGATTTAATATTACTTTTTAATTATAAAAATAATATTTATTTTAAGGTAGAGTAAAATTTATAAATAATGCATAGATATAATACAATTAAAAGCTAATATTGTTGTTGGATGGAAAATTAAATATAATTCTAATTTATTTTAGAATGTGATTATCAACACACAAAATCGATTAGAAGGGTTTGAGGTTTCATGGACCTTAGGAGAACTTAGCCTCAAAATATATCAACATTCAAGAACATATAATCAAAATAGTTTCTAAACAGTCATACAGTTGTATGTCAAACTAGAGCAAAGAAATAATGGATATAATTAGAATAATGGCATAGTGTAAATTAAGACACCCAAAAATTAGAATAAAGTGTAAACAAAAGCGAGAAAAAAATATAGTGGGCCAATCACAAGGGATTCAAATCAACAAACATATTATAACTTAGTGCATATTCAATGGAATGTCCAAGTGGCTTCCTTCCTTGGTCCTCTCTCTTACAAAAATTCCAACTTACTAATGAGAGAGAGAGAGAGATACATGGAGAGAGAGAGAGACATAAAGAGTGAAAGGGAGAGTTAGATCTAAAGCGTCATGGAGAGATGGATAAAGAGATAAATCCACATGGAAATGTGTCATCTTTGGATTGTTGGCACATGATAGTTTCTCAAAATTCAATTTTTATTTCCCTTTATATCTCTTATTTTTCTCCCCTATCCTATATCTCTCTCTATTCCTCTCTCTATAAATGCATGATCTCTTTCCCCCTGTATATCTCTTATTCTCTTCCCATCTATCTCTCTCTATTTCTATCTATATAACTATATATCTTTCTCTCTATATATGTCTCCCTCTCTCCCTATTTATCTCTCTTGATAAATATCTCTTTCTCTCCCTGTCTATGTCCCTCTCTCACTATTTATCTTTCTCTATTCATCTCTTTATAAATGTATCACTTTCTCTCCTCTTCAATCTCCCTCCCTCCTTATTTAATTTCCTTTATATATCTCTTTGTCTTCTCCATCTCTTTTCTCTTTCTCTATTGCCCTCTCTCTCCTACTTTTCTCTCTTTCCCTCTATATTTATTCTCTCTCTCTTCTTCATTCTCTATCTCTATTTCTATATTCCCCTCTATATGTTGCATTGATTTTACTAGTGACATAACAAAGAAAATAAAGTATAAAATTTATAGTTAAGAGGCATTTCCTCTTCAAAAGAGCAAGTTGGATTTACTTTAATGGTCATTGTTTTCCTAAGAGTCGAATTCTTCCAATACATGTATATCAAGACACCCATGAACTAAAATTTTATTATACTAAAATCTATAAATATTTTGTATCATTAAAAAAGAAAGGCCCATTTCTACCATCACAAAATTGTATCATTAACATTAAAATGTATAACAAAACATAGCTTTCCACTAAAAATGATTTTGGAAAATTAATTCTATGTTACATGGTATCCATCATACCTACATATTAGCCTAGACTAAGGTCTTGTTCAATGCATTGACTAGAAAAAGCTTCACCCATGATTTTTGGGTAAGAAGTAATAAAGCTTTATACTTGGAGACCAATCAAATGATCCACATTTCCAGCTCGAATCTAATGAGTGGCAATTGGAATCTAAACTCAAAGTGATCAAATTATATCAAAGAAAATTATTTGGTAGAATTTCATAAAGATGCGTTGTCATGGCTTTCTACGATCATCTAATATATGCACATAGTGGGTTTGTTGACCAATCCTTGGAAAGTTTCATTAAAATATAATCAACGTGTATAAAGTCAATCTCAAAAACTTTTACCTATCTTCTCCTTAATTGTACCAAAATATGATCTGTAGTGCCCCTCCGTTGTGACCTTTCCGGATTTTGTGCAAGTGTTTAATTGTGTTATTGTTGTTTTGTGTGTGATTAGTTTATGCAGTTAACATAATATTTGATGGAATTTGTACTCAATTAATTAAAATAGGATTGAGGAAATAAAACTAGAAATTACGATGAAAATTAAATAAATTAGTTTTATAAAATATTAAGTAAAAAGTTATTAATAAATAAATAAACTAATTGTTTTGTAAAAAGTATTCTTTAAATGATATTCGATAATAATTAATAATTTATTAGTTGTTGAAAGATAATTATTATAATAAGGAATTTAAATGGATAGGAAGCTGAAGTGTTTTAAAGCAAGGAAAGCGATTGGAAATTGGAAGGTGAATAGTTTATTGCGAATTAAATAAATAATAATAAATGATCTTGGGAAGGGGGATATGTTTTTCAATTTTACACAATCGAAGAGAAAATTGGCTCCCTTTCAAGATGAAGAGTCCACTGTTGAATTTGGATGTATATGAATCCCTTTCAAAACTCTTGGGGAAAAGCATGATATGCAGAAAGAACTACAAAAGGGAAGTATTATAATCTTTTGATGCAGGGAAGACATTTTAAAAAGCACAAATATGAGATCAGAAGGGAGCAAGATACAGATCCAAGGTTCCCTCTACCACTAGAGAAACATAACAAATGAAGGTATGCAAGTCTGTAAATTATTTGATTTTGTCTCAAAAAAAAATTGGGCTTAATCAGAGTAAATTCTTTCGCTAATATTTTCGAAGAATAGTTGATGATTCTTTGTCAAGCTGTAAAATTTGGTGACATTTTATAGAGATTATCTGTGAACAGATGCTATACAAGTCTGCGAATCCTTGATTATAAATGTGTGTCTGAGAAGTTCAGATATGAGAATCCTTTAAGCTCAAATAATGATTGGATTTCTTCACCAAATCCGGCTTAACACAAACAAATCCCTTCGCTAATCTTTTTGAATAAGAAATAATATATTTCCCTGTCAATATGAAAACAATTGGATACTTTAGGTGGTCTGTCTGTAAATAGAGGTGATGTAAGTCTTAATTGTGCCTTGAGCAATCTGATCATTAATTTCTCCCTTCACATCTGCTTCGGACATAGCTAGAGGCATATATCAAATCTGAAAATATTGTACTTCAAACGCGTCATAAGGAAAGTCTAAAGTTTTAAATAACCAGCTTGATTCTCCTGGTAATCTAACGCAGCTTCTGCACTTGATCATAATAGGAAGTTAAAAGATTTAAATAACCCCACTTATACCTCTGGCAATCTATCATAGTTGTAGCACTTAAAAAAATGAATTTATCTCCCAAACTGTAATCTAAGCGCGTCTCTGGAAACTCGCTACCAAACAAAAATGCGCCTGGTTCAAAAAGAAAAGGTTGTACATTATTTCTCCTGCTTTTTAGTCACGTATTTGCACCTCACCTTTCCCTTCAGTCTTGCGGATAACATTTGAGATTTGATAATAATGTAAGTAGATGGCGATATTTCCAAATTCCAATATTCACTTTCTAATATACTTGGCAACCTGTCACTATTATGTCGCTTAGAGTTGAGACATTGTACAGAATTAAATAGTCTCCCCTATTTACTCCTTGTGCCAAGAGACCACTTTTCTCGAAGAATTTTGTCAACATCTGGCGCCATCTTTACCTCCTCAACGTGGTCTTTAAAGTACACGAGCCAATATAATAGCATAAAAATGTGAAGAAAAAATGATATATATTTTATAAAGTTTATGAAGAAGGATGAAATAGGTTTAGCATATGAAGAAGATCTGAACTCTATTATTTACTGTTTATGAAGATACCTTTGGTAGCCATTGCATTTACATCAGAAAAATACTAATTAATGTTGTCACCAAAATGTCACAAATAAAATCTCACTGAAATCATGGCAAGTGACTTAGCTCATAAAGAATGTTGATAATAAAAAAAAATGGGTAGAGTTGCAGGGAAAATGCTGTGTAACCATTCTTAAGCTCCCATTTTAGTGTTAACAGAAGAATATCAATGAAGTCGAAGAGTATAGTTATGCAGCCATAACCACTTAGGCATGGAAATCATATGATGCACATTCTCTTCAAAATTTAATGGTTAAATAATGATTGTTTATATATATATATATATATGTAATGAATAAATTTAATAGTTGTGTTAAGTAAGCACTTGAAGAAGTTGAAGATTAAGAGATTTCAATTCGAATGTGTTCTTCTTTCTATGATAGTGAAATTTCGTTAGTGTTTAGATAAAAGATGGTTTATATTATTAGGGTGAAATGGATTAGAAAATATTATTTAAAAGAGTATAAAATTTAGTGTATAGCACTCATAGGAAAATGCTAATTTGACATCGAGGTAGCTGCTAGAGAATTCAATTATATTAAAATGACATCAAGATAAATGTTGTGGATGATGGTTTATAGCAAATGATGAACTTAGTAATATTACGTCAATTAGAAGAATTAATTTGAAATAGGAAGAAAGTATAATGTCATTTTGAAGGAAGGTCTTTTTCTTAATAAACATATTCTTACCCCTCATAGGTTGATTATGACTAGCTAATGGATACTCTTGGCAAATAGGTAAAGAAATCTTACATATTTATTTTTGAGACCTAGGAATTGTTATGTGAAATGAACATTTTTGTATAAACATTCATTCATGTAATTGTGTGATGTGAACATTAGTGTGATTGCTTTATATTTATAAGTTTATGAAGTAGATAGGAACATGTTGAAGATATGAAAATTTCTTGGTTAGCATAGTTTTATTTTGGTAATGAGGAGAATTGATAGTTGTAAGAGTTGATTGTTTATATTTGGATAATTATAGGGTTTATGTAAAATAGATGATTTTCTAAATGATGACTATCTCCTTATTCCCTTCTTCATAAATTCTCTATAAGGATGCTTACTTGTTTCATGATTGATTTGATGGTTTGAGCTGGTTGATTTGTATCAAGATGATTATGTATTTTATTTTACTTTATTTGAGTTTTGTTTATGGAGGGAGCTCTTTTGTGTTTCATAAGGTTGTGATTAGATTTTGGTCCTTGCGGGTGGATAGAAAGTGTTTGTTTGTTTATTGTTGTTCATTAAGTGTATTCCCGTGTTTAATGATTGTTATGATGAATGTATTTCGATGTATCTCTTGAGTTGTTTGGTTTTCATAGGTGATTTTATTCATTGAGTTCACATTTGATTAATGAATGAGTTTGATGGATCCTTATTATTTTGGTCACCCGCTTGAGTCCTTTTGGTTGAGGAGATTTCCATATGTTAAGTTTTTGTGTTGAGACTGTGTTGCTTCACTTTACCCTCGTTTGTGGGTTTTTCATTCTTTTGGCTTCCAGAGGCTTGAGATGATTGATAATTGATGTTTTCTCTCTTTATGTGCCCTTGATGTGGCAAGTGTTTTGGTTTCATGATTTTAAAAGGGGTTGTACGAGAATTGTTGAGACTCTGATTTTGTACTTGTTAGCGAGATGGGTAATGCCTCGCATGCTTTCATGTTGTGATTCTTTGTTCAAATTATGATGGTACAACCCTTGTTTTTTATGTTGTTGGGTCTCTAGGGAGAGTGGCTCCTCGTGGGGGCCGGCGCCTCGTGTAAGGGGAAGGGCACAGGATAACCCACGAGTGAGTTGGTAATCAAGTGAAAACCTAATAATTAACTTAGGAGGGTTGGGTAGTAATATCATTATAAGATTTAAAAATGGATGCCTCGTCTTCATTAGTGCTTCCACAGACTAATGGAAGGCTGAGAAGGCCGTGGTTGGCAAGGTCGTGACCTCGTCTTCACGAGAGGTTTACGGCTCCGCATGAGTCACCCTATGGACCGGCGCCTCCAGTTGGGAGGAAGGGAACATGACAGCCATAGATGGGGGCCGGCGCCTCCAGTTGGGAGGAAGAGCACAGGATAACCCATGTAGGACTATGCGATGACACTCTCCCCTAGTTGCCCAGGTGTTTTTACTTTATTGTGTTCCTCTGGAAGTACGTTGTGGGAGTTGTTTTAGATTGTTGTTGATTGGACTTATATTGATTTAAATGGAGTATTGCCTTGAAACATCTTTGATGTACTTTATGGTTTTGTATGATCTCCTTGATATTTGACTTATGACCTTGCACTCTTATGGTACTGTGATATGATGTTATTGTATTGTTTAATTGCAATTATATTATGTTCCTTAATTCAGTTTGATTTGGAAGTGTTTCATGATCATCCTTTGGTTACTTGTTTATTGGTCATTGCTTTGATTTATGTGATGGGATTTATGACTTTAAGTTATTATGTTCTCTCTTGGATGTTGCTGATTATGTTATAGTAATCCTTGATTTTTACGATACTTTTGTATGGTGTTGAGTCTTGTGGTTCCTTGCTTGGATGTTCTTGGTTGAGGTCTCATTCTTGTTAGCTCCTAGCATGGGGGGTGGGTCTTCGGACTCACATGGTCGGGTGGAACGTGCTAAGCACCCCATTGGGTCCCCAATCGAGGATCGAGAGGTGCGGATTGGTGCTGTTGCGGTGACTCCAGAGTTGTATCTGTCTTGGAGCCAGTTATGTTATTATGCATCATACTATCTTGCTGTATGGTTTCCATTCATGATTGGAAACACTATTATATCATTGTACCTCTAGAACTTTGTACTGTAATGTAATGTTAACTCGGTGTGGATGTTG
Organism: Sequoia sempervirens; assembly: GCA_007258455.2. Taxonomy (NCBI): domain Eukaryota; kingdom Viridiplantae; phylum Streptophyta; class Pinopsida; order Cupressales; family Cupressaceae; genus Sequoia; species Sequoia sempervirens. Next base: position 473,003,866 of record VDFB02281492.1, read on the forward strand.
GCTATGGCAATTGTTATTCAATGTGTTAAGTTAATTATGCATATGTTGTATTTATGTACTCAGATGGTTTCTTTTCAATGATTATCATGTATGTGTTATATTCGTTAATGTTTATTTTGTTATGGATTATATCTTTGGCTTTTATTCTTTATTGTCGTTGTGTGGACCTAAGTCTCGTAATGACTCCTCGTGTACCCCAAGGGATGTATGTGTTAGCGAATCTGCTTAAATGAAATTCATGTCATGACTTAATGTGTATTACATGTATGTTATGTTTACTTTTTAAAAATAAAATAAAATTATGCAGTAATTATGGTTTAATTGTCCTTTTGGGGTTCACACGGCGGGGCGTTACATGATTTCTATAATAGGGTATGATATCTATCACAACATAATGGAAGGTGATTTTGTTAGATGTCGTAGATGCAAATATAACTATTAATCTCTATTCTCTCAATATCTAGATTTCCTTTTAACTCTCTTTTATCTCTCCCCCTTTGCTTCTTGGTCTTTCTATCTCTCTGCATCTCTCTATATCTCTTTGTCTCCATCTCTCTTTGTTAATAAGTATATTTATCTCTCTACCTCCTTCTTTCCTTTTTGTATATCCATCTATTTCTTAGGTCCTCTCTCTTCATTCTTTATGTCACACTATTTTTCCCTCTATATTCTTACCTCCCTCTTTGCCCCTCTAGCTCTCCATCTTTCTATCCCTATCTCTCCTTCCCTCCCTATTAAAAACATAACATGAGCCTATTGGTAATGGATTCTAATTACCTTCCTCATTCAAAGGTTTTGTTTCAATCATGTTTGGATCCTTGTAAGAGGATGCATAGTTGATTGAGCTATCACTTCTCCATTGAGACCTTTATTCCCTAACCAACATCATTTACTAAATGACCTATCAATTAACCTGATGTACTACACAAATGTATGCAAAAAATAGACCATTTTTCCTAATTGACCTACCACACCAAGGTGTGATTGCTTTTACTAAAGTTATATTAATAGTCCTCACATTTTTTAAATTTACTAATATCATTTTTATGTCTTTAGTCAATATTTGATAATTATAATAATGATCTTTGTTTTTTGGTAACCCAAGGGTGTCCCTATGACTCAGCCCAACATTCCCTTTATAGGGCGAGCTAAGGTGAGACTAGTCCCCTAGGGATGCAATAGCCTGCAAACCACGTGCATCGGGTAAGCACAGGCCTTAGAGTCGAACCAGAAACCTATGGGGAGCAAACCCACAACCCAAGCCAACTCCACAACCCGTGCAAGCTTATAATAATGATCTATCTATTACTATTTTATAACATTTTTAAAATTATTATAATAATATAATATATTAATTTATTAGAAATATAATTTAATTCTTAATGATTAAAGTTTTATTGTTATAATATTTGCAAAAAAAGTAGTTATTCTACTACTTGTGATCCCTAAATTTAAAACATAAAATCACCATAAAGAAACCATACTTTACAAATAACATATGCACATTTTAAGCCTACCTGGGTAGCGGAGTTGGCTTGGGCCGTGGGTTTGCTCCCCATAGGTCTTGAGTTCAACCTCCTAGTCTCACAATTGACTAGTGGGCCTGTATGCGGGCTATGGTGTCCACCCGCAAGGGGCTAGTCTCACCCTAGCTCGCCCTAGGTACCCAAGGTATGGGCTGCTGGATTGCTGGGCTGAGTCATGGGGACACCCTTGCCATATAAAAACAAAGAAAAAGATATGCACATTTAAATAATGTAATTATTAAAAATATTATAATAATTATTATAATTATTAATTGAGTTATTTTTTAATTTTACATTACAATTATTTTTATTTATTTGTAAATAATATATATGTATATTTTTAAATTTCTTACAAACATAATAAAATATTTACTAATTAAATTATTCTTTAGAACATTTAAAAATATTAAAAAAATATTATTTCTAATCAATTTTTAATAATATTTAAAAATTACTATTTATAATTAATTCTTATTTTTTAATGTTTATTAACTTATTTTTCACATAATACTTAAATTTAAATAATTATTAACTAGTTATTTATTTATTTATTAGTAAATTTATTTTTTTACTTGCATTTGTCATAATATTATTTTCACATGATAATAGTATTTTAGAATTGATTGTTACATTTTATTACAAATTAACACATATTTCTAATAATATTAATAATCTCGTACTTTTAATTTTACTATATTTTTGTTATTGATATATTATTATCTTATTGCTAATTTTAATATTTAAACAAAAAGAAGATTTTCATGAGAGTTTTCAAAGGATTCTAAATAGAAGTGCACTCAATAATAGCAATATGTTAGCCATACAACAAATGACTATCATTTACAAATCTGGTCACATTCAGCCACATACAATTCTCAAGTGTGTAATCAATCTTCATAAGCATGTGCAGCATGTTTCGATAAATTTTATGCTACTTCATTTAGACATGAGCTTGTTGAGAATAATACATGCATTTATTATAATTTTATTTATTATTAGCTTTTTCCCCTACATTTTTGAAGATATTGTTTGTACTCTCTATTTCTAAACTTTTGAGTGTACTAGGAATGCTTTGATTCACATGTGGTATAATTTTCCTTTAGATGGATAGTTATATATATATCAAAGAGGAAGCAACTATGTTTCTTTTGTTGCACATTATAATGCCCCTGTTAAACAAAAATATTTGTTGCAAGTCCATGTTTGTTTTGAGGCACATGGGGAGGAATATTTTAACTACCTGGTAGTTGTTAAATTCTGGTGTGAGAATTGGATAACCATTCCTTTATTTAAAAAGAAAACAATAAAATTGTTTTAGAAAATTAAACTAGAAAAAGAGGAAATTGCAAATTATAGAAGCTTCTGGAAACTTACTAAGCAAGGGACTTATAGAAGGATCCCCATTACCCCCAGCCTTTACCACTGAGTGGGGTGAGAGAGTGAATGTAAGCCAACTAACCCACCTCTATGATTGCTTTTCAACATCAACTAATAACAACCATAGATAAAACGGTGAGATTGTTTTGTTTGGTAGGAATGTTAAGCTAAATGAGGAAATAATCGGTGAGATTACTTGTCTTTTGACTAAGGGTGTGAAATTTTATCGGGACCGTCGGTTCTCTGATGAAGCGGTCATAAGATTTCCTAAAAAAGACAAGAAGGCTAAGTTGGTTAAGGTTGCCAATAGCTACTTTGATGTGGAGTCCATTAAATCAATTTGGAGGAAATTTTTAAGAGTAATAATGGAGTATATCATGGTTGACGGGTGCTTCACTAGGGCGTATGGTTATCACTTTTCCATTTGGAACCATTTTCGTCACAAGGTTCGTATCTCTTTGCCTTTTTACTTATTCTCTTCTTTGAAGAACTTCCTTGATGATGTTGAAAGAAACCCTAGGAGGAATTCTATTATTCACCCTGGTCTTGTTAGGCTCATCTATGAGCATTATCAAAATTTACCTGCTTTGCCTAAAATTGTTGATATTGGGGATTTGGATGATGAGGATACTGAAAGTAGCAGGGAGAATGACCCCCTGGCCCCTCTTGCTTGTACCCCTGCTGGTCCTAATACCATTGCTCCCCAGTCCTTGTCTTTTCGGAATGCCCTTATAGATTATGTTCTGCCTTCATGTCCTATTCTACATCCTTTGCATGATTGCCCTATCCCGGGTCTTGCCTCGCCGCCCTATCTTAATCCCCAGCCGTCTCCTGGCTACCCCACCTTGGGTTTGGTCTCTGGTTTTAAAGGTACCTCAGTTACAAAATTATTCTCATACTCTGGGAATTCTATGGAAATTCTTTCTAATAAACCTATGGTTAGTAAAGAGTCGGCCCCTGGGACCCCTGCGTCTGGAAGATTTGAGAATGCCCCTAATGATTCCCCTAATCAGGATGAAATTAATTCTGCCCTGAATAAGCTCAAGCCTAAGGACATTGTGAGTGTGGCAGAAAAAAGTACGGATGGACTTTTCACTATTCTCAAGTGGACCTAGAAGGAAGTCTGTGATTTGAAAGGCCATAATAAAGATCTCAGCAACATAATCATGGATTTGGAACAAAAGATTAGCTAGATTTGTAATGAGAATGAGGGATAGGAAACCCCCTTACCAAGGAAAAGACAACATTCGCAAGAGGAAAGATTGACCAGGCTCAAGTGCGATATGTCCAAGATAGGCCAGAATATTAGGGCCACTGTGGCGAATAATCTCAAAATTGCCAGGAATAACACCATTATCATTAATGCTATGGTGGAAAAACTCAAAAAAAATCAAAAGGGATTGTTGGTTGTGGATTTGGATGCGGACAGAGGTTGCAACAGATCTACTGTTGAAGGGATTTCGACTCGTACCTGGGCTAATACAAAGAGGAAGAC
>VDFB02281492.1:473008363-473034633 GCA_007258455.2 Sequoia sempervirens
TTTTCCTTATAAATGAATATTAATAAATGAAGTAAACATAAATCACATAGGTGTATGTAAAATACATAGGTTTCACTCGCCAACATAAAAATAAGATTAGATATATCTTTGAAATATCATTAATTACAATAATTATTAGATAGAATTAATTATATTAAATAAGATAAATATTTTCATCTACTAGTAGAATATAGATGAATATTGTCTAAGAATCTTTATAATAAAATGCTAGGGTAATATTATTTAAAGAATTGCATGAATAAATACTATTGAATAAAAAATTTCTCAAAAAATAATGACAACTTCGATGAAATGGATTGATTGATTACTTAGGTTCAAACCCATTTCATTAGAATGCTGATAGACACTCTTGAGGAATCCATTTATGAGGTTTGAAATAACCTTAATACTATTGCAACAATACAAATGAATAAATTGATTAAACATTTTATAGTGTCTAGATTTTTCTTGTATTTAAAGAATAAATGATCTTATTAAATTAAATTAGAATATTTAATGCAAAAGTGTACAATTTATTAAAATATTAAATCTTACTTATTATATGAATGAAAAACTAGCATTAAGTCAAATCATATGGTTAATCCTTCACAAATCTATAATCATTTTTTAAATAAAGAATTTATTTAAGTCTTTCATCTCTATACACAATTGAAATATCTTTTTCTTTAAAAAACTAGTAATGGAATTGAAGTAAGAAGAAACAATTCCCTACATAATCAAGACGATAAGTTCAAATTTTATCATGTATAATGAATCATACAAGTTATTGAAATATGTGGTGGTAAGGAAATAATCTAAAATTTTGTTATTCTTGTTTTGGGTACTAATAAAAACTATCATTTGAACTAGAAAATTTTAAATTTAAATTTTTAATATGAAATAGTTTTTTCTATTTAGAACTAAAAAAATTATCCAAAATATTGAATTTATTATAGAAGGGAAAACCTTATAGTCAATGTGTAAATTTATCTTCAAGTGAGATGTAGAATAGTGAATAGACAAGGAATAAAAAATCCACTCATTTGGGACAACACAAAATTGTGAGTCAGTTACATCTCTAGGGGAGAGGGGGCCATAGTGGAGTGGGATTCAATAGTGGGGATAGAAGTAGTCCTCAGTGGATCCCATAGTGAAGCACCTTAATATCCAATTACAAAACACTTTTTATCCATAAAATACACAAATTGGCAAATCATGTGATGCCACAACAGCGCACCAATAAAACATGACTTAGTGCACCACTATCGGTCTCACTTTTTTTTGGGCCTTTTTTGGATACCTAAACAAAAAACATGTTGATGTGGCATCATATTGATGATGTCGCCCTAAAACTAAATATAGAAGCATGTGAGTTGTCAAATAAACTATTGTACAAAATTGAGAGTGATTTGAAATTTCCACGTAGGATTTTGAGAAAGGCAAAGTTAGGGTGCTCCACTATGGGCCCCTCTCCCCTATGGAACTGCATTAGTAAACCCACCCATAGAGGAGACTAAAGCCTTTGCCCTAGGGTAGAGAGAACATTGGTTAATAAGCCAGGAGAGTGACGAAGGACATTTATGCTCCCCGAGGGCCATCGATGTTGGGAAAAGCTACAAAAATTTAAAAATTTACTTTTTCCTATATAAGTAATGATTTATTCTTGAATAGTCTTATTTAATAGTTTATGAGCAATTCTGTTTTTAAGAAAATTAAAATTTATGTTAATTCACATAATATTATGATAACATTTACTATTGAATATGCAATTCAAGAGAGAAAAATATGACTAAGTGATTTTGAACATGATATGATATTTCTTGATGCTAAACTGTGCGTTCACATTATATAAATATATCCAACTTTAAAATTTATATAGTTTGTGTTATTTTCAATTGTACACTGCTTTACAAAACACACAAGACAATAAAAAATTAATCCAGTAAACATATTTTATACACAATTGTAGCAACAATGAGAATGAACAAAAGCAAAAGTAATCGATGAAAATTAGACCCGAAACCCTTTCCTCTAAATCATTACAAAACCCATGAGACTTAAACTATATAAACTATCCATCTTATCAAACCATAAAATCGCAGAGAATTGGTGCCTAGACACAGACAAATAGCAATGCCCTTATCCCTTCACCTTAACCATGCCAAAAATTAATGATTTTAAATCAAACTAAAAAATAAAAGACAAATTTAGCAATGGCTCAAAGAAACGTATTTTTATAGCCATCAACGCTACACACAGTGCGGCAAATCTTCCTCCCATGAATGGATTCACTCAGCGGAACCAAAGCCTTAAACTAGAAGTTGTTCCGGTCTGCACCGACTTGGTTACAGAATTGGGGCTTATTAACGGAAGCCATGATGAGTTTATTACACTCAGGCTCCATCCATGTAGTCCCAAAGGAGGCCAGGTTCAATCCTAGATTTCCAACCACCCTTGACTCATCGTTTATGATCTGGTATGCCTCATCCTTTGGGATGTACTTTCGGCGCTATCAGAACCTACAATACAGGACGAAAAAATGTTGGTCATGCTTCGTAAACCCAACATGATCTTAAAACAGTTCCCTTGTTTATTTTCTTGTGAATTATGATAAAACATTTTAAAACAGAAACAATAGATTACAAATGGTTTTCAGGTATGGATCTTTCACGCCATCAGAACCTACAATACAGGAGGAAAAAAGGATGTTCATCCCTCATACACCCACATCATCTTAAAATAGTTTCCTTATTTATTGGCTTATGAATTCTGATAAAACATTTCGAAACAGAAACAAAAGATTGAAAATGGTTTACAGCTGTTATGCGTCTGTTAAGCAGCTTGGACTGAAATAGATAAGCAAAATGGAAGACAAACCTGGTTCAGTCGGCCTTCAATGTAAGGTGTGCAGACTCACAAAATATGCAGCATTTCTTCTTTGCTTGGGATTTCTTCCCTTCCAACGTCTTCCCACATGCTCTTCATTGCCCATATGCGGTGATCTCTTACGCTTCATTGGTCTCCTTCACATTTTCTTAAGTGGGAATGAAGCAACTGTGTCCATAAGCACAGTCTTCGCATTATCATTGGTCCACATAAACAGTTGCTTCTCGTTTCCACTAATTTGTCCACATAATTGTTGAACTGAAAGTTGATGTTACATTAAATGATGTAGTTATTTTTTTAGATTCCTCTTCGAACATTTTCCGTCACTTATTTTTTCCTTTGTGCTGCAGGACGCTCTTTCACTGTAGTTCGCTTTTTCTTTTTACCTCATTGCTATGATTTTTTTTCTTTCGAAATAGTAAATTGACATTATCACTTTTGGAGGGGCCTATAGCTTTTCCAAAACTCTCTGAATTAAGCAGACTATGAAAAAGTGGTGACACTGTAAGTTTTCTAGAGGTCTATGATTTGTAAACAAGTGGATTGAATATCTTGGATTATTAAGAAGTAAGGTTTCCTATTATTAGGATGGAAATATTTTTGATAAGTGAACTCAATTCTTAAGTGGAAAAGTGAACTCAATTTTTAAGTGGAAGGATATAAAATTAATTACGTCTAAGATGTCTCTATGCTAAGTTTTTCCAATCTCTTTTGACGTTGAATGGTGCAGATTCCAATGGACCACCATTAAACGAATCTCAACAGTTCATCATTTTCGCCATTTTTTCTGCTATTTTCACCATTTTTTTGGCTGCTTTCCCCGCCGCTATTGGTTTCCGCTCCTCCAAACTCTTCCTCACTAGTATTGACCTTTCACTTCTCCAATTTGGCGAGCTACAACCTGACAATAAGGTTTTGACGAGGGTTTTAGAGTATGCATGATGTAATGTCTTCTATTTATTTCTTTAGGTGTAGGGAGGTTGCAGGTTTGATTCTGGATCAAGAATCTTTGATGTGCTAGCAGATGTCAATTCATCTATTTTCCTCAGTTCTCTTAGTTGTTTTAGTTTGAATCACATATGCAGTGGGTTTATTACTATAAACATTAAGCCAAGTTAGTTACAATTCAATCCATAATCTACATTATGTATTGCAATTAGTTAAACTTCATTACAAAATAAAGCATATTAATGTCCATAGACAAAAGGAGCTTAAGGGAATTCGAATTATTAGAGCCTTCAGTTGATGTCATTTATGATGTTAAAAAATCCCTTAAATTTGTTCACTTATGATGAACTTTGTGAAGTGACCATAGATGTGAGTTTATAATTCTCAATCAACTTGAGGGGTAAGTTTTGGATTCATTTTAAATGTTAATTAATTGAAATTTTGTGCACTATTCATTACACTGATATGCCACTACCACTGTCTGCTATATTTAATGAATTCTTGGAAAAGAAATAAATGCATAACTCCTTCACATTTTACAATTTCTATTTTTCAGATAAAATACCAACAATTAAATTATTGATCTCCATCAAATCTTCGGCGTACCCATTGCAGACAAAGGTGCGATTACTAGTTATTATATATGTAAACAAGTGTTGGTAGTGGGAGTATTTGTCTATTTAGTATTGAAATAATTATATTTATTGGACAGTCAATAAATTATTTGTGGAATATCAATTTAGGGGTAAGATAATAGTTTGAAATAATAGACTACATAAGAATTTCAAACAAATTATTGGAAGTGGAATATACTATGATTTTACTAGGTTGATGACTATTATAGTTGTTAGTGTCAGTGTAAGTTTCATTCATGTACAAGATGCAACTATGATTGACATAATTGAAGTTGAGCTTGCTAAAAAAAAATCAAAAAGTTTTATACTTTATAGATTGAGTTTGAGTTTGATAGCAAATAAAAATAATAATTTTTCACTGTTCTAAAATAAAATAAAATATATTTAAGTAAATAAAATTATCATTAAAATAATTTAAGATTGATATCTTACACATGTATATTTAAAATATTTATATTAAAATAACTACAATAGAAATAAAAATAACTTTTCAAGATAAAATAACTATCAATATAGTTATTTGATGCCTTAGTGAGCAATCCGGTGGCCTCAAAAAAATTTATAAGCTCACACATGGTTTTAAACTCTTTCAAAATATCATAGCATAATATCTTATCACCACTACAAAATTTTGTAATTCTAACATACACTCGGGAACAACTCCTTGGTTTATGGGTTCAGAAAATGGCTAATGATATTCCTGAATCTTTGGCAATCCATGGGTATTGTTTTTGGCCATGCTTGATTATTTTGTGTTTGTTTCTATGTTAAGTCGTTTCACATGATTCAACTTGTCATTTCAATGATTAAAATAAAGGTTTAGAGTATAGGTCGCTATGTAGTCGACTGCTCAATGTTTTCATTTCTTGCAATAATTTTTCTATATGGCCGTAGCTAGCTGCATACCACTCCATATCTTCGGCCGTCGGTTGGCTCTTTAATAATTTTTGCTTTGGTATATATATATATATATAATGGCTTTATTTTGTGGTGTGGTCTTTGTTCAAAAGTCTTGCAGGTTTCATGGTGCATATGGATCTTGTTGAAGGTATTATTTGATGCCTTAGTGAGTAATCCAGTGGCCTCAAAAATATTTATAAGCTCACATATGGTTTTAAACTCTTTCAAAAATATCATAGCATAATATCTTATCACCACTGTAAAATTTTGTAATTCTAACATACGTTCAGGAACAACTCCTTGGTTTATGGGTTCTGAAAATGGCTAATGATATTCCTCCATCTTTGGAAAACCATGGGTATTTTTTTTGGTTGTGCTTGGTTATTTGGTGTCTATTGTTATGTTGTGTTGGTTAACATGATTCAAATTTTCATTTCAATAATTAAAATAAAGGTTTAGAGTACAGATCGGTATGCAACTAACTACTCAATGTTTTTATTTCTTGCATTTTTTTGTGTATGGCCATAGTTGGCTACATACCACTCCATATCTTCGGTCGTTGGTTGGCTCTTTAATAATTTATGTTTTGGTAATATATATGTGGTGTGGTCTTTGTTCAAAAGTCTTGTATGTTTCATGGTGCGCATGGATCTTATTGAAGGTATTATTTGTGACAATTTTGGTGAGACCATCTTGGGTTGTCATCGTCTCCAAGATAAACTATCTCTAGCAACTTTGGTTGTTGGGGTGGAGCTGTTCATGGCTTTACACTTTATCTTTGATCTAGTGACATGGTCTCTTCATAGGGATCAAATAGTGCCCTTGTCTTTGAAGATAAAGGATTCTTTTAATTTGGATCATCATATGCCTCTAGCCTACTATGAGGCTAGCTCTAGCTCTTGTACTCAACAAGAGGATGCTTGATCAGCCACGGCCTTTGATCTTACTCTAATTTTCATAGATTTCTTGCATACTTGTCTAGTCTACTAGATTGGGGGATGGCCTATTTTGTAATGTGTAATTGATGATGGTCCAAATTGTTCTGAATACAACCTTTCTATATGGTTGAGGGTTGTAATTACGTTGTAAACCATTTTTTGAACTAAGCTATAACCAAAGGTTTTCTTCTTGGTTCTTTCCTGTCGGTATGCTCTTTGGAACTAGGTTTTGTAGCACTCTTTTAAATTAATAAAAATATTTTAGTGGCTTTGCCACTTTTATCTAAAAAAAACTATCAATATAGATATTTTAAATACATCTTAGTTTTAGATGTTTTTTAAAATAAATATGGATTTATTATTGTTACGAATCATTATCATTATCAAATTCTACCAATTGCAAAGTAGAGGAAACAAGCTTTTAGTTAACTTTTTAATTTTTTTATTAAAAAATTATTTACTAGTTTAAATATTAAAACTAGCAATAAAATATTAATGTATCAATACCAAAAATATAGTAAAAATAAAAATATGAGATTATTAATACTTAGCTGATAGATTATACATAGTATGAACTTTCGAAACAAGTCTCATGCTCTTAAACTGCTCGTTAGGAAACCATTTTTGATTACAAATTTTAGTTGTCACCACTCCACGTTCAATCTCACAGCTATAAATATTGTATCAAATCTGCAAGAAAATTGTATTAAATCTGCATGGTGTTTAACCTTCACATTTACTCTGGGCAGTGAGTGGCCTACAAAGTATGGTGGTCAGACTTTGTGGGTTTTGAATGCTTGACCTTTAGGAAATGAAGAATCAATGGAGAAGAAGACTCTTCCTCTCATATCATGTCTACTGGAAGAGATCCTAAACCATGCTCCAAGAAAGGGTCATCGCACATTATTTTGTAAGGATACTAATATATCTGAAAGTTCACTTTTGTGTGTAGATCCACAGACATGTAAAGAGCTCTACAATTTCTTGTTCCTCTGCAGATTCTTCTAGCTGTGTGCCTATGAATCCCCCTTCCAAGTGAGTTCTCTATATTTTGACATGGTGGGATCCTACCTTAACAAAATTATGCCTCCCAAAGAAGCACTAAATTTTTTCTTGTTTCCATGGGAGCCAACTTGGAAGAGAATTTCATGTGTATGGTCGCTAGGGTACATGTATACTAAATTCATCTATATCAATCTAGAGGAGCATAGGTTCAATCCTATTACCTATTCATGCTCTGTAAGCTATTATTGTGTAGTCAGAGGCTGTGCTCCTCTTCTCACCATGAAAAAATCCCATACCCATCTGCAATTTCAGCTATCCAATATAGATGATGTAGTGCTTCAATATGTTTTGAGCCACCATCAGATGGAGGTAGTTGTTCAGCTCAAATACAAGGCAGTGGCAATGAATGACTATGTGGAAATTGAAATGAGCAATGATAATGTGACTTGTGTAGTGTTTTTCAATTGACATTTTAGAAAATAGCTACAATTCTAGAAGAAGGGCATTTTCCTTGCAGAATAAGCATGCACATTTCCCCTCATGATGTTGCCCAAGTGCTAATGGCGAGATTGAATAAATATTCTACCAACCCAGTTAAAAAGGTGATTTCACATGGGATTTTTCTTGGTATTGACTACCATTCTAAATTTCCCATCTATGTAAAATCACTATCTCTCAATGAAACTAGTTTTAGTACTAATCATGTGAGTAGTTGGAAATTCGACTAGAGTGGTGAAGGAAAGCAGGGAATTTTGGAGTGGTTTTTTTCTAATAATGGAAGTGGGAAGGAAGTGGCTTCAAGAAAGGGTTGCAAAGGAGGAGTGGATTCAAAGGGGTGGTGGAGAGAGAGGTACACGAAAGGCACAAGACCTTTTACTGAAGATGGGGGAGTTGTATTTTCAAGTGATGAGCATGGAAAGAGTGTTGTGTGGAGGTTAAAAAAATCTTGATTATTGGAGAAATTCCTGAAATGGAATGTTAAGGGTTGCATCTGGATAAGTTAATGCCCAAATAGATACAACACCGATTACAATGAAACAAGGTATGTGGAAATATGTGAGCAAGTTGATCTTCTCATTCCAAACTATCAGATCTAGTTTGAATAAAACATATTTTCATAATACTGTTAGGTCTTATTTTGTTATAAAAGTATGTTGATATACTATTGTTACTAGAAACATTTTAAACTTTATTATATTAATCATGGAGCTCTTTAAAAAGCATTGACAATTTTATGAGATAAAAGTAAAGGATCATTGCATTTTAGGATTTCTTCTTACATATGTTTATCATATTTAAATTGGTTTAATGGTAAAATAATAAACTATACAATAATTTCACTAGTAGATCAAGCAGATGAATCACCCTTAATCATTGGTGAAGAGAAGTAGCATTTAGAGGCATTGATCCTTATAAATTTAATTCTCTATCCTCCCTCTATCTAGTTCTTGATTTTATGCCGACTAGGAGAAGGAGAAAGGGTGTAGCATATTATCTTTGAAACAAAAAACTAGGAAGAAATGATGCCTAGGACAAGGGATGGAATGACTTGACTGACATGGGGTAAGTTAGTTACACTCAACTATTTCTCGTTGATTTTAACTGGTAGTAAGAATCATAATTAAATCATCCCACTCTCATCGCCCTTGCACAAGCTTTAACCCTCATTCAAGTATGTTAAATCACCCTCACCTTTAAATGTAGTTAACTCATGTGCATTTTAAATAGTAATGCACGTGCATATGAGAAACCATGGGTGCAGGGAAATCTTTCACCACCCAAATCTCCTCTTTTTTTTCCTCTGCCTCTCAACCAATTGAGAAGAGCTATATTTATTCACCACACCTAAATCTCTCTTATGTTAAAAATCAAAGCCCAAATTGATATTTTTCTGAGTTCTTCTTTTTCTAGTAATTTATTATTTTCCACATTTGTGTGTGATGATGGGTAGGCCACATGAATGTTATTGGTGTGTGTTGTGTAAATAAAGGAGACTAGATTTTAGTTTAGCCCTCAACTCATGAGGATGAGCTGCAATGGTTGTTGAGTCCTACAAAAAGGCTATAGTGAGTCATGCATTATGAGGTTGTGCTTAGAGTGGGTAAAGAGTGAATAATCTCAAGAAAATACGAATGTTTTCTTGGCCAAATTTTATGGCTACATAGGACTCATCACTCTCACCGCCAATGGCCCTCCACATTCAAGGCTCAGTTAGTTAGAGTAAATATATTTTCTTGTCACCTGCTTTGTCAAAACTAGAGGTATAAAACAATGGCTTAGAATCTAAATGCAACCAATGTTTTCATTTAATAGTCTACAAATAGCTTGTCTTGAGACAAAGAATCAAACAGTTCTAAAACCTTAATACTTTTATATTTACTTTTTACTTGTTGCAAATAGATTGAATAACTAGCTATAGGGAGATTGATTTTGGTTTGTCTTAGATATTTCTACTTTGTGTAGGCTTTTGTAATATTCTTCCTACAAACTCTGTCCATTTTTTTTAAACAAGCTTGTCGACAACATGACAAAAAATGTGTAAAATCTTTAAGTAAGTCACATCAGTGTATTTTTTTGGAATTTCTATGTGGATACATTTTTTAATTTCATTCTAAGACAATCATGTTTTTATTTATTAAATGAAGGCACTAGTACTGTGGTTTTATGTATGGTTGTTTTTGAATTTAAGGAAAAAACAAGTTTTACAAGGACCTGAAACCGCAAAGTTAAAACAACAAAAGATAGAGAAAAACAAGTCCAAACAAATAGATAGCTGTCCCAAAAAGGAAATGACAACACAAAGAGACAACAGGGTCCAAAAAAAGGACCGCTAAAAAACCAGAAACAAACACCACCGCACTACTCCAAGGTGTTCATCAACTCCTCAGCCTCCTTTTCAACATCCTTCATATCCTGTAACCCCTGCTTGAGGATTTGAACCGTATGTGAAGAAATCGGGGTCTTCCTCTTCATATTAGCCTAGGTGCGAGTCGAAATCCCTTCAACAACAGATCTGTTGCAACCTCTGTCCGCATCCAAATCCACAACCAGTGATCCCTTTTGATTTTTTTCGAGCTTTTCCACCATAGCATTGATGATAATGGTGTTATGCCTGGCAATTTTGTGATTATTCACCACAGTGGCCCTGATATTTTGGCCTATCTTGGACATATTGCACTCGAGCCTGGTCAATCTTTCCTCTTGCGAATGCTGTCTTTTCCTTGGTAAGGGGGTTTCCTATCCCTCATTCTCATTACAACTCCTACTAATCTTCTGCTCCAAATCCATGACTCTATTGCTGAGATCTCTATTACGACCTTTCAAATCACAGACTTCCTTCTGGGTCCACTTGAGAACAGTGAAAAGGCCATCCATACTTTTTTCTGCCACACTCACAATGTCCTTAGGCTTGAGCTTATTTAGGGCAGAATTAATTTCATCCTGATTAGGGGAATCATTAGGGGCATTCCCAAATCTTCCAAACGCAGGGGCATTAGGGGCCGACTCTTTACTGACCATAGGTTTATCAGAAAGAATTTCCATAGAATTCCCATAGTACGAGACTAATTTCGTAACTGAGTTACCTTTAAAACCAGAGACCAAACCCGGGGTGGGGCAGCCAGGAGACGGCTGGGGATTAAGACAGGGCGGCGAGGCAAAACCTGGGATAGGGCAATCATGCAAAGGCTGCAGATTAGGACATGAAGGCGGAACAGAATCCATAAGGGCATTCCGACAAGACAAGGACTGGGGAGCAATGGTATTAGGACCAACAGGGGCACAAGCAGGAGGAGCCAGGAGGTCGTTCTCCTTGCTACTTTCAGTATCCTCATCATCCAAATCCCCAATATCAATAATTTTAGGCAAAGCAGGTAAATTTTGATAATGCTCATAGATGAGCCTGACAAGACCAGGGTGAATAATAGAAGTCCTCCTAGGGTTTCTTTCAACTTCATCAAGGCAATTCTTCAAAGAAGAGAATAAGTAAAAAGGCAAAGAGATACAAACCTTGTGATGGAAATGGTTCAAAATGGCAAAGTGATAACCATACGCCCTGGTGAAGCACCCGTCAACCATGATATACTCCATTATTACTCTTAAAACTCTCCTCCAGATTGATTTAATGGACTCCACATCAAAGTAGCTATTGGCAACCTTAACCAACTTAGCCTTCTCCTTGTCTTTTTTAGGAAATCTTATGACTGCTTCATTAGAGAATCGATGGTCCCGATAAAATTTCACACCCTCAGTCGAAAGACCAGTAATCTCACTGATTATTTCCTCATTTAGCTTAACATTCCTACCAAACAACACAATATCACCATTTTTATCTATGGTTGTTATTAGTTGATGTTGAAAGCAATCATAGAGGTGGGTTAGTTGGCTTACATTCACTCTCTCACCACACTCAATGGTAAAGGCTGGGGGTAATGGGGATCCTTCTATAAGTCCCTTGTTTAGTAAGTTTCCAGAAGCTTCTATAATTTGCAACTTTATCTTTTTCTAGTTTAATTTTCTGAAACAATTTTATTGTTTTATTTTTAAATAAAGGCATGGTTATCTGATTCTCACACCAGAAAACAACTACCAGGTAGTTAAAATATTCCTCCCCACGTGCCTCGAAACAAGCTTGGACTTGCAACAAATATTTTTGTTTAACAGGGGCATTATAATTTGCAAAAAAAGAAACATAGTTGCTTCCTCTTTGATACATATATAACTATCCATCTAAAGGAAAATTATACCACATGTGAATCAAAGCATTCCCAATACACTCAAAATTTTAGAAATAGAGAGTACAAACAATATCTTCAAAAACGTAGGGGAAAAAGCTAATAATAAATAAAATTATAATAAATGCATGTATTATTCTCAACAAGCTCATGTCTAAATGAAGTAGCATAAAATTTATAGGAACATGTTGCACAAGCTTATGAAGATTGATTACACACTTGAGAATTATATGTGGCTGAATGTGACCAGATTTGTAAATGGCAGTCATTTGTTGTATGGCTAACATATTGCTATTATTGAGTGCACTTCTATTTAGAATCCTTTGAAAACTCATGAAAATCTTCTTTTTGTTTAAATATTAAAATTAGCAATACTTTAATAATAATATATCAATAACAAAAATATAGTAAAATTAAAAGTACGAGATTATTAATATTATTAGAAATATGTGTTAATTTGTAATAAAATGTAACAATCAATTCTAAAATACTATTATCATGTGAAAATAATATTATGACAAATGCAAGTAAAAAAAATTATTTACTAATAAATAAATAAATAACTAGTTAATAATTATTTAAATTTAAGTATTATGTGAAAAATAAGTTAATAAACATTAAAAATAAGAATTCGTTATAAATAATAATTTTTAAATATTATTAAAAATTGATTAGAAATAATATATTTTTAATATTTTTAAATATTCTAAAGAATAATTTAATTGGTAAATATTTTATTATGTTTGTAAGAAATTTAAAAATATACACATATATTATTTACAAATAAATAAAAATAATTATAATGTAAAATTAAAAAATAACTTAATTAATAATTATAATAATTACAATAATTATTATGATATTTTTAATAATTACATTATTTAAATGTGCACATCCTTTTCTTTGTTTTTATATGGCAAGGGTGTCCCCGTGACTCAGCCCAGCAGTCCAGCAACCCATACCTTGGGTACCTAGGGCGAGCTAGGGTGAGACTAGCCCCTTGCGGGTGGACACCATAGCCCGCATATAGGCCCACCAGTCAATCACGAGACTAGGGGGTTGAACTCGAGACCTATGGGGAGCAAACCCACGGCCCAAGCCAACTCCGCTACCCAAGTAGGCTTAAAATGTGCATATGTTATTTGTAAAGTATGGTTTCTTTATGGTGATTTTATGTTTTAAATTTAGGGATCATGAGTAGTATAATAACTACTTTTTTCGCAAATATTATAACAATAAAACTTTAATCATTAAGAATTAAATTATATTTCTAATAAATTAATATATTATATTATTATAATAATTTTAAAAATGTTATAAAATAGTAATAGATAGATCATTATTATAAGCCTGCACAGGTTGTGGAGTTGGCTTGGGTTGTGGGTTTGCTCCCCACAAGTTTTTGGTTCGACTCTGAGGCTTGTGCTTACCCGATGCACGTGGTTTGTGGGCTTTTGCATCCCTAGGGGACTAGTCTCACCTTAGCTCGCCCTATAAAGGGAATGTTGGGCTGAGTCACAGGGACACCCCTGGGTTACCAAAAAACAAAGATCATTATTATAATTATCAAATATTGACTAAAGACATAAAAATGATATTAGTAAATTTAAAAAATGTGAGGAATATTAATATAATTTTAGTAAAAGCAATCACACCTTGGTGTGCAATGGGTACATCGAAGAGGGGAAGGTCAATTAGGAAAAATGGTCTATTTTTTGCATACATTTGTGTAGTACATCAGGTTAATTGATAGGTCATTTAGTAAATGATGTTGTTTAGGGAATAAAGGTCTCAATGGAGAAGTGATAGCTCAATCAACTATGCATCCTCTTACAAGGATCCAAACATGATTGAAACAAAACCTTTGAATGAGGAAGGTAATTAGACTCCATTACCAATAGGCTCATGTTATTCTTTTAATAGGGAGGGAAGGAGAGATAGGGATAGAAAGATGGAGAGCTAGAGGGGTGAAGAGGGAGAGAGAGGGGGGTAAGAATATAGAGGGAAAAATAGTGTGACATAAAGAATGAAGAGAGAGGACCTAAGAAATAGATGGATATACAAAAAGGAAAGAAGGAGATAGAGAGAGACATACACTTATTAACAAAGAGATATAGAGAGATGCAGAGAGATAGACAGACCAAGAAGCAAAGGGGGATAGATAAAAGAGAGTTAAAAGGAAATCTAGATATTGAGAGAATAGAGATTAATAGTTATATTTGCATCTACAACATCTAACAAAATCACCTTCCATTATGTTGTGATAGATATCATACCCTATTATAGAGATCATATAGCATGTGAGTAATGAACCCCAAAGGACAATTAAACCACCAATTACTGCATAATTTTATTTTATTTTTAAAAAGTAAACATAACATACATGTAATACACATTAAGTCTTGACATGAATTTCATTTTAAGCAGACCTTCTTATACATCCCTTGGGGTACACGAGGAGTCATTACGAGATTGAGATCCACACAACGACAATAAAGAATAAAAATCCAAAGATATAATCCATAACAAAATAAAAATTAACAAATATAACACATACATGATAATCATTGAAAAGAAACCATCTGAGTACATAAATACAACATATGCATAATTATCTTAACACATTGCATAACAACTACCATGGCCAATATCCATACCGAGTTAACATTACATTACAGTACAATGTTCTAGAGGTACAATGATATAATAGTGTTTCCAATCATGAATGGAAACCATACAACAAGATAACATGATGCACAATATCATAACTAGCTCCAAGATTGATACAACTCTGAGTCACATAGCGGCACCAATCCATACCTCTCGATCCTCGTTAGGGACCCAATGAGATTAGCAGCACACGTTCCACCCGACCATGTGAGTCTGAAGACCCACCCCCCGTGCTAGGAGATAACAAGAATGAGACCTCAACCAAGAACATCCAAGCAGGGAACCACAAGACTCAACACCATACAAAAGTATCATAAAACTCAAGGATTACAATGACATAATCAACAACATCCAAGAGTCAACAAAACAACTTAAAATTATAAATCTTATTACATAAGTCAAAGCAATGATCAGTAAACAAGTAACCAAAGGATGATCATGAAACACTTCCAAATCAAACTGAATTAATAAACATAATACAATTCAAATTGCAATTAAACAATATAATAACATCATAGCACAGTACCAAAAGAGTACAAGGTCATAAATCAAATATCAATGAGTTCATACAAGACCACAAAGTACACCAAAGATGTATCAAGGAAATACTCCATTTAAATCAATATAAGTCCAATCAACAACAATCTAAAACAACTCCCATAACGTACTTCCAGAGGAACACAATAAAGTAAAAACACCTGGGCAACTAGGGGAGAGTGTCATCACATAGTCCTACATGGGTTATCCTGTGCTCTTAATCCCAACTGGAGGCGCTGGCCCCCATCTATGGCTGTCATGTGATCTTCCTCCCAACTGGAGGCGCCGGTCCATAGGGTGACTCATGCAGAGCCGTAGACCTCTCGTGAAGACGAGGTCACGACCTTGCCAACCACGGCCTTCTCAGCCTTCCATTAGTCTGTGGAAGCACTAATGAAGACGAGGCATCCATTTTTAAATCTTATAATGATATTACTACCCAACCCTCCTAAGTTAATTATTAGGTTTTCACTTGATTACCAACTCACTCGTGGGTTATCCTGTGCCCTTCCCCTTACACGAGGCGCCGGCCCCCACGAGGAGCCACTCTCCCTAGAGACCCAACAACATAAAAAACAAGGGTTGTACCATCATAATTTGAACAAAGAATCACAACATGAAAGCATGCGAGGCATTACCCATCTCGCTAACAAGTACAAAATCAGAGTCTCAACAATTCTCGTACAACCCCTTTTAAAATCATGAAACCAAAACACTTGCCACATCAAGGGCACATAAAGAGAGAAAACATCAATTATCAATCATCTCAAGCCTCTGGAAGCCAAAAGAATGAAAAACCCACAAACGAGGGTAAAGTGAAGCAACACAGTCTCAACACAAAAACTTAACATATGGAAATCTCCTCAACCAAAAGGACTCAAGCGGGTGACCAAAATAATAAGGATCCATCAAACTCATTCATTAATCAAATGTGAACTCAATGAATAAAATCACCTATGAAAACCAAACAACTCAAGAGATACATCGAAATACATTCATCATAACAATCATTAAACACGGGAATACACTTAATGAACAACAATAAACAAACAAACACTTTCTATCCACCCGCAAGGACCAAAATCTAATCACAACCTTATGAAACACAAAAGAGCTCCCTCCATAAACAAAACTCAAATAAAGTAAAATAAAATACATAATCATCTTGATACAAATCAACCAGCTCAAACCATCAAATCAATCATGAAACAAGTAAGCATCCTTATAGAGAATTTATGAAGAAGGGAATAAGGAGATAGTCATCATTTAGAAAATCATCTATTTTACATAAACCCTATAATTATCCAAATATAAACAATCAACTCTTACAACTATCAATTCTCCTCATTACCAAAATAAAACTATGCTAACCAAGAAATTTTCATATCTTCAACATGTTCCTATCTACTTCATAAACTTATAAATATAAAGCAATCACACTAATGTTCACATCACACAATTACATGAATGAATGTTTATACAAAAATGTTCATTTCACATAACAATTCCTAGGTCTCAAAAATAAATATGTAAGATTTCTTTACCTATTTGCCAAGAGTATCCATTAGCTAGTCATAATCAACCTATGAGGGGTAAGAATATGTTTATTAAGAAAAAGACCTTCCTTCAAAATGACATTATACTTTCTTCCTATTTCAAATTAATTCTTCTAATTGACGTAATATTACTAAGTTCATCATTTGCTATAAACCATCATCCACAACATTTATCTTGATGTCATTTTAATATAATTGAATTCTCTAGCAGCTACCTCGATGTCAAATTAGCATTTTCCTATGAGTGCTATACACTAAATTTTATACTCTTTTAAATAATATTTTCTAATCCATTTCACCCTAATAATATAAACCATCTTTTATCTAAACACTAACGAAATTTCACTATCATAGAAAGAAGAACACATTCGAATTGAAATCTCTTAATCTTCAACTTCTTCAAGTGCTTACTTAACACAACTATTAAATTTATTCATTACATATATATATATATATATAAACAATCATTATTTAACCATTAAATTTTGAAGAGAATGTGCATCATATGATTTCCATGCCTAAGTGGTTATGGCTGCATAACTATACTCTTCGACTTCATTGATATTCTTCTGTTAACACTAAAATGGGAGCTTAAGAATGGTTACACAGCATTTTCCCTGCAACTCTACCCATTTTTTTTTATTATCAACATTCTTTATGAGCTAAGTCACTTGCCATGATTTCAGTGAGATTTTATTTGTGACATTTTGGTGACAACATTAATTAGTATTTTTCTGATGTAAATGCAATGGCTACCAAAGGTATCTTCATAAACAGTAAATAATAGAGTTCAGATCTTCTTCATATGCTAAACCTATTTCATCCTTCTTCATAAACTTTATAAAATATATATCATTTTTTCTTCACATTTTTATGCTATTATATTGGCTCGTGTACTTTAAAGACCACGTTGAGGAGGTAAAGATGGCGCCAGATGTTGACAAAATTCTTCGAGAAAAGTGGTCTCTTGGCACAAGGAGTAAATAGGGGAGACTATTTAATTCTGTACAATGTCTCAACTCTAAGCGACATAATAGTGACAGGTTGCCAAGTATATTAGAAAGTGAATATTGGAATTTGGAAATATCGCCATCTACTTACATTATTATCAAATCTCAAATGTTATCCGCAAGACTGAAGGGAAAGGTGAGGTGCAAATACGTGACTAAAAAGCAGGAGAAATAATGTACAACCTTTTCTTTTTGAACCAGGCGCATTTTTGTTTGGTAGCGAGTTTCCAGAGACGCGCTTAGATTACAGTTTGGGAGATAAATTCATTTTTTTAAGTGCTACAACTATGATAGATTGCCAGAGGTATAAGTGGGGTTATTTAAATCTTTTAACTTCCTATTATGATCAAGTGCAGAAGCTGCGTTAGATTACCAGGAGAATCAAGCTGGTTATTTAAAACTTTAGACTTTCCTTATGACGCGTTTGAAGTACAATATTTTCAGATTTGATATATGCCTCTAGCTATGTCCGAAGCAGATGTGAAGGGAGAAATTAATGATCAGATTGCTCAAGGCACAATTAAGACTTACATCACCTCTATTTACAGACAGACCACCTAAAGTATCCAATTGTTTTCATATTGACAGGGAAATATATTATTTCTTATTCAAAAAGATTAGCGAAGGGATTTGTTTGTGTTAAGCCGGATTTGGTGAAGAAATCCAATCATTATTTGAGCTTAAAGGATTCTCATATCTGAACTTCTCAGACACACATTTATAATCAAGGATTCGCAGACTTGTATAGCATCTGTTCACAGATAATCTCTATAAAATGTCACCAAATTTTACAGCTTGACAAAGAATCATCAACTATTCTTCGAAAATATTAGCGAAAGAATTTACTCTGATTAAGCCCAATTTTTTTTTGAGACAAAATCAAATAATTTACAGACTTGCATACCTTCATTTGTTATGTTTCTCTAGTGGTAGAGGGAACCTTGGATCTGTATCTTGCTCCCTTCTGATCTCATATTTGTGCTTTTTAAAATGTCTTCCCTGCATCAAAAGATTATAATACTTCCCTTTTGTAGTTCTTTCTGCATATCATGCTTTTCCCCAAGAGTTTTGAAAGTAGTTCATACTCTTCAAATTCAACAATGGACTCTTACCGCGCATCTTGAAGGGCCAATTTTCCTCTTGATTATATGTAGGTGGTATAATATTCACTCACAGTCCTCATGGGAACGACATACTACTATAGGTGCCCCTTCAATTCCTAATTGAATGTCTTTTCACATTCCCCATAACCGAATCTTGAAATTCAAATAATATTTCTTTGCATGTTTATTATTTATTTCACAAAGAAATAATAATAAAAATCTTATTTTTATTGCATATGAAGTATTTTATCCTCCGAAAATAATAATAAGGAAGTCATTTAATTTTGTTTATTATACTATTATTCATTACTTCCACAATCATTTATTTATTTATTTAATTATAATATTCAAGTTTGAAACATTAATAATATTTTATTTGACAAAAACACAAAAGTACTATAACTTTTATTTTATTTAATACCTCAAAACACAAACCAAATAAATTGAATCAATTCAAATCATGCCAATCAATACTAACTTTACAATCGAGTCAGAGGCAACACAAGGACATCACAGACGGAGGGGCACTACATAAGATTTCTTCTATTCATAAGTTGGTGTTAGGGGATGCATTGCATGCATTCGGAAGGAGATAAATTCTAGAAACACACCAAAAGGGAACATAACTTATTGATGATGCTCTTAAAGCTTTCTAGGATTCTATACTTGATACATCAATGGATACATCTCTTACTTTGATAGAGAAATTGAAAATTCTATTGGACTCCTTTAAGGAGTATGCCTCCGGACTTGGTGAGAAGACAAGGCAAGAGATTGAAGAAAAATTGGCACAAAAAATACTTTTGGAACTTCATTATAAGTGTGGTTTGGTACACACCAATGTTAAAAAGAATCTGGAATTTGTCCAGGCCTGTGAATCTAAAGAAAATTTTGTCTTTTCTTACTACATAAAGTGGTTGGATGTCACTAAGAACATCAAATATCTCATGGACTCCATTGAGTCCCAGTTGACTACTATCTCTAGTACATATAGTCCATCCAAAGATAGAGATAGGACAACCTAGAATGTTATCTCTGCTCACATAGACAAATTATTTATTCTACAGAAGCAAACAAAAGATATCATTAGAATATTTGGTTAGCTAGGTGAACTTGTAAGAATGGAGTTTACTCCAGTTTCCAATGCTTTGGAAAATGCAGAGAAATTGGAAAAGATCAATCTGACTCTAGGTACTCTGAATGATGCAAAAGAAAGTTTGGTGGAATTGGAATCTATGAAAAAAATGTTGATAGCTACTAAAATGAGTTGGGAGAATGGTAAGGCAACTTGGCAAGGTATTCTTAACAAGCTTCAAGGCTCTCCATTTTCCAGGTAATGTTTTTTTAGTTTTTTCATATTTTTGTGCTTCCCTTTGTCCTTGATGTCAAAGGGGGAGAGAATGTTGTGATGAGGAAAGGGGGATTGAAGGACATGAAGAGAAAAGGAGAGTGTGTTGTACATAGGAATTTTTTTGTAAATTTTGGCACATGCTTCCATCAATGACAAAAGGGGTCATTATTGGAAGAATGAAGAATAACATCTTATTATACAAATTTAGTGTTTCCATTAATGTCACCATGTTATATGAGTTGCAACTACAAGTTTAAGTTATAGCTTGATCTAGTATTCTGAACATGTATCTGAACCGGTACGCAGTTACTATCCTCAGGTATTTTGGTTTGCAATCATCTGTTGTTGATTATTGTTGCTTGAAGTATTTGGAAATGGTTTTTGGATGTTGGAAGCTTGTAATTTAAAAATATGAGGTGCACAGGTCCTCGTATGGCAAGTTGGAATCATTATGTTGTTTCATTTTGCTATTAGGTCTATCTCTGACTAACCTAATGCATTGTCAATGTTGTACTGGATTAATTTTGTTGTGTGGATGTATGAGTGACATATCTTAGGTCCATGTCAACATGTTGTAGCATGTTTCACATTTGAATTGTTTTTGGAAAGGTTTTGTACATGCTTGAATCCAATAGTTATCTTTTTGGTGAATACCTTGGGTTGCATCTAATTAGGTTGACCTAATTGGTGCTTATGGATGTGGGTGATCCCACAACACTGGTTTACAATTTTTGGCCAAACTAGTACTAAAATATTTTTTTCTAACTAAATCTTCCCTTTTGGGCACCTATAGTGATTTTTCACTTTTTTTTGTAGATTCTAAATATATTTTTTTGATTTTTTTTGGAATCAGATTGCACTTATTTTTCCATCTCCTTCGAAAACAAGTTTTTTATAGTAAACAACATTTTTAAGTAGTGACGCTCACCGTATAATGCATAACTTTTTTTTCCATGAAGGATAAAATTATAATGTTTTCAAATTTAGATTTGTAACTATGATATCTAGTGCTTCCAATTGGTTAGATAGTGTTTTATTGAATATTTTTTCCTTAATCAAGTTTCAAAGTCAAACCAATTACAATTCAAACATAGGTGGACTGTATAATGCATAACTTCTTTTGTACGTATTGAATTTTTTTTTTTGTTGGATCAAGGACTTTAATATCTGGTGCACTCATATTTTTCAATTTTTTTTTTGATAATCTACTAGTTTTCCATGTGTAGAAAAAAGAGCTTGAATTTTGGTGAAAATCCTATGTTTAATCAAAATAAAAAAACAAATACATAATAAAACCAAAACATATTAAAATTATATTCGTTGGATAGCTCATTCCAAGAACTACCATCATCCAGTTGGGTTTGTGAAGTATCCTCCATTTTCATCCTCAACCTGAGCTTTGAAACACAAAATTCTAAACTTTTTTGGTGCCTAAGGGTGAGAAGGCGAGAAAAGGGGGTTTCAGGTGAACTAGGATGGTTCAAGCAAACCCCCAGCCTAGGTTTGCTTGAACTAGGGTTCATTTGAACCCCAATTGAAAAAATGTTTTCTTTGTATTTTTTGGTGGGAATGGTGGGACTTTACATTTAATTAGTTCGCTCAAAATAGGGTTCATTGAAACCCTTTTTTGGTTCGCTTGAACCAAAGGGTTCATTTGAACCCCAAAAACCAATGTTTTTTGCATGGAGTCATTTTTTGCAAATTTTCCTTCCTCAAATTGTAAACCACTTTTGTGGGTTTATCCATGTATCAAATATATATATATATATATATGATAGTTTTGATTGTGATGAATTGGAATGTAAAGTTGAGATAAAGAAAAGACAAATTTGTGAAAATGATGAGTGTGTTAATTTAGTTTCCCGAACATCAAAGCTGAATCAACACTTATTGGTGCATAACTGTCCGGTTCATTTTCTAGTTTTAATCCATGTTGTTATATCTGTAGGTGATGAGCCTCCCATTTGGATAGTGAATTCTCTAGTGAGAGCCAGCTCGTAATATATTTAACAACTGGTTATACTATATTGTGAGCTAATCCTCACCATGGTTTTCCCATTTGGGTTTTCCATAAAATCCTAGTGTTCATGTGGTATGTTTTTTGCCATTTCTTCAAAACTCTGCTTATCTTGTGTTAACAATACATTGGATAATTGGATGGTATTTTGTCAATAAGTTAAAAGTACAAATTCATTTCCCCCTCTAGATAACAGGTACTCAACAAGTTAGTCCTACTTTTGGAAAAATAATAGATCTGGGTTTCATTAGAAAGGGTATCAGGATCTGCTGAAATATTTTTCAGGCATGCGGTGGGACTCCATTCCACCACTGTTGATTAGTCCATTCTGAGCCACAGTTCAGAGACCTAGTGTTCCTCTTAGTCTATTTTTCTCTTTTTGTTGGTTTTCAAGATTTGAAACTAATTTCACCTACGGGCCTTCTCAAGCTTCTCAGGCTTGGTGACAACTTTAGGGTTTGTTTTCTCCTTGACAAATCTACAACCTAGCTGTGTAAATCACACACAAGAAGAGGGGAAAATGTTGTGGGGTTAGTGAATAGGGTTTTTCCTTTGTCAAACCCCTTTATTGGTAATTAAACCTTGAAATGAAAGAAAATATGAATGGGGAATGAGGAATGAGGAATGAACAAATATCAATTTTGCAACACACCAAACCCTAGCAATAAGGTGTTGCAATTATGCTTTAAATG
The DNA here is from genome assembly GCA_007258455.2 of Sequoia sempervirens. Taxonomy (NCBI): domain Eukaryota; kingdom Viridiplantae; phylum Streptophyta; class Pinopsida; order Cupressales; family Cupressaceae; genus Sequoia; species Sequoia sempervirens. Next base: position 473,031,345 of record VDFB02281492.1, read on the forward strand.
GCTGCAATGGATGTGGTTCTTAACTCTTGATTGAATGATATTGATCTCGCTTGAAACACTTGCTTGGATCATGAACTCTACATCACAATTGTTAGCACAGTAACAAACATGAAGAATGAAATCTTTGACATGGTGATTGGCACTTGAAGAATGCTCTAAAATGCTTGATAATATGCCTTTGAAGACACTTGAATGCTCTTGTGATTTCTCAAATACTCTTGTGAAATCTCTAGAATGCTAGGTCACTTGATTGCTTCATAGGATAAAATGAGTGATTGAAACTTGTATTTATACTTAATTATGCAAGAATTCATGAAATTACAACACTACAAGCTAACATCAAATCTACGAGAATAAAACCCCATTGGAAATTTGAATTAAATTTGAATTTGGGTCACATGGGACTCATTTTCCCAAGGTGGAAAATGAGTCCCATCAAGCATAATGTATGGGACCAAAAATGAAAAGTGCTTAGAAATGTGTAAAAACTGGTTCATGGACAAAAGAGCCAAGTGGAACCCATTTACGTAAGGTGGAAAATGAGTCCCAGACAATAAATTTGGGCCACACAATCTAGGAACACCTTAATTATTATTGGTCAATCATTGGTGTCAAGATTATCCTCAAAAAGATGCAATAAATGAGGCTTGTGGATGCAAAATAGGGCTAATTAAAGTATAAGAAATCCTAATTATTAATGACAAGCCTAGAGAAATGTGAAAGTGTGTTACAACACTTTACAACACTCCAAATAATGAAATATTCGGGTTTATTTTGATTAAAATTATGTTTATTATTCTTAGTTAATTGATTAAATGTTAGAAAAGTGTGAGTGTGTTACAACACTTCTCAACACTTTAGCAAGGCACCATTAAGTTGTTGGAAAAACAAGAACAGACAACTGAGAGGGGGGGGTGAACCAATTGTCATAGAAACTCAAAATTTTCTAACTTATCTGAGCAACTTTAATCTTAGATCTGATGAATAAGCAATTAACCACAAGAAATTAACACATCAGAGAGACATATAACACCAATATTTTTACGTGGAAACCCTCTTAGGGGAAAAACCACGATGGATGCTAGTCCACAAGATTATACTCTATTAAAAGTATAAATAGAAATAATAAGGGGGCTGCACATGCATTCAGACACACTGCCTAGAGCTCACTGCTCAAATAAAAAGACGACTCACTGTCCAACAATACAGAATAGGAATAAAATCCAAAGAATATGAATTGACAAAATAGCTTATGCACAAGCCTAATTACAATTCTAATTAAGCTTAGAATACCTTCTTCACACTCTACTCAATCTTCTTCACTCTCTCCTTACTAATCGAATGATAGAAACACTATTCACACATTTACACTTTCTTTGGAATACATTCACACTCATGCACACACTAAATTCACTCAACCAATCACTCATATATATCTGATACATGGGATTTCATCACAACTTAGTCGACCAGAAAAATAAAACATATTTTCAATGTTGGCCCAAATTTACAAATAAATTTCCAATGCAAATCCATCAAGGTCGGCCACAACATAGTGGGGAACCAAATTAATATCTCCAACACAAAAATACTTTAATTAATTTTTCCATGAAGATCCACAACACGCTACCATCAACATGTTAGCCAAGAACATGAAAAACTGAACATGCACAAGAAATATCTTCAACCACGAGCTCTCTGAGTAATGTGGACATACCAAAAAGATAGAGAATGATCTAGAGACATCCAAGAATACCAAGAAACAATCGAGAAGCATCCACAACAACTGAGATTACCATAATCACACAACCCTCATTTAGGAAGACTGATAGAGACCACAGAAACATTGTTAGACCACAACATACTCAAAACTTCACGCATACCTCTGAATTTTTTTGATAGATGATCTAGAAACATTCAATTGAATAAACCCTTTAATCCACATCATCTAGTCTTCAATGTACATAACAAAGCACCTTCAAGGCTTGCACAGTTCCATAGGGAACCTAGAACACTTCTATAATTTTCTCAATATCCTCGACATATACAACCTCTAGTACACAAAATGCTAATAGTGTTGACATCAATGACAACCACATATCAACAACCATGTCCACAAAATACAACATAAGTTCCATTAGTTCACAAGGTACCAAGACCTAATGTGAATGTGTTATCAAGGCAACATAGAAAATAAAAATCCAAACTTATCTCATACAAGGCATGAAGTCTCTTGGCCCTCACCACAACATAAACAAGAACCTTCCAGAGACATTATCATTCAACCCCCTATTGTGATTAATCTAGATGATGACATTCATATTTCAAATATTAATGAACAAGTTCATAATGAGTTGAATTCATTCTTCTCCTCTTCTATGAGCTTAAATGGCAATTCTCCTAACAAGAGTGTTGAACTTGGTGTGTTTCCTATTTTGGCACTTGATGTTGTCCCTTTGGCTAGTTGTCTACCTTCTGTATATACCAAACAAGATGGGATGTAGAAGAACTACTATAGGTTGACTCGCATGTGCCTTACTAGTATTTTTCTTCGTTTTCCCTTTTCATGTTTCTTTATGTACTATTTCATTTGTTGTATCTCTCTCTTTTTGTGCATTCCTCTATATGTACCTACATTATTTTCTATGTCATAAACATTTTATCCTTTTTCACTTGTCTTATGTTTTCATTTTAGGGATGATGCAAGCATTGAGACATTTATGTCTCTTCCATGTTGACCCGAAATGATTTTTCTTTGTTTTCACTCTTTTTGAGTCATTCTTCTAGTTTTATGAGTATTTTGGGAATGGTGACATTTCCGAGCTCTATAACAACATTGTATCAAATATATATTGTCCTTGAATCCATAGATCCCTTATGTATTTCTAGGGGAAAACTCTCCTTCCTTTTTCATGACATAGCTTTATTTCAGAAACATATGACTTGGCATAGGGATTTCTGAGGAAGTTTCTCTCATATCTTAGGATTGAACATTCACTAATTTAAAGCAATTTCTTATAGAAATGGTGTGAGAAACCACTTTAAAGTGGGGGCATACATCGATAATATCTTTTGACATTTTTCATGTTTGATGGTTCAATTTTATTTTTTCTTGTGATATGTCCTTTTCTTGGTGGTGTCATTTGGTTTGATCTCCTCCAAGAGTGCAATATTTCTTAGCATACAAATTTCCTATTTGTGGTGATGTGACACATTGCATTCCCTAAGTTGTAGATCTTTTACTTTTTACTTGTTCTCTCTTGGAGATATTAGGCACGATGTTCCCCAA
>VDFB02281492.1:473034733-473053315 GCA_007258455.2 Sequoia sempervirens
TTTTTGGTTTTTTATAATTTATTCCAATTTACTTGGTTCATAGTTTTTGTGAGAACAATTTTTAATTTCTTTTGTTTTTTTTTTTCATTTTTATTTTATTTTATTTTTCCTATGTATTTACACAAAGATTGTAGAGCACCTCTCAACGTAAATAGTGGTAAAGTATATTTTATTTTATACTTAATATTTATTTTATATAAATAATATATATTAAATCAAATTTCATATTATAGATTTAGATTTATTATTTTAAATATGTTTATAACAAGTTTAATAATTATGTCGATAGGAATTCTATAGGTGGAGATGAGATCACTCATTTTGTTTGTGTAAATATATGGAAAAAAATTAAAAATTAAAAATTAAAATCAAAAAAGAAATTAGAAATGGTTGAAGCAAAAAAGTGGAGAAAATTAAAAAAATTATGAAACTAATGGAAATTTTTTTTGAAAGTGGAAAAAATAAAAATAAAAAGTAAATTAGAAAAGCTAAGGAAAACAAAAAGCATGGACAAAACTTGAGAAGATCTCTCTACCATATTTAGATATATTTTTTAAAATATAAATATACTAGTTTTAAATATACTTAGATTTATGATGAAGTTTTTGAACTATATAAAATTTAAATAAATGGAGAGAAAAAATTGAGGGAAAATTTTGATGTTGAATTGTGGAGGGAAGAATTTGTAGAGGGAAAAATTTGAGGTTGAATTTAAAATATCTGTTTATTTAAACTTTCAAAACAATCTTGTTCTAATTATTTGGATAAAGTACAAACAAATTAGAAAACAAAAATAATATTTTATAAAAGTTTTTTATATTTTTTTCTTAAAGAATAAAAATATTTTTTTGAAAATATAAAAATTTCTATAATAGAACTTAATAGACCTTAAGAATATAAATCTAAAAAAAAGAAAGGAATATTTTATATTTAGAAATATGAATGAGATAGAATATGATATGTAGAGTTAAATTAACCATCATGAATTAATTGATAAGATTTTAAAAAGTTTTATTTTATAAAATAAATAATTTTATTTTTAGTTTGGATGATGTCATCGTATAGTTCGATGCCATCTTTTAGTTGATTTTTGATAACTTAAAAAGCTAATGATGTCATCCTTAGGAGGTCCATTTTTTATGTAAATTTCCCCTAATATTTAGGCCCACCTCAGAACCCACCTACATCCAAGAAAAAGACCAAAGAGGACTTGGTACAAAACTTCTATGAATACATGAACAACTCAACTTTTACCTTGAGCCCTATAGATTTTGACAACTTTGATGATGGAATGCCTTTAGTTTACCCCCAAATTATTGATTGGGACCAACAAGACACACCAATCTTTGGAATTTTTGAGAAGGACGAAGCTATCGTTGAGTTCCTGGGATTACGAGAAGGCACACCTAGTGGTGATCACAAGGATGGCCTTACCATTGACCTAGACAACAAAGCATAGTTTGGGGAGTCTGTTCAACCCTCCAATCACAAAAATGAGAAAAAGAATAAAAAAGATAAAAAAGACGAGTCTCTAGGTGAAAACTGAAAGTGCCTCTAGACAATGAAAAAGCAAAAATAAAGGACGCATTTGAAGGCGAAAACCTCTCTAAGGCACCTAAGGATGGAGGTTTGAACATTCTCCCTATAGCATAGGAAAAGTCACCCATGCTAGTGGAAGAATCAGTTGAAGTCAACATAGGCACAAAATAGAATCCCCTGCTAGTTTACTTTGCAACATTATTAAAAGAAACAAAACAACCAGAGTTTCACAACTTCTTTGCACAGAGACAAAATAATTTCCTGGTCATACGTAGACATGCTAGGGCTGGATCTTGAACTTGTACTACATCATTTTCCTTTGCAATTGGGGGTAAAACCAGTCAAACAAAAATTGAGGAAAATGCACCCACAAATTGCTTTACTTGTCAAGGCTGAGCTGAAGAAACTCTTGGACGTTGGGTTCATTAAATCAATTGACTATGTCGACTGGATTTCTAATTTGGTACCGGTCACCAAACTAACAGGGGGCATCCACATCTATACAGATTTTAGAGACATCAATAAAGCCTATCCTAAGGATGACTTTCCTTTACCCAACATTGAAATGATTGTTGACATGACATCAGGCTATGAGGTGCTATCTCTTATTGATGGATTTTTTATGATATAATTAGATAAGGATTGCAACTGAAGACTAACCTAAAACAACTTTCACATGTCCTTGGGGAACGTATTGCTAGAATGTTATGCCCTTCGGACACACGAATGTTGAAGCAACCTACCAGCAATCTATGACCACAATTTTAACATCATGAAAATAGCAAAGGTTAAAAGCAAACACTCAATGCGATGAAGCTCTAATGTAATCTAAAGTCAAAAAACAAAGAACAAAGGAAACTAAGCTAAAACATAAAACAATCTCACCAAAGATCGATGTAACTCCATGGATAACCTCTATTGTCCTTCTCCATTTCGTCTTCTGTAGTGTACTTTCCCTCAAATTTTCAATGATTATGCAAGCATAGCCTAAGGATTGTGATAATAACGAAACATCAAATGGGTAAGTGCACCAAGATGGTCACACTTTTGTGGCCAAACAAGAAAAAAACAAGCCATAACGCATTCGTGTTATGTCTTTTTAAAAGAAAAAAAAAAGCGAATCAAATATCATTTCTCATTTTGTTTTTTCTGTGTTTTAGCTCCGCCTGTGGCCAAAAACCCTGTTATACGCGCTCACGTTCTTGGAGAGGTGATTTCTTCAAAATTCATCAACAACAATTAGATTTCTTCACAAATATGGCGCCACGATGACAAAGAGATGCAAGAGGTAAGTATTGTTTGGTATTTGTTTTGAATTTGTTAGTTTTAAATTGATTTTGTTTGTTTTAGTTTAGAAATGAATGTTTTTTTTTTTTAATTTGTAGGAAATCCTCAACAAGAGGAGGAAAATCCTCAACCAAATCAGCCTCAACAAAATCAGCCTCAACAACAAAATCAACCTCCCCCACCATTCTCTCAATACCCTCCTGCACTCAAGAAAATTTGAGGAGTGAAATTGAAAACAATAGAAAAGAAGTTGAGGATCTTATTAGTAGGTTGAGTGATCAAAATTCTTCAACCACAGAAAGAATACATCTAGCAGATTCATTGAAGGATTTGTTAAGAAATGTAAATGCAATTACCCAACAAATATCTAGATGGAAAAATAGGAGGCAAACATCGAGGGCATATTATGCAGACAAATTATCATATAAACAAGTAAAAGATTTAAAGATTACTAAAGGCGATTTGTGCTCTCTATTCACTGACCCTAGAACAAATCAAAATCTCACCCTCAATGCAAAGAGGTTTCCTATCCATTGGTGCCACCACGTAGAGATTAGGAACCGTTTTTATGACAAATGGTATATGGTCTTTGATTACCCACCGTGCAATAACTATGAAGTCCTCCAATATTTTCTTAGGAAATTATCTTGAGTGAGTTTGTATTGAACAAAATCTCGAATTATTTTGATATGAAGGAGTTTCAGGGGAGAGGTGGGGGGTCAGCACAGGATAGGCCTGGTGCACAGCCGGATCCTACACGACAGGGGAGACGACCTCTCGCTAGGCCGCCCCGTGAGCAGATTGCAATGCTGCGGAGTTGCAAAGGAGATGCTGATGTAGAGACTTTCTTGGCGATCAAATCCTTGACCCGGTGTCATCCACCACACTAGCCCCATTGCGGTATAATCGGGGAGTCTTGGTGGTGGCCTTTGAAGACCATGTGTGTGTCGATCTTGAGCCCTTGTTTGTATGACCCTACCAGCCCTCAAGAGGGTGCTACGCAGGATCCATATGCTTCTACGCAGCCTGATCCATATGCATCTACGGGGATGGAGAGGGCGGCTAACATTCTACATGATGCATATGGTATTGATAGTCAAGTAAAATTCAACATGTTCATTGAATTTAGTTTATTAAATTTTGATTGTGAAATGAAAGATTAACTAATTTAGTTTTATTATTTTAATAAAATTGCAGGGTCACAGTGTTGACCCTGGGTACACTAGTCAATCTACTTATTTTTGCAGTACACCTATTAGTGGGGTATGTAAAGTTAGTAAACAATTATAAATTTATTACATGTGTTAATAAGCATTGTTTTACGAATGGTATTTTAATATGTGATTTTGGATGTTGAACAGGGTGTTGTTGGAGGTTTCAAGGAAACACCTCTGAGTGCGAGTAGATTTTCTCAAACTTTCACTGAGGTAATATAGAATAAAGAGAACTTAAAGTTAATGAATTCTAAGTTTAATCTAGATTTGTGTATATATAGTCATAAGAGTATATGGGTTCACTAGGTTATTATTTGAAATCTTTTAAAAATGGTCCTACCATGATTGTTTGTCTTAGAATTCCTACACTAGCAAGCTATATATAATAAAAATTTAACATGGAACTGACAAAGGTAGAGCTACATTCTACTCCATCCTATATAATTTTTTGTGATGTCAACGTAACCAAGAATAAGACTATGGATGTCCTACATGATGTCAATGTAACCAAAAATAAAACTTCTATCCTCGACCCTATCTATCAGCCAAGACTCCTTCAATATGTCCTAGATGCTTGGAGATGCTTAAGACTAGGTCAAAATACCCTATATTCTCTTCATTTGTTGCATAGATCATCAAGTTTCCCTATATGTTCTCTAACTAATCATGATTGCATGGAAAGAAGTTATAAGTACTCATTAAACTCTCAACTATTGGAGCCTCCTCAAACTTTCCCATAGGACGTGGAAAATGCTTAGAAATGATTAAATTCCCTAATAGGGTGTGGGAGATCTTTTAGGAAAACATTTGACACTAATTTGATCCATTGAATTCTTCTTCATTCTTATATATTCCTCAAATATACCTTGCAATACCCCTATCATACCTAAATCTACTACATTCATGTCCTTGTTAGCTAGCATGTAGGTGATATAGTATGGTCCATGAATTTTTATGTCTTCTTTTTTCATTTTTCTATATAGTCCTCTTTTATCTCACTACTAGGTCCTCACATAAAAAGAAAAGAAAAACATTACTTCTTTTTCTCATCTAAGGCCCCTAAGGTTTTAAACCCCTTAGATGCAAGGATTCAAAGCACATCAACCATGTGGTACAAATGACTAAATCCCAAAGACGATCTGTAGCAATGAAAGAGTTTGGAAAGGTAGAGAGAGCTACCATGGTGACTCAAGAGAAACTTCAGCTTTCAAAAACAAAGCCAATTAGGCTAGCAGACATGTGGATCGGGACAACATTTGGTGGAAGAGGAAGAAAGATGACTAGAACTCTGGAGGCCCACCATACTGGATTTTGATATTCAACCATGAGAGCAGAAGAGAGAGCTGATATCATGTATCAAAACATTAAACATGCATTCTTCCAGCCAATGGATAAGGAGATGATTACTTTTCTTCATTTTCATTTGCATAACCATATCATGGCGGGAACCATGAAGACCAAGGATGTCCAGTTTTATGTGGAGGCAATGGATGTGGTCCAAACTTTAGGAGGGGCAAGAAGGTCAATGTATGATCTTGATGAATGATAGAAGAGGGGTTGGTCAGACAAACCAGGGGCACCTAGTCATGAGTAGGGACCTATAGGTTAGATTGGTGAAGCAAAGCACCAAGGAGGTCTTACAAGGAAAGGCCTAGAGAAGTACATACAAGGAAAGGCTCCTGCCTGCCTGCTCCTCTTCCTCTATTTGAACCTCCTTGAGGTCCTCTACCCCTGTTATATCCACCTCTTGTAGATGTTTCACCTCCATGCTCTGTGAGTTTTGACTCTCCTTGGTTTCTTTGGTCATTGCCTCTACCTTGGTAGCCACCACGCTGTCCTCTTTGATCTCTTTGATCTCTGCCTTTGCCTCTACCCTTAGAAGTCTGATCTTGCTTCCTCTTACTCCTCTCTTCAATATTTAATGCCAATTGATAACATTGGTGCACTATTTTGGGGCTTAAGAGAACCATCTCCTCTTGAATGTTCCACTTCAAACCGTTGAGATACCTTGCCACCTTGATACTTTCATCCTCTGTGACATTGGACCTCATGCAAAGTCTTTGAAACTCCTCAGTATAAGAACTCACATCCTGATCTCTTTGCCTCAAACTTTGTCTCCTCTTATGCAACTGAATTTCATAGTCTTCAGGTAGGTATGCTTCTTTCACCTTGGCAACCATTCCCTTCCAAGTAGAGATAGGTTGCTTGCCTTCCTTCTCCCTCTCTGTCTGAATGAATTTCCACCAAGTTAAGGCGTAACCTCTTAGTCTTGATTTAGCCACCTTTACCTTCATGTGCTTCAGTGACTCCATCACACTCAAAATGGTTTTCCATTCCCTCTATCTAATCTATAACTAAATCAGCATCCATCTTTCCACTAAACAGTGGTACTCCTTCAAGTGCTTTTCCACTCAAAGCCTTCAATTCTTTCAAGAAGGGATCCTCCTTCAATATAGGGTCAGGTTCAGGGATTCTATCCTCCTCTGCAACCTCTTCTTCTTTTGCTATTCTTCCATCAAATCGCATAACATTCAGTGCTTGCTCAAGTTGGTCTAACTTCTCTCTCAATACCCTATTGTCTTCCTCTATTTCTTCAACCCTCTTGGCCAACTCAGCGTTTCTCACCATGATGCTAGAACCAATAGACTCTGTCTCTGACATACAAGATCAATCCCAAATCTTTTTCTTGCTCTAATACCAATCTAATAGGGAGAGGGGTTGGAGGAATCAATCATTGATTCCTGCTCTAGGCCTTTCCTTGTAAGACCTCCTTGGTACTTTGCTTCACCAATCTAACTGTTGTGCCCTTAGCACACACGCCCCGTTCGGAATGAGGACCCTCTTTTCTTTCGCCTCGTTTTGCATGCCCCTCTTTTTTGATGTTCCGCATGGTCGATGTTGCTCCAAAGTTCTATCATAAATCGGCCACGCCTCCGCTTTTGGTCTTTGCTGCCTTCCGGGGCCTCAGGGAATCCCTTTGGCATTTTGGCCCTAAACGGCCCTGGGCGCCTGGGCGTCTAGGGTTCCCTGTTCGGGCTTCCCCTTTGTGAAGGTCGTCCTCTGCGGCGTTCTCCAGGCATCTTTCCGCCCCTCAGGGCCCGCCCCGCCGGCCTCCGCTTAAAGCTCGTCATAAGTTTTCGGGGCGGCGCCTGCTCCTTCGGGCCCTGGGACCTAGAAGTCCGCTTTCGGACTTCCGTCCCGGTATCGCCATCTGCGACGGCGAGCCTTCGGCGGCCTCCTGCCCCCTGGGCCCTGCCTAGGGTTTTTCCACCGGTGCTTTTGTTTTTCCCTGTCTGCTGCAGGACCTTCCGGGCTCGGCCGTCCGAAGTTCCATCCCCGGAACTTCGTGACGGTTCCGCCATCCTCCACGGCGAAATCCTTCCGGCCTCCTGCCCTCCGGGCCCCATGGCTCCCCTCACCGTCGCCATTGAGCAATATGAAAATCTTTCGGCGGCGAAATCCTTCCGGCCTCCCGCCCTCCGGGCCCCGTGGCTCCCCTCGCCATCGCCATTGAGCAATATGAAAATATTTCGGCGGCGAAATCCTTCCGACCTCATGCCCTCCGGGCCCCATGGCTCCCCTCGCCATCACCGTTGAGCAATATGAAAATCTTTCAATGGCGAAATCCTTCCGGCCTCCCGCCCTTCGGGCCCCATGGCTCCCCTCGCCGTCGCTATTAAGCAATGTGAAAATCTTTCGGCAGTGAATTCCTTCTGGCTTCCCGCCCTCCGAGCCCCGGGCCGATCTTCGCCATGGCCATTCAAAGTTCACGAAAATCTCACGGCGGCTGTTAGCTCGCGTCTGCCCGGCCGCCGGGTCCTGGAGCTCGCGCCGCTGCCGCCGACCTAAATTCAAATTCCACCAACTTTCCCGCGGCCGTACCATCATTTATTATGGGTGTTAATGGCGGTTGGGGTATAAAATGCCCAACCCGCCCAAGTCTTTTTCACAAACAAGAATCAGAGCCAATTAAGAAGTGATCACCTGGAGCCCACCGCGATCAGCAGTGTCATGATCGTCGCCATCAAACTTCACTCCGTTGACCCTCGGTAGATCCCACGTCCCCCACTTAGCGTATTTGAGGTAGGCCATCCCCTCGCCCTCCCATACGTCTTTTCATAATATTCAAAGTTTTAAATGAATGAACAAATCGATAGGGGCTAGTAAAATGATAGAGCACCAAATTGCATCCATTACCCATATGATCAAAATTGGCGAACCTATCAGGGGTGCCCTCGTCGCCGATTTAGAGCTTTCCTCTGGCACAGCTATTCTTCGCACAGGGCAACTGGACTCCTCAGGCCCGGGATCCCCTTTCGCCATCCGATTGATGACATAACGACGGCTATCCTCCTATCCGGATCCGGGTCGTCGGGATTCCATCCCCGGGATGCCGGTCGCATTTCGCCGTGCCCTGAACTGCCTAGACTACCCTGCCTCCCGGACGGCCGGATCCCGACCACGGCTCCACCGTAGAAAATTGAAACTTAGAGACATGTCCTTTGGTTGTCCCGGGCCCGGAACCCCGGAGTTCCATCTCTGGAGTTCCGACGGAGGCTCGCTTTCTTCATAACGGCGAACGTTGCCCGGCGTCCCACCCTTCGGGCTCCACCGATCTGTCGGCTTGTTTAACCTTCGGCAAATGAATTGGTCTGTCTTTTCCACCTTCGGCCCCCGTATGTCAGGCCTCCGCTCCCCATTTTTCGCCGTTCCTCACGACGGGGTCTTTCGGCGAGCACTTCGCTGCCTTTCAGGCTCTGAGCCCCGAGCGGCCCTCCGCCGTTGCCTTGTTCTTTTTCACATGGCGGATTTCGCATTCCCGAACCCTGGATCCCAGAATTCCATCCGCAGAAGTCCGCGAATCTCCTCCCGGCGGAATCCTCACCCCGTCCGCCCGATTTCTGGAACCCGGGCCTCCGTTTGCCATCTGGCCTCGCCGAAACTCCTCTCTGCCTTGGGACCTTCCGAGCCCGGCCGTCCAGAGTTCCATCCACAGAACTCCGTGATGGTTCCGCCGTCCTCGACGGTGGACCTGTGTCGGCTTCCCGCCCTCTGGGCCCCGGGCCGCTCCTCGCCGCCGCCATTCAAAATTGCTGAAAATCTCACAGCGGCCGGCGCGTCGCGTCTTCCCGGCCTACGGGCCCTGCCACTCCAAATGCTGCCGGGCCTAAATTTCAAACCTCATGACGGCCGTCCTTTGGCCTCCCAGACCCCGGCCCTTGGACTTCCCCCCCCGGATTTCCACCTACTGTCCGCCGTTGCCAACTTCCGTCGCCTGGCAGCTTCCCGGCTTGAAATCTCCGAAGCCCCTCAGATCCATCCAAACGATCCTAAAATCAGAATCTAACTTCGACCCACATCCTAAAATTTTCTCTTCTCCATCATGGACCTCCTAAAACATTAAGATTTGGCCAAGATGGGTCTCCGGGAGCTTTCGGTTGCGTTTTCCCTTCTAGACAGCATTCCTGCCAGGGAAGTCCAGCCCTCCGACCCCGGATTGTCCAAATGCCCTCAAACAAAGATCAATAACGTATAGGGATAAAATTTATGATATACTTGATTGATTATTTAGATGTTATGCTCACAATATGGACTAACATGAACGCTTTAATGTTTTATTGTGCTGACTTTGCCCTTGCTTGCAGGATATATGGAATCGGCTACAGGAACTTCAGGGGCCTTCGCCGAAAAGGACAAGGGCAAAAATTTAAGAAGAACCCCTCGGAGAAAAGAAGATAAAGATTAGATGAAGTTTCAGTTCTAGGGTGAGCTGCTCCAGTCGAAGGTCTCGACGGACTGGAAGGAAATTTCAGATACCAACATTGGTCAGGTTAACATAAATGAAGTCACCCAAAGGGTCAAGGTCAACCCCACGACAAAGAACGCCAGACTCATACGGCAGAGTGAAATTGTTAAGGCTGTCGGTTTCCCTCCCTCGCTCGTGGCGCCCGAACTAGTGATGGCTTGCCGAGAAGCCTATCAAACAGACACTAGAACAATTATGGATAAGGAGGGAAACATCCTCGTGGACATGTCACCAGAAGGGATTACCAAAAAATTTCACATTCCCACGTTCCCACATATGGAGGTCCCCTCATTGGAACAATGCCAAGCAGCGTGGGATGCTAATCCATCGGGATGCAAGAAGTCTATCAACCTCTATTGGCTTAAGGAGAAACGGGGCAGCGCTGCGAAGGTTCCCCAAGAACTCTTCCGCAGCAATTTCCACGAAGACTACCATGACCTGGTAACTATGCTGAGCAGGGTCATGGGTCTCCCAGTAGCCGCCTACTTCCAAGAATAGATGGCCTATTACATTGAGCAGATCCTGCGGGGGAATGAGGACGTTAATACCAAGGTCTCATTCAACTAGGGAGGCATCATCAACAACTACTTCCATGAGCAGTTTGTCAACGTCAAGAAGAGCTCTAAGTTTTACATGACCTCCTACCTCGTCTACTCCCTGGCAGGTCAAAGACAATACAGCGGGTTATTTGTGGCACCGGATCAGGGGCACAGGCGAGGGCTCAAGCCGTTTGACAAATACCCTCAACTCCAATACCGCAACTTCAAGAAGGAGTACTGCCGGGTCAATGATGTCTTCATTGGCCATATCATCAGATTGATCACCGGAGACTTCGAGAGGAGAGTCTCCCACAGCGCCAGAGCGCTTTTAAAAGAATATGCTTTCCTATTTATCCAGTTCCCCAAGTTCACCTACATCCGGGCCCAGGGTTTCACGAAACGGCCAAACAGATTGTCGTGGTACCCAAATGACAGGATCATCCTCCTGGAGCTTTTCCGGCAGCTCCAACACATCCGGGCCGTCTTCAGCAATAAGCACGTAGCAGGGATCTCCTATCCCATGACCCTTGGCTAGGGCCTGTACCGGTTACAAACTTCTCAATGCGCCAGTAATTTTGAGAAGGAGCTTAAAGAATATCATTTTGACTAGTACACCACGCGCCCACGGATGGACCCTCACGGCCACGTCAGGAAGGCACTAGGGCCAGCATATGCCCACCATTACCACATTGAAGACTTCTGGGCTGACTGCAAAGATGACAAGGAGGTGCTTTCTCGGCACTACATGCGCATGATGGTGCTGTTCCTGAGATGGGTGCAACCATTCCCGGTGTCAGACCAGGTCGAAGAGGACGAGTCCACGATCATGCACCCAAGGTACCCTGCAGTTGCTAACCTGCCAATACCGTCGATTGACTGGAACGAACAAGAGGTCGATGAGCTGGACACCATAACCCAGCTGATTCTTACTCGCACTAAGGAGTGGGTCGATGGGTAGGTGGCGCACCTAAAGCGGCAGGGAGTAGTCCTAACGTATGAAGGGCTCAAGAGCGAGCCAAGCGCCACAGAGGACGTTGCCACCACCACATCCACCGGCGGGACCTCCAAGTCACCTCCCATCACTAGGTCCCAGAAAAGGAAAGAGGCGGAGACTACATAGTCTCTCGATCCCAAGGAGCAAGCAAAGAAAGATACGGGAGGCTCATCTCCCAAAAGACTAAAATAAACTGTGAGTGCGGAAGAACCCCGACCTCCTTTGGCTCTTCTTGCTCCTCCTGTTGCACCGCCCACCTCGCTAGCTATGGTCGCCACATCTCCACCGGCAGTGGACATTTCTGTCCATCTTGCTCCTTCGCCCCCGGCCGGGTCGGTAGTCGTCATTGATTCCTCTTCTAGCATAACCACTCCTCCTTCCTCGGCTACCATGTCTCCAATTACGTCTGTCCCTCTGGCAACAATAACACCGCCTATTCCTACTGTTACTATGCCTGAGGTTCTTACAAGACACATGCAAAGCCTCCCCCCTGAGCTCTCACAAATCTTAATGAATCCAGCTCTCCAAGCGGCCCTTGCCCAGGTCCTTGCAACAGCTCAACCTTCACAACCACCAACAGGGCCGCCGGCTATGGAAGCTACAATGCAAATCTCGAAGGAGTTGGAGGAGCAAGAGCGGGAAGCCTCGAGGTCTATGGAGGAGGAGGCAGATGAATATCACGAGCACCCCAAGTACGAGCACCGAACCATCGACAAGGTGGTCTATGAGGGAGAGGAGACAGGCTCTTCCGAGAGCGGGGATGAAGAGGGTGGCTCGGGCGCCAAGGAGATCATTCAAACTTTCGATGAGGACCTTGAGGAGGAGTTGGCGCAGCAGCTAAAGAATGTTGGGGAGAATACCAAAGAGTCACCACACGGTGAAGAGGGGCAGCCACCAGAGGAGCAGCAGATAAAAGATCTATCCAAGGTTGAAGCCCTTGCTATCAAAAGCCCCGAGGCCGAGGCTACTGAAGAGAAGAAAGAAGAAGAGGTCGCGAAAGAAGAAAGTCCCACCCGGTAATTGTCCACCAAGTTGCCCGTCAAACACCTCGTATTCGTTCGCGACTCCGACGAAGAGGAGGAGGACGCTACTAAAGAGAAAGAGGACCCCCAAAAGGAAAAGGAGACAAAAGTCTTACCTCTAACTGAGAAAGGTGAGGGCAACCATGATGCACCTAGGGATAAATCTATTATGCCCGATTGGTTGGAGAAACAACTTGAGAAGACAACTCCTATTCTAAAGGACCCAAGGGCGAGATTGGAGGCCATCTTGGCTCGATCCCTGAGCACAAAAAAGAAGGAGAAGAAGCCAAAGGTCCGATCCAGGATAACGATGGATGCCTCTGGCTCCCGATCAGCACAAATTGCAACACCTACTGTTGGCCAGGCAGGGGTAAGTTACAATATCTCCACCATTGACCTAGGGACAGCAACCAGAGAGCAAAAGGTTGGGCACCTTGAGGAGTCGGTGGCCACGGTAGTGCACCTGATAAAGTAGGACAAGGTCTCCAAGGATGAGCTTAAAGCACAGGTTACTGCCCTAACCGACTACATACAACAATGGTCCTCAGTGGACGACCTGCCCACCACCTCTGCTGCCGCACTGCAGTTGCTCTCCAAAGAATAGATCGACAAGATGGAGAGAAGGAAGAACTTGGAGAAAACTACTGAGGATTGGTTCTGATAGGTCACATATGTCGAAAACATGGGAATCAGCCGGGCTGTGCAGATAGCCAACAAGTTCTTGGACCTGATCTAATCCCTGGAGAGCACAAGGAGGCTCTGCACCAATTTCCCTGCAACGTACGACTTCACCTTCCCGAGAATCAAGGCTATCCTTCAGATGCCTGAGGACACATGGGAGGAGAAGCTAGAACTGAAGAAAGAAGATCATTGGCTAGTGGATGTATGGCGCAGAGACCTCATCAACCAGAAGGAAAGGTTGGAGCAGATCCTCAACAAGGTGGATCTAAATATTGAGTGGATTAAGGAAATTCAGGCAGAATGCACCGAATATCTCAAGCTGATGACAGGCTATGATATGCCCACGGTACAAATGGACCCAGAAAAGGTCAAGCCATACTTCCAGGAGAAGATGAAGGACAAGACAGCTGGAGAAATCACAATGGAGTTTCTGAGTTTTGCTACCCGCGCCTTCGACCTATCAGAGCTATTCAGGGACCAAGGTTCGAAGTATGACGAGGATTGGAAGCGACTGGAAGAGAACGCTAAGGAATGGAGTTACTAGGCATTGCGATGTGAGATCCTTGAGATAGACAAGCTCCAAGCCATCATCCTCAAGTACATAGAACATGCAGCTTCCGAGGAGCAAGAGGACAGCCCAGCCAAAGAAGAAGACCTCCTTGAAGAGTAGCTACAGCAAAGAAAACAACAATTAGCTACAGGACGTAAAAGCTATAGTGCCACCCACTAGGAGACAAAATAGGGAAAAGACAAAAATGTATTTTAAATTGTAAATCTATTTGGGGGTAGGTGAAACCCTATTTTGTAATGAATCTTGGCCACATAATGAGAATGAATCTTGGCCATTCATTTAACTTTTTGGAAACTATAAATAGAGCACTCCCCTCATTTGCAAAGGGAGAGTTGAGTTGTTGTAAAGGCATGCTGCTGAAATTTATAAGAAATATCATTGACTTGGTGTATTTTCTTGATTTCTCCCATGTGACATGATTCATTCTCCAATATTACATGTTTAGCTTAGATCTTATGGCTGTTTAGTTAGTTGTTTACTTTATTTTGGGTAAACCTTAGGAATGTTGTTGGGTGTTTGTGAAAATTCTTGCATTGTCGATGATCCCTTAGTCCATACTTTTTGCTGTTTGCTGAAGGTAGATAGCTGTGCAAAGTTAGCCTGGACTCGATTTGAAGCTGCCCCAAACATTTAAAATTTGATTCATGCATGTATGTGGTGGATGAAGGATGAAATATCTGTAGCCCTTAGAAGATAGCACAATTTCCATGATACTGTGAAATCCCTGGTTAAGTGGGATATTGTTTTAAGGAATTGTCCATTGCAGGAACTCCATTGTCACTATTCATAGCAAGCTTCAGACTTAGGAACTTTTCCTCCCTTTCACCCTTTTCCTTTTTTTAGTAACTGACCTATGTTAAGGTTCATTGCACATTGTAAAGCCAAATCTAACAAATAAATGGAGTCCAAGATTGCTGTTTGAACTCCATTTCAAGATCCAACTTCATGCTTTGTGTCCACACTTTGTATTTTTGTAAGACCGCCTTGTGATTCCAGCAAATCACATCAAACTACTGAGGTATCTGAGCACTGTCATGACCTGACATCCGAGAGACCTTGGGATAGTGTTCTGCAACTCGATTGTGGGAGATTGTCTTTCAAGAGAGGGAGTGCGCCTATGCACTGCCTGTGTTGAGAAGTGCATAAAAACACCATCAACACAAACCTATAGGTCCCTACTCATGACTAGGTGCCTCTGGTTTTTCTGACCAACCCCTCTTCTATCACAAACTCCAACCACCAAGTCCACCTTGGTTCATTGCCACAACTCTTCCTTAGCCTTTACACTATACTAAAGACCAATCTTCCTCAACACTCCATCAACTCTTGCAGGGGTAGTGATAAGTCTTAAAAGGCTTCAAACTGTCCTCCAAAGGTGTTTGAACAACCTCCAAGACTTCAACTTCCCATCACTCTCACCAATCCTTTAGCTAGGGTTTGAAAGGCTAGTAGCCCTTGAGCCCCTATTAGGTCTCCTTCACCTACAAAACAGGTTAGAACTCACAAATCTCAAAAGGACTTCCCACTCTTTTTCCAAGGTTCTTGGTTCACATGGACAACACTCAAAGATTCTTGAGGTCTTAGCCTTCCACTGTCCGTACAAAGCTCAAACATGAAATGGAGCAAAAACTAGGGTTTTAAGCCTTCCCTTGACAGTTAGCAAACTTCCAATTTGTTTACACACCAAATGGACAAATGGAGCCTCCTCCTTCATGTAGTAACAAGGTAACACACCACCCTACCTCCTCCAAGAAGAAAATCCTCAATGGCTCAAGCACCCCTGCAAGATTTGTGACCTGCACAACAAGTTTTTCCTAGCCGGACCTGCACTGGCTCGCCTAGGGCATCACTTTGCTAGCAACTCCTGCACTCAAACAAAACCTACCAACTAACATATGTACAAGCATGGTGTCTAGGCACTGTTTCCAAAATTTCATACGGTTTGTACTGTGGAAAAGTGCTCTAGCACCCCATTTACTCAACACTGCCTGTTTCAAGCCAGCAAGCACAAAGAAACCAAAATATTTACAAAGAGACAAGAAAACGATTGAAAGAACTATCTAAAGGCTACAAAAAACTTGTACTGGATTTATTCTACATCCTACACACAACACAGAACCAAATTTAATCCATTAGAGCCTTCTTTCAGACCAAAAAATAGAAAATTTCACTCAAAAAACTGTTTTCCTTCAATTTACAACAAAACAATCTGTACAAAGATACTTTCAACCTTGAACAAAGGTCAAGGAAACCTTTAAATATGCTTTCCCAACAGTTATTTTTCCAATGGGCCCTTCTTGGCCGCTAAAACACAAAAGGAGCATGTTTTTGCAAAAATTGTCAATAATTGCAAAAACCTCCATTCCTAAACTTTGGACTAGAACCTTTTTGTTTCTCACCCATGGTCAACATGACCTTATTAGAAAACATCATTCCAACCACAAAAATGCCTGAAGGAATACATCTAATTCATAAACTCATTCTATACTTCCACATTTTTCCTAGTGTGCTCTCTATTGCTTCCTAGGTGCTCCTGCACCAATGAAATTAAGGAAGAACAACAAGAGAGGAACAGGAAAAATAAAATCAATACATAGTTTCAAGGATTTTTCAAGCGAGTAAGAGAGCTATGGGAGCAAACTCATCTAAAATATTTTGAACTAGAGTTTTATATACCATTTAGAGAGCTTGGTTTTCATGGAGTTCCTTTCAAATCCTCTACTTTTATTGTTCCTATGGTAAATTTTTTGGTAGAGTTGGTGGAATTACCTTTCTTAGTAATCACTATTAGTGAGATTGAGATTGTTAACCTTGAGAGAGTAGGACTTGGGAAAAAGGGATTTGATATGGCTATTGTTTTCAAATAATTAAAGCGAGATGTACTCCATATGTATGCCATTCCTGAATCTTCACTTGATGGCATCAAGGAATGGATGAACTCCATGGATATAAAGTATTATGAAAGTAGAATGAACTTGTCCCGCAACCAATTTGTAAGACGACACCATGATCTAGATAAATTTATTGAAGATGTTGGTTGGGAATTTTGAATATGGAAGCTAGTAATTTTGATTCTCATAATTCAGAAGAGTCGATCAAGGATATGAACCCTCTAATGTAGAAGAGGAACTATAATTAGATTTCCCATACAGCCACCATCAAGAGCGGCTAAGGCCAATCAAACAAGATGGAGGGAATTCTGAGAGTAAGGATAATTTTCTAATGTTGCAGTACCAGCTTTAATGCCAATCTACAATGGCAGCGATTGAAATTCCCTAGCCGTATTTATAAAGTGAAAATTTCTTAGATGTATGATTCAAAGCATCAAACTATGTGGCTTTAATTTATATCATAAGTTGTACCCATGATGTTCACTATGCATTACCTCTACTCTTTCGATCATTAAATGTGCTAACGGCTTTGTCATTGATTACCATCAATATTCTCATTTTCAAGGATTATTTTCTATCATCTTGGTATAAACATTCTGACTATTATATTTACAAGGAGAAACAAAATCATAATGATAGGGCCAAAAGAAAGAATATCTGTTTTTCATGGTAAAAGGAGACTCCCAATTAATCATCACATCCTCAAAGGTTATCTCACACAAACATTTATTTCATATCTTAAACTATGACAAGCGTTTAATAAGGGTTTTGAAGAATAGGCCCTTGACAAGTTAGCTACATCATTTTTTATTGTCATTGTATCTTTATTTTGCTCTTACTCCATTCCTTGCAATAGTGATACTTGGATTTGTCATACTTAACTCAGTTGGCTACTATCAAAGCGCCTTTTGACTTGATCATCTCTTCTTCTCATATTGGTTGTCATATTTTACATTGTGTTTTGACGCCACTTAAAAATTTGTCCTAAAGGTCTTTTTGTTTTTCTCAATGTGATTGTCCCAGTTATTGTTTTAAAAATTGATAATTCATATTGTTGGTTACGCATTACACATCATTCAAACTCAAAGCATTACTTCAAATTCGAAGTAACTATTTTGTGATTGAATAATTTGTTGTTTTACTTTTAGATGTTGGTGAGAGAAACACCACCAAATGTAACAAGGGAAATGAATATCGGTGTTTCTAATGCAATACAATCCTTGATGGCTCTAATAGGGGAGGTATGAGGCAAATTACTAAATTTCAATTTACATTCGTTGTTATAGATGAACTAGTTCTAGTGAAAAATCAAACCATTATTGATTCATAGTTTAATTCCTATTCGGATGGTTTATACAGGGCTCGAGCACGCCTGAGCATCGGCGTGAAAATATTTCCATCGAGGAGAGGATTGTCGATGGTTGTAAGTGATTAAATTCGTTAAATATACACTTTATAATGTAATTTCTATATATTAATTTCTTTACTTCTTATTGTAACAATGAAACTCTGGACTGAGCTAAAACCCTAGGAATAGCAAGAGCACCCTCAACGTAAACGGTGACAGATTTATCGCCATTGGCTCAGAAAGGGAAAGAAAATTGTATTCGGAACCGTGAGCATGGAGAGAAATGAATTTTGAATGTAGAGCCCTCTGTTGTATGCCTACATGGCAATTTTCTACATATTTTGTATTCGATATATTTGACATTGTATGCCTATATGGAATTCTCGTAAGCCTATATGGCTTTTTGTAACTATATTTTATACTTATATTGACATATATTGATGTACATGCATACATGGCTATTTGATTAATACAAATCTTTTTTATTGATGGTGTCCATATTTGCATTATAAATTAATGGGTCAATAGATATGAGTTACATGTATTCAAGTGTATACTTTACAACTTACACACATATACTTTTTGATTTACGTTGGAACATCGAAAAGTGTGAAAATTTGTGTTTGGAAGTCAAACGTAAGCCAATTTTGCAATTCTTGGTTCTTGCATACTCAATCTTATGGACTTATT
>VDFB02281492.1:473053415-473071908 GCA_007258455.2 Sequoia sempervirens
AAAATAAGTAGATTGACTGGTGTACCCAGGGTCAACACTGTGACCCTACAATTTTATTAAAATAATAAAACTAAATTAGTTAATCTTGCATTTCACAATCAAAATTTAATAAACTAAATTCAATGAACATGTTGAATTTTACTTGACTATCAATACCATATGCATCATGCAGAATGTCAGCCGCCCTCTCCATCCCCGTAGATGCATATGGATCAGGTTGCGTAGAAGCATATGGATCTGGCATAGCACCCTCCTGAGGGCCGGTAGGGTCATACGAACAAGTGGCTCCGCAAGATCGACACACATGGCCTCAAAGGCCACCACCTGAAGACTCCCCTGGATTGCGTTGTACAATGGGGCTAGTGTGGTGGATGGCACTCTGAGTCAAGGATGTGATCACCTGCAAAGTCTCTACATCAGCACTCTAATTTGAAACTGCAGGCATCACAATCTGCTCATGAGGCGGCCTAGCGAGAGGTCGTCTCCCCTGTCTTGTAGGATCCAGCTGTGCACCGGGCCTATCTTGTGCTGATCCCCCACCTCTCCCCTAAAACTCCTTCATATCAAAATAATTCAGGATTTAGTTCAATACAAAATCACAGTATAATTTCCTAAGAAAATATTGGGGCACTTCATAGTTATTGCATGGTGGGTAATCAAAGACCATATACCATCTATCATAAAAACGGTTCCTAATCTCTTGGTGGTGGCACCAATGAATAGGAAACCTCTTTGCATTGAGGGTGAGATTTTGATTTGTTCTAGGGTCAGTGAATAGAGAGCACAAATTGCCTTTAGTAATCTTTAAATCTTTTACTTGTTTATATGATAATTTGTCTACATAATATGCCCTCGATGTTTGCCTCCTATTTTGCCATCTAGATATTTGTTGGGTAATTGCATTTACATTTTAACAACTTTCAATGAATCATAGATGTATTCTTCCTGCGGGTTGAAGAATTTTGATCACCTCAACCTACTAATAAGATCCCTGGAAATTCTTTCTATTGTTTTCAATTTCCACTTCAAATTTTCTTGAGTGCTAGAGAGGCATTGGAGAGAATGGTGGGGAGGTTGATTTGTTGTTGAGGCTGATTTTGTTGAGGCTGATTTGGTTGAGGATTTTCCTCCTCTTGTTGAGGATTTCCTACAAATTAAAAAAACATTCATTTCTAAACTAAAAACAAACAAAATCAATTTAAAAACTAAAAAATTCAAAACAAATACCAAACAATACGTACCTCTTGCATCTCTTCATTGTCGTGGCACCATATTTGTGAAGAAATCCAATTGTTGTTGATGAATTTTGAAGAAATCACCTCTCCAAGAACGCGAGTGCGTATAACAAGGTTTTTGGCCGTGGGCAGAGCTAAAACACAGAAAAAATGAAATGAGAAATGATATTTCGATTCGCTTTTTTTTCTTTTAAAAAGACATAATGCAAAACACGCTATGGCTTGTTTTTTTCTTGTTTGGCCACAAAAGTGTGATTTCATCTTGGTGCACTTACCCATTTGATGTTTTGTTATTATCACAATCCTTAGGCTATGCTTGCATAATCATTGAAAATTTGAGGGCAAGTACACTACAGAAGATGAAATGGAGAAGGACAATAGAGGTTATCCATGGAGTTACATCGATCTTTGGTGAGATTGTTTTATGTTTTAGTTTAGTTTCCTTTGTTCTTTGTTGTTTGATAATTAGATTACATTAGAGCTTGATTGCATTGAGTGCGTTTGCTTTTAACCTTGCTATTTTCATGATGTTAAAATTGTGGTCATAGCTCACTGGTAGGTTGCTCCAGCATTCTTGAGTTCGAAGGGCATAACATTCCAGCAATACATTCCCCAAGGACATGTGAAAGTTGTTTTAGGTTGGTCTTCAGTTGCAATCCTTATCTGATTATATCCTGAAAAATTCATCCATAAGTGATAGCATCTCATAGCCTATGTCATGTCAACAATCATGTCAATGTTGGGTAAAGGAAAGTCGTCCTTAGGACATGCTTTATTTATGTCTCTAAAATTTGTGCAGGTGTGGATGCCCCCTGTTGGTTTGGTGATTGGTACCAAATTAGAAATCCAATCGACATAGTCAATTGATCTAATGAACCCAACGTCCAAGAGTTTCTTCAGCTCAACCTTGACAAGTAAAGCAATCTGTGGGTGCATTTTCCTCAATTTTTGTTTGATTGGTTTTACCCCTAGTTGCAAAGGAAAATGATGTAGTACAAGTTCAGAATCCAACCCTGACATATCTGCGTATGACCAGGAAAAATTAATCTATCTCTGTGCAAAGAAGTTGTGAAATTCTGATTGTTTTATTTCTATTAATGATGCTGCAAAGTAAACTAGTTGGGGATTCTCTTTTGTGCCTAGGTTGACTTCAACTAATTCTTTCACTAGCATGGGTGACTTTTCCTGTGCTATGGGGAGAATGTTCAAACCTCCATCCTTAGGTGCCTCAGAGAGGTTTTCGCCTTCAGATGCGTCCTTTATTTTGCTTTTCATTGTCTAGAGGCACTTTCTGGCCACCTAGAGACTAGCTTTTTTATCTTTTTATTCTTTTTCTCATTTTTGTGATTGAGGGCTGGAAATGCATCCCCAACCATGCTTTGTTGTCTAGGCCAATGGTAAGGCCATCCTTGTGATCACTAGGTATGCCTTCTCGTAATCCCAGGAACTCAACAATAGCTTCGTTGTTCTCAAAAATGTCTAAGATGGGCGTGTCTTGTTGGTACCAATCAATAAGTTGGGGGTAAACTAAAGGCATTCCATCATCAGAGTTGTCAAAATCTATAGGGGTCAAGGTAAGAGCTGAGTTGTTCATGTAGTCATAGAAGTTTTGTACCAAGTCCTCTTTGGTCTTTTTCTTGGATGTAGGTGGAGTTCCTGAGGTGGGTTTGATAGAAATTTACATAAAAGATGGGTCTTCTAAGGATGACATCATTAGCTTTTTAAGTTATCAAAAATCAACTAAAAGATGGCATCAACCTATATGATGACATCATCAAAATAAAAAATAAAATTATTTATTTTATAGAATAAAACTTTCTAAAATCTTATGAATTAACTCATGATGGTTAATTTAACTCTACATATCATATTCTATCTCATTCATCTTTCTAAATATAAAATATTTTTTTTGTTTTTTAGATTTATATTCTTAAGTTCTATTAAGTTCTATTATAGAAATTTTTATATTTTCAAAAAAAAAAGATTTATTTTTTAAGAAAAATATATAAAAAACATTTAAAAATATTCTTTTTTGCTTTCTAATTTGTTTTGTACTTTTATCCAAATAATTAGAACAAGATTGTTTTGAAAGTTTAAATAAATGAATATTTTAAATTCAACCTCAAATTTTTCCCTCTACAAATTCTTCCCTCCACAATTCAACATCAAATTTTTCCCTCAATTTTTTCTCTCCACTTATTTTAATTTTATATAGTTCAAAAACTTCATCATAAATTTAAGTATATTTAAAACTAGTATATTTATATTTTAAAAAATATATCTAAATATGGCAGAGACATCTTATCAAGTTTTGTCCATGCTTTTTGTTTTCCTTAGCTTTTTTATTGTTTTTTTTTTAATTTTTTCCACTTTCAAATTTTCTTTCCATTAGTTTCATATTTTTTAAATTTTCTTCACTTTTTTGCTTCAACCATTTCTAATTTCTTTTTTGGTTTTAATTTTTTCTAATTTCGTTTTTGGTTTTTTTATTTTATTTTTTTTCTATATATTTACACAAACAAAGTGAGTTCTCTCATCTCCACCTATAGAATGCCTATCGACATAATTATTAAACTTGTTATAAACATATTTAAAATAATAAATCTAAATCTATAATATGAAATTTGATTTAATATATAAAATTTATATAAAATAAAATATTAAGTGTAAAATAAAATTTACTTTACCACTATTTACATTGAGAGGCACTCTACAATCTTCGTGTAAATATATAGCAAAAATAAAATAAAATAAAAATTAAAAAAAAGGAAAAAAAAATAAAAGAAATTAAAAATTGTTCTCACAAAAACTACGAACCAAATAAATTGGACAAAATATAATAAAATTAAAAAGAACAAGTTAGAAATTGTTTGAAGGAGAAAAAATTGGAGAAAATTATGAAACTATGGAAAAAATAATTGGAAAAATTAAAAATTAAAAACCAAAAAAAATTGCAAAGGAAAGAAAATGAGAAAATCAAAGAGACTATGGAAAAAAAGATATCCCTCAGCATACTTTTTTAAATATTAAATATACTATTATAAAACCTATAAATTTGTTTATTTAAATAAATGTACATAACATAATAAATCTAAATCTATAAAATCATATATATATATATATATAATAAAATACTAAGTAAAAAATAAAATATCTAAAGTTACTTTTACTTTGCCACTTTTTAAATAAAAACAAATAATCAAGAAAAGAAAGTGAACTTGACTTTTTTAATAAATTATAATAGAAATATAAGTTACCAAACTTGAGTTTAAGAGTTTTTAAATAAAAAATAAATAATGAAGAAAGTGAACTTGATTTTTTTAATAAATTATAATAGAAATATATGTTACCACTTTTAAAAAATCATGCACTTCAGTTTTTTAAGGAACTATAATAGAAACGTGTGTCCCCACTTAACTCATGTAGTTAAGTAATTTATATTTTTTATATTTAAATAATTTGTATTATATGAGATAATTTTTGTTTTTTTAGAGTTCCTTAGAGGCCCATTTTTTATGTAAATTTCCCCTAATGGCCAAGGTTTGGTTGTGCAAAATGGGTTGGTTTGGTTCCCAAGAGGTGATATCAAGAGATTCCCAATAGTAATGTTTTAATCATTCCTCTTTGGTCAAGTTCTTATGTGGACAAGACTTCACTAGGTCTAGTAAAGGTTTTAGCATTAAGTCCAGCTCTCCAAATTTTTTGTCAAGGTCCATAGTGGATGTGGATGATAGGGAATCCCACTCATATTCATTTGAGTCAAGGGAGTCACAATAGGTTTGGTCATTTGGTTCGTCAGATGTCTCGATATCCTCTGAAGCACTTACTTCCTCGATGTGTGGTACTAGGAATGCCAATCTAAATCGGTTGAAACCCAAGCCTAAACCACTATGTCCATTTATAGGCCTTGCTCTACATGATTGTGAAACTTTTTCCATATAGATCTATAGGAATGTGAGCAAGTGAGGGAGGTTCTTTAGGATCTTCTTTGTACAACCAAGAAGTCACATCTTCTGCATTTATGGCCTCTTTACTTAATTCTCCCCATTTTGCAAAATTTGTACTGGGAGGAATATGTATAGTGACTACTGACTATCTCCTATCTGATTGTATTGGTGAAACTAACCTTTTAAGCATTGTTTCTTTCTAATTTTGGAGTCTATTTCAGCCCTAGATCTAGATCTTGCATTCATTTGCATTATATTGCATTGAATTGAATCTCAATTAGGGTTGCTTAACTTGAATTAGTTTACATCTCATTTAGGGTTTTAAGATTGCATGTTTGCATCTTTTAAATTCTAAAAAAAATAAAAAAAATAGTCATTTTGCAAAGAATTTACATCATCATTTATTTACATTTGAAAATTGAATCAAAATTGCATTTCAAATTAGCTCCCCTATGTTGTCATTTATTCATATTTTTCATTTGTATTCAAGCTTAATTTCACAAAATTCTGAAACTATAACTCACTTTCTAAAACTAGAATCTAGAAACCACAAGAATCAACTCAGAAATCTATAAAAAAAAAAAATCAAAACCCTAAGCTATGACCCATTCACCTAGGGATGAATAAGTCCCTGTTCAGGTTTGTTTCCTGAATTTATAGGCACAAAACCTTTGTTTCTATATTTTGTTATATTGTTTTCAGTTTTCTGCTTTAGTTTGCAAAATTTATGTTATCTCAAATTGATCATATTGAGCTTCATTTGATAAATTTAGTTCATTGTGTGAATTCAAATTTTTATTTTCAAGACATCATTTTTTTAGGTTTTTGCATAGCATAATTATAAAAGTATCTTTCTTAAGATCGGGAAATTTGCATTTCAAATCATTCTTTCATAATGAACATGTGCATTGGTAATCTATAGAGGCCTTTAACATCTTTAGTTGTTGTTTCAAGTTGTTTTTTCCATGATCCTAATGCAATAGAACCTAATAAATCTCAATCAGCACCTAATGAATGTTCTCGTGAAGTTGACATCATTGGAGAAGATGATGACAACATGAAAAATTTCATAAATAATTGCCTTAACAATCTTGAAAGCAATGAATCCTTTTACATCCACCACTTGAGATGTTTGATCTTTTACATCAAATTGAGTCACAAACCAAGCCTAAACTTCCAACAATGAATGAACCTAGTTCCTCTAATCAAGTGCATACCTATCCATATTATGTTAAAAAAGTGACCAACACACCCATCAACCTAGAAGAGACTTATGGCCAAGGATTTAAGATCTTAACTAAAAAAGGATGTGACATAACTAATGAGCATGAAATTCACAAAATTTTAGAACAAATACCAATTGAAGATACTAAAGGACTAGGATATCAAAATCCTTATCCATCCACATCTTCTAAGGATAAAAATGTCCTCCCTCATAATAGTGATGTAATGTCTCACAAGGATGATAGGATTACCTTTGGTCCCCCTCCTTCAACAAGAACACAACAAAGGCCCTACAAACTCAAGAAGCTAAAATTAACTTGTCCCATGTCTCTCATTGAATTTAGACACTTACACATAGTTCTTAATAAAGGAATATTAACATTACCACCCATTAGAGAAAATCCAAATCCAAAACATAAAAACAAAAACATGTCTCATTGTCAATATCATAGAGTTCTTGGGCATAGTACTGATGAGTGTTATGGTTTAAGGAGGATCCTTGAAAAAATTGATATGATAGAGATAATCCCTTAAAGCATGCACTTTTCTTCTTTCCATGTAATAGTTGTAGGGTCATAGCATACTCACTATTGCATGTTTAACATTCATTGCAAATCATTTTCATTATTGTAAGGAGCTCATTCTCATCACTCATCTCAGCTCATCCTTGTCCTACACTTAATGGGGGCAATGGGTTAGATAGCCTTGTCCTATTTGGTACTTGATGTTGTCCCTTTGGCTAGTTGTTTTCTTTTCACATATACTGAACAAGATTGGGATGCCTCGCATGTGCCTTACTAGGCTTGTCTTTGTTTTCTTTTGTCATGTTTCTTTATGTGATTGAATGTGTAATGTGATCCCTCGTATTGTTCTGTTTGATGTATCCCTTCATGTGCATTCCTCTATTTGTACCTAAATTCTTCTATATGTCGTAAACATTTATCTTTTCTTTTGTTTGTTTTTTCCTTTTGGGGATGATGCAAGGGATCAAGACATTTAGGTATCTTCTATGTTGACCCAAAATATTTTTCTTTGTTTTCACTCTTTATGTGTCATTCTTCCTGTGTGATCAATTTTAGAAGTGTATCAAATGTATATTAAACAAATCAAAACACACCGATAAAACATTAAATCAAAACAGAAAATTAAAATAATAGAAATGCAAACTCAGTATTTTGTAGTTGATGTCGTCCTATCGTCCTCTATCTCCAGTGTTTTTGTCGATTCCAGCTTGCTCTCAGATCGTGTACTAGGCTCAACAAACGGTCTTCCTAGAGAACGATATTGAATATGAATGCATGCAATGCTATGTTAAGATATGATTATGCTGATACTAAACATGATTGCTAAAGTGAAAGATTACGAGATTATCAAAGCTAAAGATGATAAAGACAATGCTTGAATGCTAGAATACTAGAATGCAATTAAGTTCTAATGTGTGTGTGTCATGTGTAACCAATGTTTGGATTCGCAGGGATATTTATAGAGTTTTTGAAATATTTTTATTGGTTGATGTGATCAACGACTGTGAAAATTCCTGGCAGATCGAATGATCGAAGATCAATGAGACTGGAGAGAAAAATAGAAGAAAACATAAAACAAGCTTTGTTTCCTTTTTCGAAGAAGAGATAAGATGAGATGATAAAGATGAATTGTAAAAAATCATCTTTTTGTGAGATTTTGGAAAGATTTTGAATTCAAATATTTATTTATGGGCGACATGGAAGATTTTTCTTAATCAAATAAGATATTCAATTAAGATTTGGAGAATAATGGAGGATTTCATAATTAAATAAAATATTTAATTAATTAGAAGAAAGTTTTGAATAGGAGAAAATAAATATTTAAAAATTTAATTAAATCAAAAGACTCAATTAAATTCAAAAAGGTGATAATTAATTAAAATAAATAAAGAGTATTTATTTAATTAATTAAGTAGACATATGGATGTGAAATAATTAAATAAAATTGATTTATTTAATCATGACAAAAGAATAAAGTGAATGAACAATATAATTAAATTAATTAAATTTAATCATATGTAGAGGATTTTAGAGGATTAATTAAATAATAAATATTTAATTAAATGCCAGGATTAGACATGACCAATTTATGCATATACATTTTTCCCCTCTTTGAAGTGATGTGTGAAATGCATTGCTTCAAAGAAAATATTCCTATTTTTGAAATTTGTTGTTTGATTTTGCCCCTGATTAGAAAATTTTTAACTGATATGCCCCTGATTAAAAAAAATGTGCCTGATATGCCTTTTGATTTGAATCTGATATGTTTTTTATTGAAAAAAAATGCGAATGATATTGATGATGCCCCCTCGGGAGATAAATCACAGATGATGAGAAAATGTTGAGTTGATGATGATAAAATTTTGATCAGAGGGATGCAGTGATTTAGCTCCCGATAATTGATTAAAAGTTGCCCCAAATTAAAAGTAACAAAATGCCACCAAAAACTCACCTTGTTTGACCCTTAAAAGGTAAAAAGGTAAAAAGAACAAGTCATTTTCAGCTTTTGACTTTATTGATACTGTGCTCTAACGGTGACTTGACAAGATGGAGATTCCCTATCATAGGCATAGATTCGAGCGGGCCCACCGATATGAGAGACCAGTCATGTATGGACCACTGGTGAGTCAATTTGATCCTTTGTGCTTTGAAATTTTTCATTTTCGGTCTATTTTTGATGTATTTACACAGATTTTAGGATTAAGCATGCCGTTTTAGCGATTTTAGGGAATAGAATAACGAATTCACAATTTTTTGTAGCGCATCTATGGCATAAAGTAGCATTTTAGAATTTCCGCAGAGTAGCGCATCTGATAGGTGAAATAGCGCTTATAGGGTGTCAATAGAAATTTTGGTGTATTAGCACATTTAGGACACAAAATGGTGCTTTTAGGGTTTTCGCGCATAGAGTAGATGAAATGGTGCATTTGATTAGGGATTTAGCGCATATAGGATTTGATTTAGCGCTTTCAAGGCACATAATGGCGCATTTGGGGTTTTAGCGCATCTGAGAGAAACTTTAGTGCAGTTAGGGTTTTAGCGCTTTAAGGCCAAAGAGTAGCACATCTAGGAAAATTTAGACAGAATGTTGTATGATGAAAATGATGATGAATTATTGCTTCTTTGGTCAATAGATAGATAAATTGTGTTTGTGATCAGGTTGATATGAAAGAAATGATAGAAATTCTGAGAAATGATTGATTGCTTTGCGATGTGCATATAACTTTGCTTTTAGAAAACAAAGATTAAATGATTGATATATATCTTCTGATAAATTTTCTTTTTGCAATAGAAAACAAATACTAGATGATGTGATTAAAAAAAAAAATTAATTTGTGATTGAAGTACAAATAGGATGATGATTTGATTGTTGATAAATTTTATTTTTTAAAAAACAAAAAAAATACCTGAAATGATGATAGAATAGAATGATTTTGCATTGATTTCCTGATATGAGTCTCTTAGATCTATAAAACACTTGATATGGTTCATGTGATATGATGCACTTGATATGAGTGTGACATGTGTCACTTAATAGGAATCTAATTGATATGGGTTGTTTGATATGAGTCACTGATATGGATGATGTGAAGTAGATAGATTGTTTTGATATGAGTTGATGATGTGAGTCTGATTGATTGTCCTTGTGATGACCAATAATAGGAGGTTTTCAAAAACCTCTAGATTAGAGAGCACTTCCCGGCAGGTTGGGATCAGATACGAGATCTCACACCTGCAGATGTGCAGTTGATAGTTAGATGTGGGTTGGGACTACTGTTGTCGATGCCTCCTATTCGGGTCAATAGGGGACTATTGACCACACTAGTCGAGAGATGGCATTCTGAGCACAATACTTTTCATTTACTGACGAGTGAGATGATAGTGACCCAAGAGGATGTATATAGGATTCTGGGGATCCCAGTGGTAGGTGCCCTTGTGTTCTATGATCACAAGAAGTTAGGTGGTACAAAGACACTGAGGAGGGTGTACGGTGATGTGCATATAGCAGGGTATTGGGTGCCATGGGAAAACTTTAGGGGATATCCAACCTTACATGCAATGTTAGGTGCATTTATTGGAGGCTTCCTTTGTCTAGGCCGTCATTCAAAGGGGCTATCAGTTGGGCGGGGGAGGATCATTGAGAAAATGATGGTGCAACCACTGAGATATGCCTGGGGGAGTTGCATGTTAGCTCATTTATATCATGACTTGCACCAGGTGGTTTATAGAGGATCATCGATTTTATTGTGTGGCGTTAACCTACTCCAAATCTGGGCATGGGAGCATATTATTGTGACGATACCATTGTGTCTGAGAGTGAGGCCACCAGGTAGGTCGTATGGATATGCATATTCTATTTCACTTGTCCAGCCCAAGCTGGGAAAGGTGGAGTACTAGAGACGAACCTTGGATGATATAGATTTAGTTGTATGGAGGCCCTACACAGATTGTGAGGTGTGGGATACCGATTAGTTGGAGATTTTGTTTGTATGTATACCTTGTTTTTTGATAGGTCACACTCCATTTATCATAGAGATGTTTTTGGCCTTGTGAGTACAGAGGCAATTTGGATTCAAACAAGGGATGCCTCAGGGCGTTGCACACTATGGACGGTGAAAGGATGAGCCTGGATGGGGTCTGTACATTTCTTACCAGGTTGCCTATACCGAGTATACAATATTATAGCTTGAGGTATGGGATGGCAGGCCCAATATTGTTGACACAGGCATGTCTGAGGATTACTCTGTTTACTATCATACACACCCATTTCCATTGTTCACATGTCTAGATGAGTCGACACCCATTTTGGTGGCACCTTGGCTAGGGGTTGGGAGACAAGAGGATGTGGCAGGTGGGGAGCAAGTAATTGGCGGAGGATAGGAGGAGGAGAGTGGTGATGAGGAGAGTGGATATGGGGAGGAGACCTCAAATGATGGTGATGGGGATGACAGCGGAGATGATGAAGGGGAGGAGCAGAGGTCAGTGAGGCAGAGGCCTCATAACACGAGCAGTTCTCAAGGCGTACAGAGGTCGAGGAGTGATACCAGATGGCAGACAGTGATCAAGGTCACCTCTTCAGCGCAGCAGGCGTAGATACATACATTATAGGCCCATGTGCAAACACTTCAGGGATAATAGGTGCAATTGTAGATCCA
The DNA here is from genome assembly GCA_007258455.2 of Sequoia sempervirens. Taxonomy (NCBI): domain Eukaryota; kingdom Viridiplantae; phylum Streptophyta; class Pinopsida; order Cupressales; family Cupressaceae; genus Sequoia; species Sequoia sempervirens. Next base: position 473,065,001 of record VDFB02281492.1, read on the forward strand.
GTTGGCTCAGGTTCAGAGTTTGATAGTGTCGTTATAGCGCCAACTTGCATAGGCACAGGAATAGGCACAGACACAGGTACAGGTATAGGTACCTCCTCTTGCCCCAGACCCACAGGTGGCCCAATTGATAGTAGAGAGGGATTCTTTCAGATGGTGGGAAGTGGAGGCAAAGGGTGTGGCACAAAAACTTATGGGCACCATTGAGAGTGCATCCTTGTGAGAGGCCATTGCAGAGGGATTTGAGATGGCCAGGAGGTCGAGTACTACCAGGTGAGGTATGAGGAGTTGTGTCCTCCCAACCGCATAGAGTCATACCCTCGGTCTCATAGTAGGACCAGGAGCAGATCACAGATGGCTACATAGAGCAGAGGGGTCACAGGGCCGCAATAGGATCCTAATGCAGGGACGAGTGGTAGTCCATCATCCTCGAGACCAACTCCATCAAGGGGTTCCACCAGCTAGCCTTGAGTTATCGATTTAGGATTTATTGATGTATCTAAGCATGTATATTTTTTTTTTCATATCTCATGTATCTCTCTATACTGTTTAGTTTCATTGGACATTGGACATTTGTATGTATATTTGATGAGCAATGATATGCATCAATGATGAGTTTTGATGATGTGTTGTATATTGAGATGGATTTTGATATCTATGTTAATGATTTTATGACTAACCATGTGATGCGGGATGATTCGTATTATGATGTCGATTTGTGATGTGCACTAATGATGTCATGCAGGTGGATGATATGTTTTAAAAATTCAACATGTTGAAATGATATGATAAATGAGAGGAAATGTTATGAAAATGTATTGTTTTGCAAATGATGTGGAAATGTAATGTATGTACATGAAATTTTGGATTTTGGATTATTCAAAAGAAATAAATGATGATGATGTGATGGATGTTGTGTTTATGAGATGCATCATGAATTTGTAATATGTATATGAATTAGGAAATTTGATATGAAAGGATATGTGAGATGGATCAAATGTTATGTGAAAAATGGCATGACATGAAAATGATGGATGAGTGAAATGTATGATGTAATAGCATGATGATAAAATAATAACGAAAATGATGATAAATGATAAATGATAATGTAGTGAAATGTAATGAAATGTTAATGCAATGTAATGGAATGAAATGATAATGCAAAGAAATGTAATGAAATGATAGTGTAATCGTAATGTAATGAAATGATAAATGCCAGGAAATGTACTGGAATGATAGTGTAATGGTAATGTAATGAAATGATAAATGGTAAATGAAAATGATAAATGAAAGTGAAAATGATAATCGAAAATGATATGAAATGATAATGATAAATGAAAGGAAATGATAAGCGAAAATGATATGAAATGATAGTGATAAATGAAAATGATAAATGAAAGTGAAAATGATAATAAAAAATGATATGAAATGATAATGATAAATGAAAGTGAAAATGATAATCGAAAATGATATGAAATAATGATAAATGAAAATGATAAATGAAAGTGAATGATAATCGAAAATGATATGAAATGATAATGATAAATGAAAACGATAAATGAAAGTGAAAATGATAATAGAAAATGATATGAAAATGATAGATAAGATGAAAATGGAAATGATATGAAATACCTAATGGAGAAATGAATCATAAACAAAAGGATCTAAAGGATATGAAAATAAATGATATGAAGATGATATAAAATGAGAATGATCAATGACATGCAATGAAATTATATGATATGAAAAATGAGAAATGAAATGATAATGCATAATGATGAATAACTAAATGATAAAATATTTAAATGATATGAAAATGAATGATAAATGATAAACTATATGATATGTACAGGACCTAGATGAAACGATAATGATTAAGGAAATGAGGATGAAGATGAAAGATGATAATGAAATAAATGTCCAAATGTCCTCCACAAATAGTCCAAAGAGACATGACAGCCATTGATGTTTGTGTTCAGCCTTTTTTAAAACTCTAATGCAAATCCAGTATGCAGATATGTACAATGATCTAAATGAAATGCAACTAAATGAAACCAACTGTTTGTTGAGCCTTTTGTTAGCTTTGTTGAATCATCATAGAGCATTTTAAAATATTGGAAGTATGTACAAGCATCAGAGGGGAAATTAGCGCCAATGATGACCTGAGTACAACTTTCATGATTTTTGATACAACAAGTGAACACAAGCATCAAGGTATAATTGAACTGAGATGACCTGAGCATTGCTTGTATAAACAGACAAAGATTAACCACTTTCTGATGCAAATGTGGAACTGTCATCAATGATACACTATAGAAATAATGTCTCGTGACATATTTGCACCAAATTGATAGTTAACCTCAAGACAACAGACGAAGAAAAATCATCTTCTTTCCTTGCCACTCTAGTTCAATACATCATTGAGTGTGCTCCAGAGAGATGATATCAAAAATTCATATAACCATTGTTCAAAATATAATACTGCTACTCCAAACATTATTCAGATTTTAGATCATCCAGATATGTGTCATGATATGGTACTTGCTGAAAATTGTTGTGATATGGATCAATGATTGGATATCTATTCATGTGATTTGATTGTTTGTTTGGATGATTGTATTTTATGTCATTTTCTAGCTGCTTTGGTAAAACTTGAAATTTGGTTGCCCCTAGTATGTCAACGTTTTCCCCCAGTATTGACATAACTTGTTGAAATAGATATGTACAATGATCAAGCCATGGTAAGACATTATCGTGCAAGGAAAATGATGGCATTATGATGTTGTTATGGCCCTAGAATGATGGAAAGATGCATGAAATGAAGGCTAAGAAGCTAAGTGCAGAACATGAACTAATAGATGGAGAGCTACAAATAGCGTCTATTTTCCAGATTTTCACTATTTGTTTTTATTGTATTTTTCTAATTTCTTTTTTATTTTTTAATTTTTATTTTCGTCAATAGACTTCCTGTTGTTAGGTTTTCACCCTACGACAATTTTTCTAATTTTTATAGATTTTTTTCAGAACTTTTTCTGTTGTTTTTTTGTTTTTTCAGGACTTTTTCTACTATTTTTGTGTTTTTTTTTAGGACCTTTTATGCTATTTTTGTGTTTTTTTTAGGACTTTTTATGTTGTTTTTGTTTTTTTTAGGACTTTTTATGTTATTTTGCATTTTTTATGACTTTTTATGGATGATGATAACTATTTCAGACATAATACTTCTTCAAGTGTATGTTGTTGATAGGTTCATCAAACAGGTCCCCTTCTGGCATTGATAGCTTGTATGATCCTAAACCGTATAATGCTATGACCACGTAAGGACCCAACCAATTTGGTTCAAATTTTCCTTTCTTCTCTCTGTCTTGTTGATTGTGTGGGTTCTCCTTCAAAAAAAATCACCGACCTGAAAGGTACATGGCTTGACTCTGTGATTATAATTGCGAGACATCATCTGTTGATATGCTTTCAAATTATCAACTGCTCATTGTCTCTTCTCATCAAGGAGTTCCACTTCTTGTAGTCTGGAAACTTTGTATTCATCATATGTTGTGAGACGGGGGCGGATACCCTTAGTGATGGAATCTCAACCTCTAGTAGCAAAATGGCCTCTACCCCATAGACAAGAGAAAACGGTGTTGCTCCCATTGGCATTCAGATGCTAGTTCTGTAGGCCTATAATGCGGGATTAAGTTGAACGTGCCAATCTTTCCCTGCATCATTTATAGTCTTTTTCAAAAAATTTAATATTGTTTTGTTCGAGGCCTCTGCTTGGCCGTTACCTTGTGGATAATAAGGTGTTGAATATTTGGGTTGGATATGGAATCTTTCACAAAGTTCATCAACATCCCGATTCTTGAATGGTCGTCCATTATCTGTGATAATGGAGTTGGGGATGCCATACCGACATATAAGATAGTTGAGTATAAACGATGAGATTTGTTTGTTGGTAACCTTAGCCAGAGGTACTGCCTCAATCCATTTGGTAAAATACTTTGTCGCTATGATGATGAATTTGTGTCTATTCAATGATGAAGGATGAATCTTACCAACTAGATCTAACCCCCAATGAGAGAATGGCAAAGTTTTTGTGAACAGTTGAAGTTCTTGTGCATGAGCATGAATGAGATTCCCATGAATCTGACTTTTAAAGCACTTTTTCATGAAAGTGAATGATTCCCTCTACATAGTTGGCCAGTAGTATCCCATTCTAATCAATTTCTTGGATAAGGTCAGTACACTTGAATGAGTACCACAAATTCCACCATGAACTTCTTGTAAAGCCTTGTCAGATTCATCACGTTCAAGACATTGAAGTAAAGTACTATCAAGATTGCGATGATAAAGGTGTCAACAATATGAGTATAGCGAGAGGATTGGCGAATAAAATTGTGCTTTTGGTTTTGGGATAGGTCAGGTGGTAAGATGTCATCTTTGAGGTAGGCATAAATATTGCCATACCAAGGGGAATCAGATCCTACTAAGTGGCAGATGATTTGGATTTTAGGTGTGTCATAAGTAGGTGTAAATGATTGTTCCACCAGAAATTCATAGCAAGCCTGATTTTATGGGAGTTGTAATAATGATGCGATCATGGCCATGGCATCAACAACTTTGTTATCAAGTCTTGGAATCTATATGAACTTGATATCCATGAAGTACTTCTTGAAATTATCAACCATCTTCTTATATGGCAAAATTTTGTCATCTTTGGTTTGATAATCATCATTGATCTGATTAATGACTAACTGTGAGTCACCATAAACTTTTAGTTCTGTGATCCTCTATTCCAATGTGATCTTGAGTCTAGTGATTAAAGCTTCATACTCGGCTATGTTATTAGTGCATGGAAACATTAGCCTATACGACCGAGGAATGGTATTTCCTTGAGGGGTGACAAAGAGTTGCCTGCCCTTGATCTGTGTTGAGTGAAAGAACCATCAAAGTATAAAGACCAAGGTTGCTTTGATTCTGCAGTGAAGACATCAACATCTGGAAATTCAATGTGCATAGGATGCTCTACTTGTAATGGTGCTTCGGCCAGTTGATCAATGATGACTTGTCCTTTGATTACTTTGTGATCAACATAATAGATGTCAAACTCACTCAGGATCATAACCCATTTTGTTAACCTTCCTGTCAATGTAGCCTTGCTTAGAAGATACTTGAGTGGATCAATCTTTGCAACAAGATTGATTGTATGAGTTAGCATGTAGTGTCAAAACTTTAGTGATGCAAAGACTACTGCCAGAAAAGTCTTCTCATTGAAAGTGTAATTGAGTTCATGACCTGTTACCATTTGGCTGATGTAAAAAATGGCGCATTCCTTTCCTATAGCATCTTCTTGTGCTAATAATTCCCCCAAAGATGTCTTTATTGCGGCAATATATAAGATTAGAGGTTTGTCTGGATTTGGTGGTACTAGAACTAGTAGGTTCGTCAAGTACTGTTTGATCTGTTGAAAGGCCTTTCCACACTTGTCATCCCATTTGAAAGGAACATTCCTATGTAGTAGATGTGTAAAAGGTAGGCTTTTATCTGCCAGCTGTGTAATGAATCTTTGTATAGATTGAAGTCTTCCCTGTAATGACCTCAACTAATTGATATTCCTTGGCAGAGGAATTTCCATGATTTCTTGCACCTTGGTAGGATCTACTTCAATTCCTTTTGCTGATACTATGTATCCCAAGAGTTTTTCAGATGTGACCCCAAAAACACACTTCTTGGGGTTGAGGTGAACTTTGAACTTTTCCAACCTTACAAATATTTTGGATAACACTTCAACATGTCCTTCTCTTGTGTATGGCTCTGCCAATATGTCATCTACATAATCTTCCATGAAGGTGTGCATCATGTCATGACAAATTGTAGTCATATCTCTTTGGTAAGTTAGCCCAGACATTCTTTAGACCGAAAGGCATGAAATTCCAATAGTAAGTCCCCCAGGGACATGTAAATGTTGTTTTGTCCTAGTCTTCAGGTGCAATCTTGATTTGGTTGTAACCAAAAATACCATCCATTAGTGAATACATGGCATGGCCAGCTGTTAGATCAAGTAGAGTATCAATGCGTAGAAGTGGGAAGTCATCTTTAGGACATTCCTTATTAAGATCTCTAAAATATGTGCACACTCTGACACTTTTATCGCACTTGGACACATGAACAATATTGGAGATCCATTCTGCATAGTCGATCGATCTTATAAATCCCACATCAAGGAGTTTTCTTAGTTCTTCCTTAACCAGTAGTGCAACATGAGGATGCATCTTTCTAAGTTTTTGTTTCATAGGTTTAACTCCTGGTTTGATGGAAAAGTGATGCATTATAAGATCAGGATTAAGACCCGATATGTCTGCATAAGACGAGGCAGAGTTGACTTGATTTTCTATGAGAAATTCCATGAACTCAAGTATTTCTTTATCTATCATTGAGACAGCTAACTGTAGGATCCTTGGTTTCTCTATAGTTTCAAGATTAACTGCTTTTGTAGACTGAATCAAGATAGGTGATCTCTCATGATAATGCTCTAGGAGAGTGTCAAGTATCCCATCATCAGGTGCCTTAAAAAGTTTTTCACCATTTGATACGCTCTTTGTTTTATCTTTTTTTTATCTAATACTACCGGATTCTGGTTTTCACCATTAGATCTTTCTTTTTGTTTTTTAATTTTGTAGCTAGGAGACTTGACACTCTCCTGATTAAAGACTCTGTGCCAAAAATTGTTGGTGGAGCAATCATTTGTGTCATTTGTGGAAAGAAAGTTCACGATAGATTTGTCACTTGGAAACATAGGTAGATCAATAGGACCAGATGAATCCCGGTCAATGAGATCAGGATGGATCAGTGGTAGCGGGTCATTAGGTTGCATGAAATCGGCTATGGCTATGGTCATAATAGAATTTTCCATAGGATTT
>VDFB02281492.1:473072008-473160612 GCA_007258455.2 Sequoia sempervirens
TGGAGTGTAGTATGTTGAAATAGGCCATTCCTCTATTGTTAGAATTTTGTGTCACCGATTGATATGGGCTGATGTAACTTGAATTGTGGTAGTTTGAATGGTCTGTTGAGTGGTTTGGCAATCTTTGTATTGCATCATCTTATTGCTTACTATTATGCTTTGATAGATTTTTCAAGCATCCATAGCTTGTTGAAAGCACTTGTTTTAGGCTTTTAGCCATAGCGACAAGAAATAGACAGCCCGATAAAATGCTTTGATGGGCAATGTATGAAAATGTGTTAGCATAGACAAGGCCCAGTGAACTCTTTGAAAAAATGCCTCAAAGAAATGTGGTTTCATGGTGATGGAGCGGCATGGCCGAATGCCATGACAAGCAAATTGCTATGGATTGTCATGGCATTCCATCCTACGTGAGACCACATTTCTTTGAGGGGCTTTTTTCCAAGCAGTTCTTCGCGTTTTCTATACTATTGTAATAGTATTCTTTGATAGATTGTTTCCAAGCATCCATGTAGCTTTTTTGGAAGCACCTATTTTAGGATTTCAACCATAGCAACAAGGAAGCGAACTGTTTGATATTCCACCACCATGAGACCACATTTCTTTGACACATTTTTTTCAAATAGTTCATTCCCTTATCCTATGCTATTGCTTACTATTATGCTTTGATAGATTTTTCTAAGCATCCATGAAAGCTTGTTCAAAGCACATTTTAGGCTTTAGCCATAGCGACAAGACAATGAAGCATTTGATAAAATGCTTTGATAGACATGTATGAAAAATGTGTTAGCATAGACAAGGCGTTGAACTCTTTGAAAAAATGCCTCAAAGGCGGTGCTCATGGTGATGGAATGCCATGACAATCAAATATTTTTTGATTGTCATGGCATTCCATCACCATGAGACCTCATTACTTTGAGGCATTTTTGAAAAGAGTTCACTGCCTTGTCTATGATATTGCTTACTATTATGCTTTTGATAGATTTTTGCCAAGCATCCATAGCTTGTTCGAAAGCACTTGTTTTAGGTTTTCAGCCATAGCAACAAGACGGTGAACTATTTAACAAAATTCTTTGGTAGAAATGTATCAAAAATGTTGTAGTATATACAAGGCAATGAATTATTTGAAAAAATGCTTCAAATAAATGTGGTGTCATAGAATGCCATGACAAGTAAATGCAATTTCTTGTTGCTCCCTAGTTATTGATTATGCAATGTGAAGTAATTGCATAGCTGCTTGGAATGACTTTGTAAAAACTATATTGTAATTGAAATTTTGTCATCTATGACATCTAGTTATTAGTTATGCAATGTGAAGCAATGCTTTGATTTTGAAAGATGTACGTACAATGTAATCAACGTTATGAATATAAACTACAAAATTATAAATTAGAAGTTCAAAACATAAAAATGTCAAAAGTGTTTACAATCAGCCATTATTGATCATTGAATCAATCTAAAAGTGTGAATATTTTTACGTGTGAAGGCAAACAAAACTTGATGGTTCAAAATGAGAATTGTCTTCTCCACCAAATGAAATATTCACAATATGTGCTAGGAAGAATAAGTCCATATGATGGTATGCAAGAACGAAATTGCAAATTGGCTTACATTTGACTTCCAAACACAAATTTTCACACTTTTCGATGTTCCAAGCGTAGAGGTCAAAAGTATATGTGTAAGTTGTAAAGTAGCACACTTGAATACATGTAACTCATATCTATTGAACCATGGGGCTATGAAATGCAAATATGGACACCATCGATAAAAAAGATTTGTATTAATCAAATTGCCATGTATGCATGTACATCAATATATGTCAATATAAGTATAAAATATAGTTACAAAAAAGCCATATAGGCTTACGAGAATGCCATATAGGCATACAATGTCAAATATATCGAATACAAAATATGTACAAAATTGCCATGTAGGCATACAACAAAGGGCTCTACATTCAAAATTCATTTCTCTCCATGCTCTGGTTCAATTACAATTTTCTTTCCCTTTCCTGGGCGACCTGATGGTGATAAATTTGTCACCTGTCTCTGTTGAGGAGTGCTCCTGCTGCTCCTCCTAGGGTTTAGCTCCTGGTCAAGTTTCAACTGTTACAATAAGAAGTAAAGACATTAATATATAGAAATTACATTATAAAAATTAATATATTTAACAAAATTTAATCACTTACAGCCATCTAACGATCACTCTCCTCAATGGAAATATTTGCATGCCGATGCTCAGGCGTGCTCAAGCCCTGTATAAACCATCTAAATAGGAATTAAACTACGAATCAATAATGGTTTTATTTTTCACTAGAACTAGTTCATCTATAACAACGAATGTAAACTAAAATTTAGTAATTTGCCTCATACCTCCCCTATCAGAGCCATCGAGGATTGTATTGCAGTAGAAACACCGATATCCATTGCCCTTGTTATGTTTGGCGGTGTTTCTCTCACCAACATCTGAAAATAAAACAACAAATTATTCAATCACAAAATAGTTATCGAATTTGAAGTAATGCTTTGAGTTTGAATGATGTGTAATGCAACGTAACCAACAATATGATTATCAATTTTTTAAAAAGCAATAACTTGGGACAATCACATTGAAAAACAAAAGACCCTTTAGGACAAATTTTAAGTGAAAAAGCGTCAAAACACAATGTAAAATATGACAACCAATATGAGAAGAAGAGATGATCTAGTCAAAAGGAGCTTTGATAGTAGCCAACTGAGTTAAGTATGACAAATCCAAGTATCACTATTGCAAGGAATGGAGTAAGAGCTAAATAAAGCTACAACGACAATAAAAAATGATGGAGCTAACTTGTCAAGGGCCTATTCTTGAAAACCATTATTAAACGCTTGTCATAGTTTAAGATATGCAATAAATGTTTGACAATGGAATTAACCTTTTGAGGATGACAATGATTAAATTGAGGTCTCCTTTTACCATGAAAAGATTGAATATTCTTTCTTTGGCCTATCATTATGATTTTTAAGTTTCCTCACTTGAGTTAAATATAATAGTCAAGTGTTTATACCAAAGATGATAGAGAAAATAATCATGAAAAGGAGAATATGATGGTGATCAATGACAAGGTAGTGGCACATTTGACAGTCGAAAGAGTATAGGAATGCATAGTGAACATCATGGTACAACTTATGATATAAATTAAGCCACATGGTTGATGTGCTTTGAATCCTTGCATCTAAAGGAAATTTTCTTAACATAAATACTGCTAGGGAATTTCAATGTTGCCATTGTAGTTGGCATTAAAGCTGGTACCTGCAACATTTAAAATTATCCTTAGATAAGAATTCCCTCCATCGTGTTGATTGGATTGTAACACTCTTGATGGTGGCTGTATCAAATCTAATTATGATTCCTCTTCTACATTAGAGGGTTCACATCCTTGATCTGACTCTTCTGAATTATCAGAATCAAAATCACTAGCTTCCATATTCAAAAATTCCCAACCAACATCTTCAATAAATTTATCTAGATCATCAGTAATAGTCTTACAAATTGGTTGCCAATTCAAGTTCATTATACTTTCATAATACTTTATATCCATGGAGTTCATCCATTCCTTGATGCCATCAAGTGAAGATTGAGGAATGGCGTACATATGGAGTACATCTCGCTTGAATTATTTGAAAACAATAGCCATATCAAATCCCTTTTTCCCAAGTCCTACTCTCTCAAGGTTAACAATCTCAATCTCACTAATAGTGATTACTAAGAAAGGTAATTCCACCAACTCTACCAAAAAATTTACCATAGGAACAATAAAAGCAGAGGATTTGAAAGGAACTCCATGAAAACCAAGCTCTCTAAATGGTATATAAAACTCTAGTTCAAAATATTTTAGATGAGGTTGCTCCCATAGCTCTCTTACTCGCTTTACAAATCCTTGAAACTATGTATTGATTTTATTTTTCCTATTCCTCTCTTGTTGTTCTTCCTTAATTTCATTGGTGCAGGAGCACCTAGGAAGCAATAGAGAGCACACTAGGCAAAATGTGGAAGTATAGAATGAGTTTATGACTTAGATGTATGCCTTCAGGAATTTTTGTGGTTGGAATGATGTTTTCTAATAAGGTCATGTTGACCATGGGTGAGAAACAAAAAGGTTCTAGTCCAAAGTTTAGGAATGGAGGTTTTTGCAATTATTGACAATTTTTGCAAAAACATGCTCCTTTTGTGTTTGAGCAGCCAAGAAGGGCCCATTGGAAAAATAACTGTTGGGAAAGCATATTTAAAGGTTTCCTCGACCTTTGTGCAAGGTTGAAAGTACGTTTGTATGGATTGTTTTGTTGGAAATTGAAGGAAAACAATTTTTTGAGTGAAATTTTCTATTTTTTGGTCTGAAAGAAGGCTCTAATGGATTAAATCTGGTTGTGTGTTGTGTGTAGGATGTAGAATAAATCTAGTACAAGTTTTTTGTAGCCGTTAGATAGTTCTTTCAATCATTTTCTTGTCTCTTTGTAAATATTTTGGTTTCTTTGTGCTTGCTGGCCTAAAACAGGCAGTGTTGAGTAAATGGGGTGCTAGAGCACTTTTCCATCGTACAAACTGTAAGGCATTTTGGAAACAATGCTTGTACATATGTTAGTTGGTAGGTTTTGTTTGAGTGTAGGAGTTTCTAGCAAAGTGATGCCCTAGGCGAGCCAGTGCAGGTCCGGCTAGGAAAAACTTGTTGTGCAGGTGACAAATCTTGCAAGGGTGCTGAGCCATTGAGGATTTTCTTCTTGGAGGAGGCTCCATCTGTCCATTTGGTGTGTAAACAAATTGGAAGTTTACTAACTATCAAGGGAAGGCTTAAAACCCTAGTTTTTGCTCCATTTCATGTTTGAGCTTTGTACGAACAGTGGAAGGCTGAGACCTTAAGAATATTTGAGTGTTGTCCATGTGAACCAAGAAACTTGGAAAAGGAGTGGGAAGTCCTTTTGAGATTTGTGAGTTCTAACCTATTTTGTAGGTGAAGGAGACCTAATAGGGGCTCAAGGGCTACTAGCCTTTCAAACCCTAGCTAAAGGATTGGTGAGAGCGATGGGAAGTTGAAGTCTTGGAGGTTGTTCAAACACCTTTGGAGGACAGTTTGAAGCCTTTTAAGACTTATCACTACCCTTGCAAGATTTGATGGGGTGTTGAGGAAGATTGGTCTTAGTATAGTGTAAAGGCTAAGGAAGAGTTGTGGCAATGAACCAAGGTGGACTTGTGGTTGGAGTTTGTGATAGAAGAGGGGTTGGTCAGACAAACCAGGGGCACCTAGTCATGAGTAGGGACCTATAGGTTAGATTGGTGAAGCAAAGCACCAAGGAGGTCTTACAAGGAAAGACCTAGAGCAGGAATCAGTGATTGATTCCTCCAACCCCTCTCCCTATCATATTGGTATCAGAGCAAGCAAAAGATTTTGGATTGATCTTGTATGTCAGAGACATATTCTAGTGGTTCTAGCATCATGGTGAAAAATGCTGAGTTGGCCAAAAGGGTTGAAGAAACAGAGGAAGACAATAGGGTATTGAGAGAGAAGTTAGACCAACTTGAGCAAGCGTTGAATGTTATGCAGTTTGATGGAAGAATAGAAAAAGAAGAAGAGGTTGTAGAGGAGGATAGAATCCCTAAACCTGACCCTATATTGGAGGAGGATCCCTTCTTGAAAGAATTGAAGGCTTTGAGTGGAAAAGCACTTGAAGGAGTACCACTGTTTAGTGGAAAGATGGAGGATGATTTAGTTATGGATTGGATAGAGGGAATGGAAAACCATTTTGAGTGTGATGGAGTCACTGAAGCACAGAAGGTAAAGGTGGCTAAATCAAGACTAAGAGGTTTTGCCTTAACTTGGTGGAAATTCATTCAGACAGAGAGGGAGAAGGAAGGAAAGTAGCCTATCTCTACTTGGAAGGGAATGGTTGACAAGGTGAAAGAAGCATACCTACCTGACGACTATGAAATTCAGTTGCATAAGAGGAGACAGAGTTGGAGGCAAAGAGATCAGGATGTGAGTTCTTATACTGAGGAGTTTCAAAGACTTTGCATGAGGTCCAATGTCACAGAGGATGAAAGTATCAAGGTGGCAAGGTATCTCAACGGTTTGAAGTGGAACATTCAAGAGGAGATGGTTCTCTTAAGCCCCAAAACAGTGCACCAATGTTATCAATTGGCATTAAAGATTGAAGAGAGGAGTAAGAGGAAGCAAGATCAGACTTCTAAGGGCAAAGGAAAAGGCAGAGATCAAAGACATCAAAGAGGACAGCGTGGTGGCTACCAAGGTAGAGGCAATGACCAAAGAAACCAAGGAGAGTCAAAACTCACAGAGCATGGAGGTGAAACATCTATAAGAGGTGGATATAACAGGGGTAGAGGACCTCAAGGAGGTTCAAACAGAGGAAGAGGAGTAGGCAGGAGCAATTCTTATTTTGCAAACATGAAGTGTTACCATTGTAATCAAATAAGTCATCCTGCTTATAGGTGTCAGGAGAAAGCATCTTCATCAAGCAATGAAAAGAGAGTGGCTTATGCACAAGAGGACACCATGAGTCCTAAGGAATCTGAGGTTAGTCATATTGAATCTGAGGTAGGAGAGAATCTGATGTTCAACAGGGTTCTGATCAGACAACCAGTTAAAGAGGAACCAAAATAGAGGAGGGCTCTATTTAGAGTAAGGTGCAAGATACTTGGAAAAGTTTACAAGGTCATAGTAGATTCAAGTTCAATAGACAATATCATATCAGAGGAGGCAATAAAAAAACTAAAATTAGAGAAGTCACCTCATACTAACCCCTACAAGGTCACTTGGCTAAACAAAGGGTAGAGTGTTTTAGTAAATGAGCAGGTAACGGTGGAGTTTTCCATTGGAGGATACAAAGATAAGCTGATTTGTGATGTATTACCCATGGATGCATGCCATATTCTACTAGGCAGACCATGGTAATATGACAGAGGTGCCATATATGATGGGAGAGAGAATACAATCTCATTCAAGAAGGATGGGAAGACTTTTAAGTTGCAGTCACTGTCAGAAGAAGAAGAGGGACAGTCAAATGCACCAAAAATCATGTTGAGTAGTGGGAAGGAGTTCCTTAACAATCTACATCAAGGAGGTGAAGGATATGTGGTTTTAATGTAGTCAAAAGATGAAGAAGAGACTAAAAAGATAGTCATACCAGAATCAGTCCAAAAGCTGCTAGAAAAGTATAAGGATATTATCAGTGATGGTACACCTGCAACTTTGCCTCCAAAGAGAGCTATAAGTCATCAAATTGACTTCATACCTAGAGCTTCATTACCTAACAAAGCAGTATACAAGCTTACACCAGATCAGAATCTTGAGGTAGCTAGGCAAGTGAAGGAGTTGTTGGATCAAGGCTTGATTCAAAAGAGTATTAGCCCTTGTGCAGTACCAGTGGTCTTAGCAACCAAGAAAGGAGGTAAGTGGAGACTTTTCACTAACTCTAGAGCAATAAATAGGATCACAATTAGGTATAGGTTCCTTATTCCTAGAATTGAGGACTTAATGGATTGTCTTGGAGGTGAACAATACTTCACCAAGTTGGATCTCAAGAGTGGGTATCATCAGATCAGAATTAAGGATGGTGATGAGTGGAAGACAACTTTTAAGACAAATGATGGGTTATATGAGTGGAGAGTGATGCCATTTGGTCTCTCCAATGCCCCTAGCACATTCATGAGGCTCATGAACGAAGTGCTTAAGGACTTTACAGGGATATTTGTGGTAGTGTACCTTGATGACATCCTCATATACAACAAGACAGCAGAAGAGCATTTGAAACATGTGGAGCAAGTTCTTAGAAGGTTGCAAGAAGAGAAGTTGGCAATCAATCTAGAGAAGTATGAATTATTTAAGTAAGAGATAGTCTATTTGGGTTTTGTAGTGTCCAAAGGATCATTGAAGATGGATCCAAGCAAGGTGGAAGCCATCCTAAACTAGCCTACACCAACCACAGGGACTGAGGTAAGAAGTTTCCATGGATTGGCTCAATTTTATAGGAAATTCATAAGGAATTTTAGTGGTATATGTGCACCAGTCTTAGATACAATCAAGGGTGGTTTAAAAACTAAGTTTGTGTGGACTCAAGAAGTTGAGAAAGGGTTTGAAAAACTGAAACAAGAGGTGGCAATTCAACCAATTCTCTTATTACCTAATTTTGACAAGTTGTTCACTGTGGAATGTGATGCAAGTGGAGTGGCAGTAGGAGTGCTTAGTCAAGAGGGCAGGCCTATAGCCTTCTTTAGTGAGAAGCTCAATGAAGAAAAGAAGAAGTATTCAACCTATGACTTAGAACTTTATGCTTTGGTTCAGTCACTTAGGAAATGGAGGCATTATCTTCTACCCAAGGAGTTTGTAGTCTTTACTGACAATCAGGCACTCAGTTTTATCAACACTCAAGAGAAGTTGAGTAATAGGCATTTGAAATGGATGGAATACATCCAAGATTTCACCTTCACCATCAAGCACAACAAGGGACAGCTAAAGAAAGTGGCAGATGCATTGAGCAGGAGATTTTTGATAGTCCAAGAGATACAGATCAAGAGCATTGGCATAGAGAGTTTCAAGGATCTATATGGAGATGATGAAAAATTTTCAGAGGCCTATAAGGTATGTTCTAACTTTGAGAACCATTTCCATAGTCAATACTCTGAATATACTTTACAAAATGGGTTATTGTTTAAGGGAAATCAGTTATGTGTCCCAAGAGGTTCAATGAGGGAAAATATGATTAGAAAAAATCATTCCAACCACAAAAATGCCTGAAGGTATACATCTAAGTCATAAACTCATTCTATACTTCCACATTTTGCCTAGTGTGCTCTCTATGGGGTTGGAGGAATCAATCACTGATTCCTGCTCTAGGCCTTTCCTTGTAAGACCTCCTTGGTGCTTTGCTTCACCAATCTAACCTATAGGTCCCTACTCATGACTAGGTGCCCCTGGTTTGTTTGACCAACCCCTCTTCTATCATTCATCAAGATCATACATTGACCTTCTTGCCCTCCTAAAGTTTGGACCACATCCATTACCTCCACATAAAACTGGACATCCTTGTCTTCATGGTTCCCATGCGATATGGTTATGCAAATGAAAATGAAGAAAAGTAATCATCTCCTTATCCATTGGCTGGAAGAATGCATGCTTAATGTTTTGATACATGATATCAACTCTCTCTTCTGCTCTCATGGTTGAATATCAACATCGGTATGTGGGCCTCCGAGTTCTAGTCATCTTTCTTCCTCTTCCACCAAATGTTGTCACGATCCACATGTCTGCCAGCCTAATTGGCTTTGTTTTTGAAAGCTGAAGTTTCTCCTGAGTCACCAGTGTAGCTCTCTCTACCTTTCCAAACTCTTTCATTGCTACAGATCGTCTTTGGGATTTATTCATTTGTACCACATGGTTGATGTGCTTTGAATCCTTGCATATAAGGGGTTTAAAACCTTAGGGGCATTAGATGAGAAAAAGAAGTAATGTTTTTCTTTTCTTTTTATGTGAGGACCTAGTAGTGAGATAAAAGAGGTCTGTATAGAAAAATGAAAAAAGAAGACATAAAAATTCATGGACCATACTATATCACCTACATGCTAGCTAACAAGGACATGAATGTAGTATATTTAGGTATGATTGGGGTATTGCAAGGTATATTTGAGGAATATATAAGAATGAAGAAGAATTCAATGGATCAAATTAGTGCCAAATGTTTTCCTAAAAGATCTCCCACACCCTATTAGGGAATTTAATCATTTCTAAGCATTTTCCATGTCCTATGGGAAAGTTTGAGGAGGCTCCAATAGTTGAGATTTTAATGAGTACTTATAACTTCTTTCCATGAAATCATGATTAGTTAGAGAACATATAGGGAAACTTGATGAGCTATGCAACAAATGAAGAGAATATAGGGTATTTTGACCTAGTCTTAAGCATCTCCAAGCATCTAGGAGATATTGAAGGAGTCTTGGCTGATAGATAGGGTCGAGGATAGAAGTTTTATTTTTGGTTACATTGACATCATGTAGGACATCCATAGTCTTATTCTTGGTTACGTTGACATCACAAAAATTATATAGGATGGAGTAGAATGTAGCTCTACCTTTTGCCTCCATGTTAAATTTTTATTATATATAGCTTGCTAGTGTAGGAATTCTAAGACAAACAATCATGGTAGGACCATTCCTAAAATATTTCAAATAATAACCTAGTGAACCCATATACTCTTATGACTATATATACACAAATCTAGATTAAACTTAGAATTCATTAACTTTAAGTTCTCTTTATTCTATATTACCTCAGTGAAAGTTTGAGCAAATATACTCGCACTCAGAGGTGTTTCCTTGAAACCTCCAACAACACCTTGTTCAACATCAAAAATCACATATTAAAATACCATTCGTAAAACAATGCTATTAACACATGTAATAAATTTATAATTGTTTACTAACTTTACATACCCCACTGATAGGTGTACTGCAAAAATAAGTAGATTGACTGGTGTACCCAGGGTCAACACTATGACCCTGCAATTTTATTAAAATAATAAAACTAAATTCGTTAATCTTGCATTTCACAATCAAAATTTAATAAACTAAATTCAATGAACATGTTGAATTTTACCTGACTGTCAATACCATATGCATCATGCAGAATGTCAGCCACCCTCTCCATCCCCATAGATGCATATGGATTAGGCTTTGTAGAAGCATATGGATCTTGCGTAGCACCCTCCTGAGGGCCGGTAGGGTCATACAAACAAGTGGCTCCGCAAGATCGACACACATGGCCTCGAAGGCCACCACCTGAAGACTCCCCTGGATTGCACTGTACAATGGGGCTAGTGTGGTGGATGACACTCTGAGTCAAGGATGTGATCGCCTGCAAAGTCTCTACATCAGCACTCTCCTTTGCAACTGCAGGCATCACAATCTGCTCATGAGGTGGCCTAGCGAGAGGTCATCTCCCCTATCATGTAGGATTCGACTGTGCATAGGGCCTATCCTGTGCTGACCCCCTATCTCTCCCCTGAAACTCCCTCATATCAAAATAATTTAGGATTTGGTTCAATACAAACTCACAGTATAATTTCCTAAGAAAATATTGGGGGACTTCACAGTTATTGCACGGTGGGTAATCAAAGACCATATACCATCTGTCATAAAAACGGTTCCTAATCTCTTGGTGGTGGCACCAATGAATAGGAAACCTCTTTGCATTGAGGGTGAGATTTTGATTTGTTCTAGGGTCAGTGAATAGAGAGCACAAATCGCCTTTAGTAATCTTTAAATCTTTTACTTGTTTATATGATAATTTGTCTGCATAATATGCCCTCGATGTTTGCCTCCTATTTTTCCATCCAGATATTTGTTGGGTAATTGCATTTACATTTCTTAACAAATCCTTCAATGAATCTGCTAGATGTATTCTTTCTGTGGTTGAAGAATTTTGATCACTCAACCTACTAATAAGATCCTCAACTTCTTTTCTATTGTTTTCAATTTCACTCCTCAAATTTTCTTGAGTGCCAGGAGGGTATTGAGAGAATGGTGGGGGAGGTTGATTTTGTTGTTGAGGCTGATTTTGTTGAGGCTGATTTGGTTGAGGATTTTCCTCCTCTTGTTGAGGATTTCCTACAAATTAAAAAAAAAACATTCATTTCTAAACTAAAACAAACAAAATCAATTTAAAACTAACAAATTCAAAACAAATACCAAACAATACTTACCTCTTGCATCTCTTCATCGTCGTGGCGCCATATTTGTGAAGAAATCTAATTGTTGTTGATGAATTTTGAAGAAATCACCTCTCCAAGAACGCGAGTGCGTATAACAGGGTTTTTGGGCGGGCGAGCTAAAACACAGAAAAAACAAATGAGAAATGATATTTGGATTCGCTTTTTTTTTTCTTTTAAAAAGACATAACACGAATGCGTTATGGCTTGTTTTTTTCTTGTTTGGCCACAAAAGTGTGACCATCTTGGTGCACTTACCCATTTGATGTTTCGTTATTATCACAATCCTTAGGCTATGCTTGCATAATCATTGAAAATTTGAGGGAAAGTACACTACAGAAGACGAAATGGAGAAGGACAATAGAGGTTATCCATGGAGTTACATCGATCTTTGGTGAGATTGTTTTATGTTTTAGCTTAGTTTCCTTTGTTCTTTGTTTTTTGACTTTAGATTACATTAGAGCTTCATCGCATTGAGTGTTTGCTTTTAACCTTTGCTATTTTCATGATGTTAAAATTGTGGTCATAGATTGCTGGTAGGTTGCTTCAACATTCGTGTGTCCGAAGGGCATAACATTCTAGCAATACGTTCCCCAAGGACATGTGAAAGTTGTTTTAGGTTAGTCTTCAGTTGCAATCCTTATCTAATTATATCATAAAAAATCCATCAATAAGAGATAGCACCTCATAGCCTGATGTCATGTCAACAATCATTTCAATGTTGGGTAAAGGAAAGTCATCCTTAGGATAGGCTTTATTGATGTCTCTAAAATCTGTATAGATGTGGATGCCCCCTGTTAGTTTGGTGACCGGTACCAAATTAGAAATCCAGTCGACATAGTCAATTGATTTAATGAACCCAACGTCCAAGAGTTTCTTCAGCTCAGCCTTGACAAGTAAAGCAATTTGTGGGTGCATTTTCCTCAATTTTTGTTTGACTGGTTTTACCCCCAATTGCAAAGGAAAATGATGTAGTACAAGTTCAAGATCCAGCCCTAGCATGTCTACGTATGACCAGGAAATTATTTTGTCTCTGTGCAAAGAAGTTGTGAAACTCTGGTTGTTTTGTTTCTTTTAATAATGTTGCAAAGTAAACTAGCAGGGGATTCTATTTTGTGCCTATGTTGACTTCAACTGATTCTTCCACTAGCATGGGTGACTTTTCCTATGCTATAGGGAGAATGTTCAAACCTCCATCCTTAGGTGCCTTAGAGAGGTTTTCGCCTTCAAATGCGTCCTTTATTTTTGCTTTTTCATTGTCTAGAGGCACTTTCAGTTTTCACCTAGAGACTCGTCTTTTTTATCTTTTTTATTCTTTTTCTCATTTTTGTGATTGGAGGGTTGAACAGACTCCCCAAACTATGCTTTGTTGTCTAGGTCAATGGTAAGGCCATCCTTGTGATCACCACTAGGTGTGCCTTCTCGTAATCCCAGGAACTCAACGATAGCTTCGTCCTTCTCAAAAATTCCAAAGATTGGTGTGTCTTGTTGGTCCCAATCAATAATTTGGGGGTAAACTAAAGGCATTCCATCATCAAAGTTGTCAAAATCTATAGGGCTCAAGGTAAAAGTTGAGTTGTTCATGTATTCATAGAAGTTTTGTACCAAGTCCTCTTTGGTCTTTTTCTTGGATGTAGGTGGGTTCTGAGGTGGGCCTAAATATTAGGGGAAATTTACATAAAAAATGGACCTCCTAAGGATGACATCATTAGCTTTTTAAGTTATCAAAAATCAACTAAAAGATGGCATCGAACTATACGATGACATCATCCAAACTAAAAATAAAATTATTTATTTTATAAAATAAAACTTTTTAAAATCTTATCAATTAATTCATGATGGTTAATTTAACTCTACATATCATATTCTATCTCATTCATATTTCTAAATATAAAATATTCCTTTCTTTTTTTTAGATTTATATTCTTAAGGTCTATTAAGTTCTATTATAGAAATTTTTATATTTTCAAAAAAATATTTTTATTCTTTAAGAAAAAAATATAAAAAACTTTTATAAAATATTATTTTTGTTTTCTAATTTGTTTGTACTTTATCCAAATAATTAGAACAAGATTGTTTTGAAAGTTTAAATAAACAGATATTTTAAATTCAACCTCAAATTTTTCCCTCTACAAATTCTTCCCTCCACAATTCAACATCAAAATTTTCCCTCAATTTTTTCTCTCCATTTATTTAAATTTTATATAGTTCAAAAACTTCATCATAAATCTAAGTATATTTAAAACTAGTATATTTATATTTTAAAAAATATATCTAAATATGGTAGAGAGATCTTCTCAAGTTTTGTCCATGCTTTTTGTTTTCCTTAGCTTTTCTAATTTACTTTTTATTTTTATTTTTTCCACTTTCAAAAAAAATTTCCATTAGTTTCATAATTTTTTTAATTTTCTCCACTTTTTTGCTTCAACCATTTCTAATTTCTTTTTTGATTTTAATTTTTAATTTTTAATTTTTTAATTTCCTATATATTTACACAAACAAAATGAGTGATCTCATCTCCACCTATAGAATTCCTATCGACATAATTATTAAACTTGTTATAAACATATTTAAAATAATAAATCTAAATCTATAATATGAAATTTGATTTAATATATAAAATTTATAAATAAATATTAAGTATAAAATAAAATATACTTTACCACTATTTACATTAGAGGCACTCTACAATCTTCATGTAAATATATAGCAAAAAAAATAAAATAAAAACAAAAAAAAATGGAAAAAAAAAAAAGAAATTAAAAATTGTTCTCACAAAAACTACAACCAAATAAATTGGAATAAATTTAAAAACCAAAAAATTTGGACAAAATAAAATAAAAACAAAAAAAATTGGAAAATGTTGGAAGGAGAAAAAGTTGGAGAAAATCACGAAACTATGGAAAAAATAATTGGAAAAATTAAAAATTAAAAACCAAAAAAATTGCAAAGGAAAGAAAATGAGAAAATCAAAGAGACTATGGAAATTTTTTTTCCCTCAACATACTTTTTTAAATATAAATATACTATTATAAAACCTATAAACCTGTTTATTTAAATAAACGTACATAACATAATAAATCTAAATCTATAAAATCATATATATATATAATAAAATACTAAGTAAAAAAAAAATATCTAAAGTTACTTTTACTTTGCCACTTTTTAAATAAAAACAAATAATCAAGAAAAGAAAGTGAACTTGACTTTTTTAATAAATTATAATAGAAATATAAGTTACCAAACTTGAGTTTAAGAGTTTTTAAATAAAAAATAAATAATGAAGAAAGTGAACTTGATTTTTTTAATAAATTATAATAGAAATATATGTTACCACTTTTAAAAAATCATGCACTTCAGTTTTTTAAGGAATTATAATAGAAACGCGTGTCCCCACTTAATTCATGTAGTTAAGTAATTTATATTTTTTATATTTAAATAATTTGTATTATATGAGATAATTTTTGTTTTTTTAGAGTTCCTTAGAGGCCCATTTTTTATGTAAATTTCCCCTAATGGCCAAGGTTTGGTTGTGCAAAATGGGTTGGTTTGGTTCCCAAGAGGTGATATCAAGAGATTCCCAATAGTAATGTTTTAATCATTCCTCTTTGGTCAAGTTCTTATGTGGACAAGACTTCACTAGGTCTAGTAAAGGTTTTAGCATTAAGTCCAGCTCTCCAAATTTTTTGTCAAGGTCCATAGTGGATGTGGATGATAGGGAATCCCACTCATATTCATTTGAGTCAAGGGAGTCACAATAGGTTTGGTCATTTGGTTCGTCAGATGTCTCGATATCCTCTGAAGCACTTACTTCCTCGATGTGTGGTACTAGGAATGCCAATCTAAATCGGTTGAAACCCAAGCCTAAACCACTATGTCCATTTATAGGCCTTGCTCTACATGATTGTGAAACTTTTTCCATATAGATCTATAGGAATGTGAGCAAGTGAGGGAGGTTCTTTAGGATCTTCTTTGTACAACCAAGAAGTCACATCTTCTGCATTTATGGCCTCTTTACTTAATTCTCCCCATTTTGCAAAATTTGTACTGGGGGGAATATGTATAGTGACTACTGACTATCTCCTATCTGATTGTATTGGTGAAACTAACCTTTTAAGCATTGTTTCTTTCTAATTTTGGAGTCTATTTCAGCCCTAGATCTAGATCTTGCATTCATTTTCATTATATTGCATTGAATTGAATCTCAATTAGGGTTGCTTAACTTGAATTAGTTTACATCTCATTTAGGGTTTTAAGATTGCATGTTTGCATCTTTTAAATTCTAAAAAAAATAAAAAAAATAGTCATTTTTCAAAGCATTTACATCACATTTACATCATCATTTATTTACATTTGAAAATTGAATCAAAATTGCATTTCAAATTAGCTCCGCTATGTTGTCATTTATTCATATTTTTCATTTGTATTCAAGCTTAATTTCACAAAATTCTGAAACTATAACTCACTTTCTAAAACTAGAATCTAGAAACCACAAGAATCAACTCAGAAATCTATAAAAAAAAAAAATCAAAACCCTAAGCTATGACCCATTCACCTAGGGATGAATAAGTCCCTGTTCAGGTTTGTTTCCTGAATTTATAGGCACAAAACCTTTGTTTCTATATTTTGTTATATTGTTTTCAGTTTTCTGCTTTAGTTTGCAAAATTTATGTTATCTCAAATTGATCATATTGAGCTTCATTTGATAAATTTAGTTCATTGTGTGAATTCAAATTTTTATTTTCAAGACATCATTTTTTTAGGTTTTTGCATAGCATAATTATAAAAGTATCTTTCTTAAGATCAGGAAATTTGCATTTCAAATCATTCTTTCATAATGAACATGTGCATTGGTAATCTATAGAGGCCTTTAACATCTTTAGTTGTTGTTTCAAGTTGTTTTTTCCATGATCCTAATGCAATAGAACCTAATAAATCTCAATCAGCACCTAATGAATGTTCTCGTGAAGTTGACATCATTGGAGAAGATGATGACAACATGAAAAATTTCATAAATAATTGCCTTAACAATCTTGAAAGCAATGAATCCTTTTACATCCACCACTTGAGATGTTTGATCTTTTACATCAAATTGAGTCACAAACCAAGCCTAAACTTCCAACAATGAATGAACCTAGTTCCTCTAATCAAGTGCATACCTATCCATATTATGTTAAAAAAGTGACCAACACACCCATCAACCTAGAAGAGACTTATGGCCAAGGATTTAAGATCTTAACTAAAAAAGGATGTGACATAACTAATGAGCATGAAATTCACAAACTTTTAGAACAAATACCAATTGAAGATACTAAAGGACTAGGATATCAAAATCTTTATCCATCCACATCTTCTAAGGATAAAAATGTCCTCCCTCATAATAGTGATGTAATGTCTCACAAGGATGATAGGATTACCTTTGGTCCCCCTCCTTCAACAAGAACACAACAAAGGCCCTACAAACTCAAGAAGCTAAAATTAACTTGTCCCATATCTCTCATTGAATTTAGACACTTACACATAGTTCTTAATAAAGGAATATTAACATTACCACCCATTAGAGAAAATCCAAATCCAAAACATAAAAACAAAAACATGTCTCATTGTCAATATCATAGAGTTCTTGGGCATAGTACTGATGAGTGTTATGGTTTAAGGAGGATCCTTGAAAAAATTGATATGATAGAGATAATCCCTTAAAGCATGCACTTTTCTTCTTTCCATGTAATAGTTCTAGGGTCATAGCATACTCACTATTGCATGTTTAACATTCATTGCAAATCATTTTCATTATTGTAAGGAGCTCATTCTCATCACTCATCTCAGCTCATCCTTGTCCTACACTTAGTGGGGGCAATGGGTTAGATAGCCTTGTCCTATTTGGTACTTGATGTTGTCCCTTTGGCTAGTTGTTTTCTTTTCACATATATTGAACAAGATTGGGATGCCTCGCATGTGCCTTACTAGGCTTGTCTTTGTTTTCTTTTGTCATGTTTCTTTATGTGATTGAATGTGTAATGTGATCCCTCGTATTGTTCTGTTTGATGTATCCCTTCATGTGCATTCCTCTATTTGTACCTAAATTCTTCTATATGTCGTAAACATTTATCTTTTCTTTTGTCTTGTTTTTTCCTTTTGGGGATGATGCAAGGGATCAAGACATTTAGGTATCTTCTATGTTGACCCAAAATATTTTTCTTTGTTTTCACTCTTTATGTGTCATTCTTCCTGTGTGATCAATTTTAGAAGTGTATCAAATGTATATTAAACAAATCAAAACACACCGATAAAACATTAAATCAAAACAGAAAATTAAAATAATAGAAATGCAAACTCAGTATTTTGTAGTTGATGTCGTCCTATCGTCCTCTATCTCCAGTGTTTTTGTCGATTCCAGCTTGCTCTCAGATCGTGTACTAGGCTCAACAAACGGTCTTCCTAGAGAACGATATTGAATATGAATGCATGCAATGCTATGTTAAGATACGATTATGCTGATACTAAACATGATTGCTAAAGTGAAAGATTACGAGATTATCAAAGCTAAAGATGATAAAGACAATGCTTGAATGCTATAATACTAGAATGCAATTAAGTTCTAATGTGCGTGTGTCATGTGTAACCAATGTTTGGATTCGCAGGGATATTTATAGAGTTTTTGAAATATTTTTATTGGCTGATGTGATCAATGACTGTGAAAAGTCCTGGCAGATCGATTAATCGAAGATCAATGAGACTGGAGAGAAAAAAAGAAGAAAACATAAAACAAGCTTTGTTTCCTTTTTCGAAGAAGAGATAAGATGAGATGATAAAGATGAATTGTAAAAAATCATCTTTTTGTGAGATTTTGGAAAGATTTTGAATTCAAATATTTATTTATGGGCGACATGGAAGATTTTTCTTAATCAAATAAGATATTCAATTAAGATTTGGAGAATAATGGAGGATTTCATAATTAAATAAAATATTTAATTAATTAGAAGAAAGTTTTGAATAGGAGAAAATAAATATTTAAAAATTTAATTAAATCAAAAGACTCAATTAAATTCAAAAAGGTGATAATTAATTAAAATAAATAAAGAGTATTTATTTAATTAATTAAGTAGACATATGGATGTGAAATAATTAAATAAAATTGATTTATTTAATCATGACAGAAGAATAAAGTGAATGAACAATATAATTAAATTAATTAAATTTAATCATATGTAGAGGATTTTAGAGGATTAATTAAATAATAAATATTTAATTAAATGCCAGGATTAGACATGACCAATTTATGCATATACATTTTTCCCCTCT
Source organism: Sequoia sempervirens (assembly GCA_007258455.2). Classification (NCBI taxonomy): domain Eukaryota; kingdom Viridiplantae; phylum Streptophyta; class Pinopsida; order Cupressales; family Cupressaceae; genus Sequoia; species Sequoia sempervirens. The sequence continues at coordinate 473,091,061 of VDFB02281492.1, forward strand.
TTGAAGTGATGTGTGAAATGCATTGCTTCAAAGAAAATATTCCTGTTTTTGAAATTTGTTGTTTGATTTTGCCCCTGATTAGAAAATTTTTAACTGATATGCCCCTGATTAAAAAAAATGTGCCTGATATGCCTTTTGATTTGAATCTGATATGTTTTTTATTGAAAAAAAATGCGAATGATATTGATGATGCCCCCTCGGGAGATAAATCACAGATGATGAGAAAATGTTGAGTTGATGATGATAAAATTCTGATCAAAGGGATGCAGTGATTTAGCTCCCGATAATTGATTAAAAGTTTCCCCAAGTTAAAAGTAACAAAATGCCACCAAAAACTCACCTTGTTTGACCCTTAAAAGGTAAAAAGGTAAAAAGAACAAGTCATTTTCACCTTTTGACTTTATTGATACTGTGCTCTAACGGTGACTTGACAAGATGGAGATTCCCTATCATAGGCATAGATTCGAGCGGGCCCACCGATATGAGAGACCAGTCGTGTATGGACCACTGGTGAGTCGATTTGATCCTTTGTGCTTTGAATTTTTTCATTTTCGGTCTATTTTTGATGTATTTACACAGATTTTAGGATTAAGCATGCTGTTTTAGCGATTTTAGGGAATAGAATAACGAATTCATAATTTTTTGTAGCGCATCTATGGCGTAAAGTAGCATTTTAGGATTTCTGCAGAGTAGCGCATCTGATAGGTGAAATAGCGCTTATAGGGTGTCAATAGAAATTTTGGTGTATTAGCACATTTAGGACACATAATGGTGCTTTTAGGGTTTTCGCGCATAGAGTAGATGAAATGGTGCATTTGATTAGGGATTTAGCGCATATAGGATTTGATTTAGCGCTTTCAAGGCACATAATGGTGCATTTGGGGTTTTAGCGCATCTGAGAGAAACTTTAGTGTAGTTAGGGTTTTAGCGCTTTTAGGCCAAAGAGTAACACATCTAGGAAAATTTAGACAGAATGTTGTATGATGAAAATGATGATGAATTATTGCTTCTTTGGTCAATAGATAGATAAATTGTGTTTGTGATCAGGTTGATATGAAAGAAATGATAGAAAGTCTGAGAAATGATTGATTGCTTTGCGATGTGCAGATAACTTTTCTTTTAGAAAACAAAGAGTAAATGATTGATATATATCTTCTGATAAATTTTCTTTCTGCAATAGAAAACAAATACTAGATGATGTGATTAAAAAAATATTTGCATTTGTGATAGAAGTACAAATAGGATGATGATTTGATTGTTGATAAATTTTCTTTCTTGAAAAACAAAAAAAAATACCTGAAATGATGATAGAATAGAATGATTTTGCATTGATTTCCTGATATGAGTCTCTTAGATCTATAAAACACTTGATATGGTTCATGTGATATGATGCACTTGATATGAGTGTGACATGTGTCACTTAATAGGAATCTAATTGATATGGGTTGTTTGATATGAGTCACTGATATGGATGATGTGAAGTAGATAGATTATTTTGATATGAGTTGATGATGTGAGTCTGATTGATTATCCTTGTGATGACCAATAATAGGAGGTTTTCAAAAACCTCTAGATTAGAGAGCACTTCCCGGCAGGTTGGGATCAGATACGAGATCTCACACCTGCAGATGTGCAGTTGATATTTAGATGTGGGTTGGGACTACTATTGTCGATGCCTCCTATTTGGGTCAATAGGGGACTATTGACCGCACTAGTCAAGAGATGGCATTCTGAGCACAATACTTTCATTTACCAACGAGTGAGATGACAGTGACCCAAGAGGATGTATATAGGATTCTGGGGATCCCAATGGTAGGTGCCCTTGTGTTCTATGATCACAAGGAGTTAGGTGGTACAGAGACACTGAGGAGGGTGTACGGTGATGTGCATATAGTAGGGTATTGGGTGCCATGGGCAGACTTTAGGGGATATCCAATCTTACCTGCAATGTTAGGTGCATTTATTGGAGGCTTCCTTTGTCTAGGCCGTCATTCAAAGGGGCTATCAGTTGGGTGGGGGAGGATCATCGAGCAAATGATGGTGCAACCACTGAGATATGCCTGGGGGAGTTGCATGTTAGCTCATTTATATCATGACTTGCACCAGGTGGTTTATAGAGGATCATCGAGTTTATTGTGTGGCGTTAACCTACTCCAAATTTGGGCATGGGAGCATATTATTGTGACGAGACCATTGTGTCTGAGATTGAGGCCACCAGGTAGGCCGTATGTATATGCATATTCTATTTCACTTGTCCAGCCCAAGTTGGGCAAGGTGAAGTACTAGAGACGAACCTTGGATGATATAGATTCAGTTGTATGGAGGCCCTACACAGATTGTGAGGTGTGGGATACCGATTAGTTGGAGATTTTGTTTGTATGTATACCTTGTTTTTTGATAGGTCACACTCCATTTATCATAGAGAGGTTTTTGGCCTTGTGAGTACAGAGGCAGTTTGGATTCAAACAGGGGATGCCTCAGGGCGTTGCACACTATGGACGGTGAAAGGATGAGCCTGGATGGGGTTCGTACATTTCTTACCAAGTTGCCTATACTGAGTATACAACATTATAGCCTGAGGTATGGGATGGCAAGCCCAATATTGTTGACACAGGCATGTCTGAGGATTACTCCGTTTACTATCATACACACCCATTTCCGTTGTTCACATGTCTAGATGAGTCGACACCCATTTTGGTGGCACCTTGGCTAGGGGTTGGGAGACAAGAGGATGTGGCAGGTGGGGAGCAAGTAGTTGGCGGAGGAGAGGAGGAGGAGAGTGGTGATGAGGAGAGTGGATATGGGGAGGAGACCTCAAATGATGGTGATGGGGATGACAGCGGAGATGATGAAGGGGAGGAGCAGAGGTCAGTGAGGTAGAGGCCTCATATCACGAGCAGTTCTCAAGGTGTACAGAGGTCGAGGAGTGATACCAGATGGCAGACAGTGATTAGGGTCACCTCTTCAGCGCAGCAGGCATAGATACATACGCTATAGGCCCATGTGCAAACACTTTAGGGATAATAGGTGCAATTGTAGAGCCAGTTGGCTCAGGTTCAGAGTTTGATAGTGCCGTTACAGCGCCAACTTGCATAGGCATAGGAATAGGCACAGACACAGGTACAGGTACAGGTACCTCCTCTTGCCCTAGACCCACAGGTGGCCCAGTTGATAGCAGAGAGGGATTCTTTCAGATGGTGGGAAGTGGAGGCAAAGGGTGTGGCACAAAAACTTATGGGCACCATTGAGAGTGCATCCTTGCAAGAGGCCATTGCAGAGGGATTTGAGATGGCCACGAGGTCGAGTACTACCAGGTGAGGTATGAGGAGTTGTGTCCTCCCAACCGCATAGAGTCGTACCCTCAGTCTCATAGTAGGACCAAGAGCAGATCACAGATGGCTACACAGAGCAGAGGGGTCACGGGGCCGCAATAGGATTCTAATGTAGGGACGAGTGGTAGGCCATCATCCTCGAGACCAACTCCATCAGGGGGGTCCACCAGCTAGCCTTCAGTTATTGATTTAGGATTTATTGATGTATCTAAGCATGTATATTTTTTTTTCATATCTCATGTATCTCTCTATACTGTTTAGTTTCATTGGACATTGGACATTTGTATGTATATTTGATGAGCGATGATATGTAGCAACGATGAGTTTTGATGATGTGTTGTATATTGAGATGGATTTTGATATCTATGTTAATGATTTTATGACTAACCATGTGATGCGGGATGATTCGTGTTATGATGCCGATTTGTGATGTGTACTAATGATGTCATGCAGGTGGATGATATGTTTTAAAAATTCAACATGTTGAAATGATATGATAAATGAGAGGAAATGTTATGAAAATGTATGTTTTTGCAAATGATGTGGAAATGTAATGTATGTACATGAAATTTTGGATTTTGGATTATTCAAAAGAAATAAATGATGATGATGTGATGGATGTTGTGTTTATGAGATGCATCATGAATTTGTAATATGTATATGAATTAGGAAATTTGATATGAAAGGATATGTGAGATGGATCAAATGTTATGTGAAAAATGGCATGATATGAAAATGATGGATGAGTGAAATGTATGATGTAATAGCATGATGATAAAATAATAACAAAAATGATGATAAATGATAAATGATAATGTAGTGAAATGTAATGAAATGTTAATGCAATGTAATGGAATGAAATGATAATGCAAAGAAATGTAATGAAATGATAGTGTAATCGTAATGTAATGAAATGATAAATGCCAGGAAATGTACTGGAATGATAGTGTAATGGTAATGTAATGAAATGATAAATGGTAAATGAAAATGATAAATGAAAGTGAAAATGATAATCGAAAATGATATGAAATGATAATGATAAATGAAAATGATAAATGAAAGGAAATGATAAGTGAAAATGATATGAAATGATAGTGATAAATGAAAATGATAAATGAAAGTGAAAATGATAATCGAAAATGATATGAAATGATAATGATAAATGAAAGTGAAAATGATAATCGAAAATGATATGAAATGGTAATGATAAATGAAAATGATAAATGAAAGTGAAAATGATAATCGAAAATGATATGAAATGATAATGATAAATGAAAACGATAAATGAAAGTGAAAATGATAATAGAAAATGATATGAAAATGATAGATAAGATGAAAATGGAAATGATATGAAATACCTAATGGAGAAATGAATCATAAACAAAAGGATCTAAAGGATATGAAAATAAATGATATGAAGATGATATAAAATGAGAATGATCAATGACATGCAATGAAATTATATGATATGAAAAATGAGAAATGAAATGATAATGCATAATGATGAATAACTAAATGATAAAGTATTTAAATGATATGAAAATGAATGATAAATGATAAACTATATGATATGTACAGGACCTAGATGAAACGATAATGATTAAGGAAATGAGGATGAAGATGAAAGATGATAATGAAATAAATGTCCAAATGTCCTCCACAAATAGTCCAAAGAGACATGACAGCCATTGATGTTTGTGTTCAGCCTTTTTTAAAACTCTAATGCAAATCCAGTATGCAGATATGTACAATGATCTAAATGAAATGCAACTAAATGAAACCAACTGTTTGTTGAGCCTTTTGTTAGCTTTCTTGAATCATCATAGAGCATTTTAAAATATTGGAAGTATGTACAAGAATCAGAGGGGAAATTAGCGCCAATGATGACCTGAGTACAACTTTCATGATTTTTGATACAAGTGAACACAAGCATCGAGGTATAATTGAACTGAGATGACCTGAGCATTGCTTGTATAAACAGACAAAGATTAACCACTTTCTGATGCAAATGTGGAACTGTCATCAATGATACACTATAGAAATAATGTCTCGCAACATATTTGCACCAAATTGATAGTTAACCTCAAGACAGCAGATGAAGAAAAATCATCTTCTTTCCTTGCCACTCTAGTTCAATACATCATTGAGTGTGCTCCAGAGAGATGATATCAAAAATTCATATAACCATTGTTCAAAATATAATACTGCTATTCCAAACATTATTCAGATTTTAGATCATCCAGATATGTGTCATGATATGGTACTTGCTGAAAACTGTTGTGATATGGATCAATGATTGGATAGCTATTCATGTGATTTGATTGTTTGTTTGCATGATTGTATTTTATGTCATTGTCTAGCTGCTTTGGTAAAACTTGAAATTTGGTTGCCCCTAGTATGTCAACGTTTTCCCCCAGTATTGACATAACTTGCTGAAATAGATATGTACAATGATCAAGCCATGGTAAGACATTATCGTGCAAGGAAAATGATGGCATTATGATGTTGTTATGGCCCTAGAATGATGGAAAGATGCATGAAATGAAGGCTAAGAAGCTAAGTGCAGAACATGAACTAATAGATGGAGAGCTACAAATAGCGTCTATTTTCCAGATTTTCACTATTTGTTTTTATTGTATTTTTCTAATTTCTTTTTTATTTTTTAATTTTTATTTTCGTCAATAGACTTCCTGTTGTTAGGTTTTCACCCTATGACGATTTTTCTAATTTTTATAGATTTTTTTTAGAACTTTTTCTGTTGTTTTTTTGTTTTTTCAGGACTTTTTCTACTATTTTTGTGTTTTTTTTAGGACTTTTTATGCTATTTTTGTGTTTTTTTTTTAGGACTTTTTATGTTGTTTTTTTTTTTTTAGGACTTTTTATGTTATTTTGCATTTTTTAGGACTTTTTATGGATGATGATAACTATTTCAGACATAATACTTCTTCAGGTGTATGTTGTTGATAGGTTCGTCAAACAGGTCCCCTTCTGGCGTTGATAGCTTGTATGCTCCTAAACCGTATACTGCTATGACCACGTAAGGACCCAACCAATTTGGTTCAAATTTTCCTTTCTTCTCTCTATCTTGTTGATTGTGTGGGTTCTCCTTCAAAAAAAATCACCAACCTGAAAGGTACATGGCTTGACTCTGTGATTATAGTTGCGAGACATCATCTGTTGATATGCTTTCAAATTATCAACTGCTCATTGTCTCTTCTCATCAAGGAGTTCCACTTCTTGTAGTCTGGAAACTTTGTATTCATCATATGTTGTGAGACGGGGGCGGATACCCTTAGTGATGGAATCTCAACCTCTAGTAGCAAAATGGCCTCTACCCCATAGACAAGAGAAAACGGTGTTGCTCCCATTGGCATGCTTAGTATGTAATGTAATGGGATTAAGTTGAATGTGCCAATCTTTCCCTGCATCATTTATAGTCTTTTTCAAAAAATTTAATATTGTTTTGTTCGAGGCCTCTGCTTGGCCATTACCTTGTGGATAATAAGGTGTTGAATATTTGGGTTGGATATGGAATCTTTCACAAAGTTCATCAACATCCTGATTCTTGAATGGTCGTCCATTATCTGTGATAATGGAGTTGGGGATGCCATACCGACAGATAAGATAGTTGAGTATAAACGATGAGATTTGTTTGTTGGTAACCTTAGTCAGAGGTACTGCCTCAATCCATTTGGTAAAATACTTTGTCGCTATGATGATGAATTTGTGTCTATTCAATGATGAAGGATGAATCTTACCAACTAGATCTAACCCCCAATGAGAGAATGGCCAAGTTTTTGTGAACAGTTGAAGTTCTTGTGCATGAGCATGAATGAGATTCCCATGAATCTGACTTTTAAAGCACTTTTTCACGAAAGTGAATGATTCCCTCTCCATAGTTGGCCAGTAGTATCCCATTCTAATCAATTTCTTGGATAAGGTCAGTCCACTTGAATGAGTACCACAAATTCCACCATGAACTTCTTGTAAAGCCTTGTCAGATTCATCACGTTCAAGACATTGAAGTAAAGTACTATCAAGATTGCGGTGATAAAGGGTGTCAACGATATGAGTATAGCGAGAGGATTGGCGAATAAAATTGTGCTTTTGGTTTTGGGATAGGTCAGGTGGTAAGATGTCATCTTTGAGGTAGGCATAAATATTGCCATACCAAGGGGAATCAGATCCTACTAAGTGGCAGATGATTTGGCTTTTAGGTGTGTCATAAGCAGGTGTAAATGATTGTTCCACCAGAAATTCATAGCAAGCCTGATTTTATGGGAGTTGTAATAATGATGCGATCGTGGCCATGGCATCAACAACTTTGTTATCAAGTCTTGGAATCTGTATGAACTTGATATCCATGAAGTACTTCTTGAAATCATCAACCATCTTCTTATATGGCAAAATTTTGTCATCTTTGGTTTGATAATCATCATTGATCTGATTAATGACTAACTGTGAGTCACCATAAACTTTTAGTTTGTGATCCTCTATTCCAATGTGATCTTGAGTCTAGTGATTAAAGCTTCATACTCGGCTATGTTATTAGTGCATGGAAACATTAGCCTATACGACCGAGGAATGGTATTTCCTTGAGGGGTGACAAAGAGTATGCCTGCCCCTGATCTGTGTTGAGTGAAAGAACCATCAAAGTATAAAGACCAAGGTTGCTTTGATTCTGCAGTGAAGACATCAACATCTGGAAATTCAATGTGCATAGGATGCTCTACTTGTAATGGTGCTTCGGCCAGTTGATCAATGATGACTTGTCCTTTGATTACTTTGTGATCAACATAATAGATGTCAAACTCGCTCAGGATCATAACCCATTTTGTTAACCTTCCTGTCAATGTAGCCTTGCTTAGAAGATACTTGAGTGGATCAATCTTTGCAAGAAGATTGATTGTATGAGTTAACATCTAGTGTCAAAACTTTAGTGATGCAAAGACTACTGCCAAAAAGTCTTCTCATTGAAAGTGTAATTGAGTTCATGACCTGTTACCATTTGGCTGATGTAAAAAATGGCGCATTCCTTTCCTATAGCATCTTCTTGTGCTAATAATTCCCCCAAAGATGTCTTTATTGCGGCAATATATAAGATTAGAGGTTTGTCTGGATTTGGTGGTACTAGAACTAGTGGGTTCGTCAAGTACTGTTTGATCTGTTGAAAGGCCTTTCCACACTTGTCATCCCATCTGAAAGGAACATTCCTATGTAGTAGATGTGTAAAAGGTAGGCTTTTATCTGCCAGCTGTGTAATGAATCTTTGTATAGATTGAAGTCTTCCCTGTAATGACCTCAACTGATTGATATTCCTTGGCAGAGGCATTTCCATGATTTCTTGCACCTTGGTAGGATCTACTTCAATTCCTTTTGCTGATACTATGTATCCCAAGAGTTTTTCAGATGTGACCCCAAAAACACACTTCTTGGGGTTGAGGTGAACTTTGAACTTTTCCAACCTTACAAATATTTTGGATAACACTTCGACATGTCCTTCTCTTGTGTATGACTCTGCCAATATGTCATCTACATAATCTTCCATGAAGGTGTGCATCATGTCATGACAAATTGTAGTCATATCTCTTTGGTAAGTTAGCCCAGACATTCTTTAGACCGAAAGGCATGACATTCCAATAGTAAGTCCCCCAGGGACATGTAAATGTTGTTTTGTCCTAGTCTTCAGGTGCAATCTTGATTTGGTTGTAACCAAAAATACCATCCATTAGTGAATACATGGCATGGCCAGCTGTTAGATCAACTAGAGTATCAATGCTTAGAAGTGGGAAGTCATCTTTAGGACATTCCTTATTAAGATCTCTAAAATATGTGCACACTCTGACACTTTTATCGCACTTGGACACAGGAACAATATTGGAGATCCATTCTGCATAGTCGATCGATCTTATAAATCCCACATCAAGGAGTTTTCTTAGTTCTTCCTTAACCAGTAGTGCAACATGAGGATGCATCTTTCTAAGTTTTTGTTTCATAGGTTTAACTCCTGGTTTGATGGAAAAGTGATGCATTATAAGATCAGGATTAAGACCCGATATGTCTGCATAAGACGAGGCAGAGTTGACTTGATTTTCTATGAGAAATTCCATGAACTCAAGTATTTCTTTATCTATCATTGAGACAGCTAACTGTAGGATCCTTGGTTTCTCTATAGTTTCAAGATTAACTGCTTTTGTAGACTGAATCAAGATAGGTGATCTCTCATGATAATGCTCTAGGAGAGTGTCAAGTATCCCATCATCAGGTGCCTTAAAAAGTTTTTCACCATTTGATACGCTCTTTGTTTTATCTTTTTTTTATCTAATACTACCGGATTCTGGTTTTCACCATTAGATCTTTCTTTTTGTTTTTTAATTTTGTAGCTAGGAGACTTGACACTCTCCTGATTAAAGACTCTGTGCCAAAAATTGTTGGTGGAGCAATCATTTGTGTCATTTGTGGAAAGAAAGTTCACGATAGATTTGTCACTTGGAAACATAGGTAGATCAATAGGACCAGATGAATCCCGGTCAATGAGATCAGGATGGATCAGTGGTAGCGGGTCATTAGGTTGCATGAAATCGGCTATGGCTATGGTCATAATAGAATTTTCCATAGGATTTGAGGTATGAGGTAGATCAAAGATGGTACTGTTATCACGATAGTCTTGTTCAATTGAATCTGACTCGTTATCACCATAATCATAGTCACCTTGTAGTTCAAATTCTTGCGGTTGGGACCCTGACCCTTCACCTTCGATTAGAGTAGGTGTATACTTGTGTATCACATCAACCTTTTTATCCCTCTAGAACTCATTATTGTAGATGGTTTCCCACTCGTATTCACCAGAGTTTGTGTCAAAGTTATTATCCACGAAATTATGAATTGTTGTCAAACATGCTTCTTTTGTATCAGAACCTCCTTGTAGTGTGAGTATAGTATTATGCAACTGTTTGGATGCTATTTCCTTTGAGTTAGTATCATAGCCCAGTCCTTTTTTATCTTTTGCAGCAAGTCTTGGAAGGTGAATAGGCTCAACTACTCCTTTTCTCTTTCTGATAGGACCATTACCATCATAGCCCATCTTTTGCATGATTGAATATCCTTTGCCATATTGATTGGTTGGTAGTTTGACATTGAGAAATATTTAATCTTCATCTTTATAGAGCCAACTTAGAACTGCTCTATCCTCAGAATCTTCCATGGGGAAATTTTCTTTGATAAATCATCCATTAAACTTTGTATTTGGCTCTGTCAGCGGTTGCGTTGATGTTGATGGTACAAATATTTGTTGTTGTATGATAGAGGGTTTTCCATGTGACCGAGGTGATATAGGTAGATTAGCAAGACAGAGAGAGTACTCTCCTACTCCATTGTCCTTGAATCGTAGTTGCTTTTCAAAGCTTTTGGTTAACTTACTGATTTGTGTATCAACTTTGAGAGAAGTACTAGCAGGAGCTTCTCGATTGTTGGGAACCAAAGTATCTTTACTAGCTTTGATGTTGGAACAAGTCTGATTGTTTGAATTATCAATTGGTATTGTGATCTCCTGTCCATCATAAGGAAACTTAAGACATTGATGATATGTGGACGGGACAACATGCATTTCGTGGATCCAAGGACGAACCAACAAGATGTATGCAAGATCACGATCTAACACTTGACATAAAGTATTCTTGATAACAGGTCCCACTTTGATTGGTAGCATGATTAAACCCTTGGAAGCTCTTTCCTCATCATCATAGGCTTTAATAGTAATATTTCTTCTAGGATCAATGGAGTCCTCAGGAAATCCTAAAGCCCGAACTAACTTCATAGTACATATGTTCAAACCAGCACCTCCATCTATTAGGATGCGTCTGACATGAAACTTGTGGATCATGACTTCTAAGTATAACGATGAATTATGGGGATGTGTCATGGAGACATTGTCTTTTTTGGAGAACGAAACGCATGTGGGTGAGGATAAGTGTCCCACCATGGCTTGAAATCGGTCCACATCCAGATTGGTGGATACAATTGTTTCAACGAGGGCCATTTCTAGAATTTCCTTATGTACTGGGGAAATCTTCAAGAGTTTTAAGATAGAAATCTGAGCAGGAGTTTTTCCAAGTTGATTGACTAAGTCATATTGATGTTGAGGTAGGGGCATAGTGGATTTTGAGGAAGCACCCTTCAAGACAATTTTAGCTTGTGCCCTTGTTGTTGCATTAACTTCTCTATATTCCATCTTTTCATTAACTTTTATAACATTGACTCATTCGTCATCAGTGTAGATATGATTGATTATATGATCATTGATATGATTCACACTTTTTCTGGAAGACTCACCCTTTTGATAGTTGGGCAAATGGTTACAAAATGCTTGATGGTCTTTGTTTGATTGTTGATGTCCTTCTATTGTGATGGTTCCATTTTTGATTAAGTCTTGGACTTTATTTTTCAAGGCTTGACAATTATTTGTGCGATGGCCTTTGCACTGATGATAATCACAATAGTATGCATCATTCCATGATGGAGGCTTCACACTGGGTTCAAAGTTGCATTGAGGTGGCAAAGTAAGAACATTTTTAGCCATCAATTCTTTGAATGCAGATTCTAAGGATTGACCCAATGGAGTAAAAGTTCTTCTGCTAGAGAAGAATGAAGATAGTTGCAGATTTGTGTTTGAAGTATTGCCTAAGGAATTTTGGTTGTTATCATTTCCATGGTAACCTTGATTGTTGGCATTCCCTTGGTTGGGAGTAGAAGTTTGATTCACGTTATTCCTCAGAGGAGGAGGATTGTTTCCTTGATTTGTGACCGAGTTGACATTGTTATAGTTATTGTTACAAAGAGTACTTGGAGCACTAAGAAAAAATGGTTTAGTCGAGACATGATTTTCATCGACAACACCATAATTCACCATGTTTTTGTTGCGAGCCAAAAACTTAGATTTTTCATTGTGGTGATTTGATGAGCTAGGATTGTCCTTATCAAGTTTTATTATCCCTCTCTAGACCAAGGCACTTTCAATGGTGATGGAATTTTCAATCAATTTCTGAAAAGAGGGACGACAATGAAGATTAAGACGATAGCTCATCTCTTGATCTAAGTTGTTTATGAAAGTGGTGATCTTTTCCTTTTCAGGAACATGGCATGGATACCTAGAAAACAATCTTCTCCATCTCTGTAGAAATGTAATAAATGGTTCACCAGGTTTCTGTTTAGCCTTGCAGAGATCAATCATGTTTATTTGATGTTATATGTTGTAGGAATATTGTGATATGAACTCATTAATCAATTCCTCAAATGTCTTGATAGGCGGTGTGATTTTTGATAGCCATTCCATAGATTGGCCTCCAAGACTCCTAGGAAACAAATGCATCAAGTATGTGTCCTCATGAGAAAATTCTAAAGTCATGTTTTGGAAGTCTCTGATATGCTCAATTGGATCTGATTTCCCATTATAACGATCAAACTTTAGAATTTTGCAATGTTTGGGAAACGGGATCATGTTGAGATGTCGATCAAAAGGATAAGGAAAAATGTCATCAAGAGCATATGTCTTCGTTGTGGCTCCCCCTTGTAGATCTTTAATTTTTCCTTGTAGTGCTTTAACTTGTTGAGTCAAGACACTAAAATCAGACAAGGGTGTTTCATCAGGATTACTCTTTATGTTCTTAGTATCAAAATCATGAGGAAATTTAGCTCCTTTTTCAGCTAGATATAGAAAATATTTTTCTTTGTTATGCTCCAAAATCTTTTCGAAGGCTTTGTGAAATTTGGGATCTTGCTCGGCCTCTCTAAGATGTTCCTTATCTTGTTCATCATCACTATCTTCATGATTTTTTCTCACATCCTTGTTAAAAGGGAATGGATTTTTCTCTCTTTCATCCATGTTTTCGTTAAAAAGGGGATTATGATTCACACTATAAAGGGTATTTCTACTTTCACCTTCTTCTTGAGTTCTTCGGGTATGATTTTCTTGTTGAATATCCTCTTTTAGCTTATTATATTGAGATCTTGTAAAAATAGGCATACGGTTTTGAAATGTTCTTCTAGATTTAGATCACAATTTGATAAATGAAAAAATGATGATGTTTTGATCCGATAAGATGAAAATCTTATGATATGATCAAAAGACGTTCCTAATTCTTGATTGTGGATTCCAATGATAAAGGATATCAGAATCTTGTTGGGGAAGTTGAATCAATAATCAAAAATTTGCTTGAAAGGTGCACTTTTAAGATTTTGATCCTAGTTTTTGAAGAATGATAGCCTAGTTAAATTCACTGAAGGATTTGACTGGGATGTGTTGGATATTCAATAGAAGGTTGTGGTAGATAATCAAACTCAAGAGGCTGATTGTGATTGTGTCGTTGAGATAGAGCTCTTCTATGGAAATATGCTCATGAATATAAAGGCTCTACAACGTATTCGTCAGTAAACCCCCTAGCAAAATCTTGATATCTATGGAGAAACTCACGGTGATGAAGCAAGATGTTTCAAATTTTATACAAAAACTTTCTATGTTGCAAGGTTTTCTTGTAACCTAAATGTTTCTTAGGTTTCTTGATCCTATTGGCAATTGACTGCTTGACAAATTTGGTTGATTTCCACTCTCTAAGCATGAGAAAAATGTCAAGATGCTATTGGACCGAAGATGTGATCATAAACTCAGATTTGTCAATAGTGACATATGTGCTACTTTGTATCCTGTATGCACTGCAGAAACAGGTATATGCGCCAGAGAAATAGTCAAATGCACTACAACAGACCTCAGATGCGCTACTCTGTGTCCTATATGTACTACAAAAAAATGCTTTGATAGTGACAAAATATTCAGTCTATGCGCTAAAACAGGCTCTAAAAGCGCTGAACTAGCCAGTGAATGTGCTAGAACAAACCTTATATGCGCTACTCTGTGTCCTATATGCACTAAAACAGTTTTCCAAAGCGGTTTTTCAAACAGTTTTGAACAATTTTCAGCTGAATTTTTTGTATGTTCATTTTGGATGATCCTTTGTCTGAATTAATGTGATTGAAGACGCAAAAAACTCTCTAAAAATAGTTATTCTTAAGCCCTACGCTAAACATTAAGTGTATGTTCAAAAAAAAAATTCAAAAAGTGTTATCACAGGTTTTGTACATAATAGACAATTTAGGTAGACTCACTCCTAGTACTCAAGTTGGTCATCATAATAACCACAACTCACATCTTAGAACTGCGTCGACTCACACAGTCGTGTCACCCTTGAAGGGGCACCCGTGGTTTTGTCTTTTCCAGGTGCGTACTCAGAGTGACGGAAGTGGATACCGGATCCCCTGAGCAAACAATCCTTGGTAGTTATATGGTGAGTGTCTTGGGGGAAGATTCTTCCCTCCCCTTGCACTGTGATTATTAGGATGTTTGGAAATTGACTTCGGCTAGCTACTACACTAAGTTCATAGTAAGGGTTTATGTTCGGTGCAACAATAATAAAATCCCTTAGGAGACCTTCCAATCTGTAGAACAATGGCTTTGGGGATGGTTATTCTGCACACTACCGAAAAAAGTGGGTTTCCCCATATTTGCATTAAATTTTATAGTGGGGTGGAATAGTCTAGCTTTGCCTTGAACCCATTTGGGTCGTTCCTCTTGGGTGAGTACTTTTTCCCACAAGAGCAGGCCCTTTAAAGGATGTAATAAAGCATTAAAATTGCATAGAATTGAAAAGGAAAGTCTAGTATTCTGATCACCCAGTTAAGGGGAGAGCATAGACCTATTGCCAAAGACAAAGCAATCAAAGTTCTTTTTAGAGCCCAAATGACAATGATTTAATCTATGTGAAGATGTTGCTTTACAACAAACATGGGATTCATTTTAATTGTGACAATCATTGTGTGGTGACTATCCTAGATTGCTTCATTTTAATCCATGTCTACCCCAGGGTTGATTCTTTTTAACCAGATGTGACTATCCTAGGGTTGCTTCTTTTTAACCAAAAAAAAGTTCAGTCTGCGAAAGGTGTCAGACTCAGAACTTTGTTTAGTTACAACCTGTAAGCGCTAAAAAAAAGAGCAATTGCGCTAAAATAGATAGTAAATGCACTAAAACAAATAGTAAAAGTGCTACATAAATCCCCAAATGCGCTATAATAAGTCTCAAATGCGCTAAAAGAAAATGCAAAGAAATTTTCTTTTTACAAAATTTTAATAAAGTAAACTGAGTGTATGCGCCATTTTGTTCCCTATAAGAGTCATTATGTTCCCCAAATGTGCTGAAACAGTTCTTGGATGCACCGAAAAACCTACAAAAGCGCTGTTAAAAATCATGTATGCACTAAAAAAAACCACATATGCGCTAAAACGCAATTTTTTTTGAAAATCCGAATTCCAGAACATGAAATCCTATCATAAAACTCACAAGTAAATGTCAAAAATGGGGCAAGGTCCCATGGTGGGTGCCAAAAATGTGTGATCGATTTTAGAAGTGTATCAAATGTATATTAAACAAATCAAAACACACCGATAGAACATTAAATCAAAATAAAAAAATTAAAATAACAGAAATGCAAACTTAGTATTTTGTAGTTAATATCATCCTATCGCCCTCTATCTCCAATGTTTTTGTCAATTCTAGCTTGCTCTCAGATCATGTACTAGGCTCAACAAACGGTCTTCCTAGAGAACGAGATTGAATATGAATGCATGCAATGCTATGTTAAGATATGATTATGCTGATACTAAACATGATTGCTAAAATGAAAGATTACAAGATTATCAAACCTAAAGATGATAAAGACAATGCTAGAATGCTAGAATACTAGAATGCAATTAAATTCTAATGCGTGTGTGTTGTGTGTAAACAATATTTGGATTCACAGGGATATTTATAGAGTTTTCGAAAGATTCTGATTGGCTGATGTGATCAACGGCTGTGAAAATTCCTGGCAGATCGATCGATCAAAGATGGATGAGACTGGAGAGAAAAATAGAAGAAAACATAAAACAAGCTTTGTTTCCTTTTTCAAAGAAGAGATAAGATGAGATGATAAAGATGAATTATAACAAAATCATCTTTTTGTGAGATTTTGGAAAGATTTGAATTCAATTATTTATTTATGGGTGACATGGAATATTTTTCTTAATCAAATAAGATATTCAATTAAGATTTGGAGAATAATGGAGGATTTCATAATTAAATAAAATATTTAATTATGATTTGAAAAGATATGAAAAATATTTAATTAAATAAAGATATTTAATTAAATTGCTTAAGAAATGACATATGGATGAAATTAATTAAATAAAATATTTAATTAATTAGAAGAAAGTTTTGAATAGGAGAAAAGAAATATTTAAATCTAATTAAATCAAAAGACTTAATTAAATTCAAAAAGTTGATAATTAATTAAAATAAATAAAGGGTATTTATTTAATTAATTAAGTAGACATATGGATGTGAAATAATTAAATAAAATTGATTTATTTAATCATGACAGAAGAATAAAGTGAATGAACAATATAATTAAATTAATTAAATTTAATCATATATAGAGGATTTTAGAGGATTATTATTTAATTAAATGCTAGGATTAGACATGACCAATTTTATGCATATACACTTCCTGTTCTGCGAGTATTTGGGGAATGATGACATTTTCGAGCTCTCTAACAACATTTTAGCAAAGACATACTGACCCCAAATCCATAAATCCCTTATATGTTTGCGATTTCATTTTTGGGGAAATTCCTTCCTCTCTTTTTCATGATGTAGCCTCATGTGGAAACATATGACATGGTATAGGGATTTCCAAGTAAGCTCCCATGTCTCCTTTATTGTTAGCATTTATTATTTGCTACTTTAAAGTAAATTTCTCACAATAATGGTGTTAGCAATTTCTTTAAAGTGGGGACATAAATTAGCATTATTATTTTTGAAAATTTTGGCATTCCTTATGTTTCATTGTGCAATTTTCTTTCTTTTGTGATGTTTTTTTTCCTTGGTGGTGTCATTGGGTTTGATGTCCTTCGAGAGTGTGATATTTCTTAGCATATGACTTTCCTCTTATTGGTGATGCTATGTGTTGCATTCCCTAGGTTGTGAATCTTTTATCCTTGGCTTTTCCTCTATTGGAGACATTAGGCATGATGTTCCCTAAGAGGAGACCTTGCATGAACTAAGAAAAATCCCTTTGAACAAACTTTATTTATATTTTGTTCATAAGTTCTTAGCATAACATAACTTGTTAACCTTATGAAGCTCAAAGTTTATATTTTTTGTGGTGCCTTATCGGAGTTATTAGAGAGATAGCTTTGGTATGGTTAGTATGATGAGATACTGTAGACTTTGCATTACTTTCTCATTGCACGGTGAGAGCCTGTAGACCTGGCATGACTTTCTCACTTAGCCACTTTTTGGGGGCTCACCTAGTGGAGATCCTAATGTTCCATTAGCCTATGTGAGCGTGCGTTGTTGTTTGCATAGTGGATATAATGTTCCAATTGTGAACATTTTTGGATAAACAGCCAAGATGTGTTCCACATTGTGTTGGAAAATTAAGGCTTGTTCCACCCTTTTCTTTTGGACAAACAGCTAAGGCATGTTTCACATTGCATTGGATAGTCGAGGCTTGATCCGTCTTTTTTGTTTTTACTTTTCTTTTTAGTCTTTGATGTTGTATGATCAAGTAATATTGTCATTGTTCCATACATATGTATTTAATGTCTAATTTAGTATGATTTTGATGCAAGGTCATCCTCTCACTAAAGTGGGGGCTAAATGTAGTGTAGAAAAATGTATCCCTTTTACATTTTCACACTTGTTTGGGTCCTCCCAGTTAAATTTGACTTAATTGTGCCTTATTTTAGGGTTGTAAGGTGTATCCATTTACACTTTCAAAATTATTTAAAGATCCTTTAATTAATTGAGCTTAATTATTCCTTAATTGGCCCTTTAATTCATTTTCCAAGCCTATTTTATTACATTTTCTGAAGAGGAAACTTGACATTCATTAATGCATTAACATAACACTTTACCTTGAGCAATGTGTGTCCTAGGTTTAGGGACCTATGACCCATTCACCCAAGGGTGAATGGGTCCTCCCTACTCTGATATGTGTTGCATATCATGTTGGATAGTTAAGGCTTAATCCACCCTTTTCTTTTGGACAAACAACTGAGGCGTGTTCCACTTCACATTGGATAGTCAAGGCTTGATCTGCCTTTTTTGTTTTTACTTTTATTTTTAGTCTTTGATGTTGTATGATTGAGTACTCTTTTCATTATTGCATATATATGTATTTAATGTCTAATTTAGTGTGAGTTTGATGCAAGGTCTTCCTCTCACTAAAGTGGGGGCTAAATGTAGTGTAGAAAAATGTATCCCTTTTACATTTTCACACTTGTTTGTGTCCTCCCAATTAAATTGGACTTAATTGTGCCTTATTTTAGTGTTGTAAGGTGTATCCGTTTACACTTTCACACTTATTTAAGGATCCTTTAATTAATTGAGCTTAATTATGCCTTAATTGGCCCTTTAATTCATTTTCCAAGCCTATTTGATTACATTTTCCAAAGAGGAAACCCGACATTCATTAATTCCTTAACATAACACTTTACCTTAAGAAATATATGTCCTAGGTTTAGGGAACTAGGACCCATTCACCCAAGGGCTAATGGGTCCTCCCTGCTTTGAGATGTGTTTCACATCGTGTTGGATAGTTAAGGCTTCATCCAAACTTTTATTTTGGACACATAGTTGAGGTGTGTTCCACTTCGCATTGGATAGCCGAGGCTTGATCCGCCTTTTTGTTTTTACTTTTCTTTTTTAGTATTTGATGTTGTATGATTGACTAATCTTATCATTGTTGCATACATATTTATTTAATGTCTAATTTAGTGTGAGTTTGATGCAAGGTCATCCTCTCACTAAAGTGGGGGCTAAATGTAATGTAGAAAAATGTATCCCTTTTATAATTTCACACTTCTTTGGGTCCTCCCAGTTAAATTGGACTTAATTTTTCCTTATTTTAGTGTTGTAAGGTGTATCCCTTTACACTTTCACACTTATTTAAGGATCCTTTAATTAATTGAGTTTAATTATGCCTAATTGGCCCTTTAATTCATTTTCGAAGCCTATTTTATTATATTTTTCGAAGAGGAACCCCGACATTCATTAATTCCTTAACATAACACTTTACCTTAAGAAATGTGTGCCCTAGGTTTAGGGAACTATGACCCATTCGCCCAAGGGTGAATGGGTCCTCCCTGCTTTGAGATGTGTTGCACATCATGTTGGAAAGTTAAGGCTTGATCCACCCTTTTCTTTTGGACAAATAGCTGAGGTGTGTTACACTTCACATTGGATAGTCGAGGCTTGATCCACCTTTTTGTTTTTACTTTTATTTTTAGTCTTTGATGTTGTATGATTGAGTAATCTTGTCATTGTTGCATACATATGTATTTAATGTCTAATTTAGTGTGAGTTTGATGCAAGGTCATCCTCTCACTAAAGTGGGGGCTAAATGTAGTGTAGAAAAATTTCTTTGGGTCCTCCCAATTAAATTGGACTTAATTGTGCCTTATTTTAGTGTTCTAAGGTGTATCCCTTTACACTTTCACACTTATTTAAGGATCCTTTAATTAATTGAGCTTAATTATATTCCTTAATTGGCCCTTTAAATCATTTTCCAAGACTATTTTATTACATTTTCCAAAGAGGAAACCCAACATTCATTAATTCCTTAACATAACACTTTACCTTGAGCAATGTGTGTCCTAGGTTTAGGGACCTAGGACCCATTCGCCCAAGGGTGAATGGGTTCTCCCTTAGACCTAGGAACTAAATCTAAGCTATGTTTTTGGAAATATTTTAATGTTTTCAAATCTATATCACAATGTCGGCTTGTGATATTTGAATTTCGAGAAATTAAGGATATATAACTATAAATATAAGGTTATTTCACTATGTTTCACTTAGCAATTTTATGAGAAAGTTTATGATATTTCAAGAGCATTTTGGAGAAATTCAAGGCATTCAAGAGAAGATTTATTGAATCTTCATTGCAACAATCAAGATCCAATTGTCATGTCAAAGTCTTCTTGTATCATGCATGTTTTTGGAGCTAATATGGTGATGTAGGTTTCATGATGCAAACCATTTATCCCTTTTTCATGTTATGTTTGTAGATCTAGGTGGAAGAAATCTTGAAGACCCTTTGAAGAGAAAAATTGAAGAAGTTGTCAAAGTTGTCATAAAAGTTGTCATCTCATAGAAACTCATCTATAGAATTTATTTCCAAATTTTTGAGCCTAAAACCTAGGAAAATTGGAAGATTCAAATGTGTAGCAAAGGCTCCTAAAGGTTGCAAAAAAACCCTAACTGAGGATCCATTCACCCTTGGGCGATTGAGTCCTAGATCAACTTCAAAAATTGACTTTTGGTGAATGGTACACATGCTTTTTCCCTTCTCTGATCTGCATTATATTTTCTAGTTTTGTCAGCATTGAGCTTAATCTTATTATTCTAAGTGCTAGTTTGCAATTTAGTGTTGATTTACTATTTTTAGTTTTTCTCCCCAAAGTGTTGTTTGACTAGGACCCTCATCTTGACACAAAAAGGAAATATAAAGATTCACACCTTGAGTTGACTCACCTAAAGGTTGTAAGACAATTCTTTGTGTTGATCTCATTTCATAATTAAATTGAGGAAGATAGGTCCATCATGTTCAATTGATACCAATCTATTTTCATTATTTCAGTAATACTCTTTCCATCACGAACAAAGGGTAATTATCCTTCAGTGATAATTAATTCAGATTCTAGAAATCTACACAAATGCAGATTTCCCCATCCTTTTTCCATACTAGAAAATGTTTTCTATCCATGTCAAATGATGGATAGGAAAGATGATCATTGCATTAAGCTTTTTTTGAATCTTGGAAAGAATAGTGCCTTAAATCTTTGGATTATATTGCCTCTATTTTTGCTTGTGAGGCATAGAACTCATCTTGAGGGGAATTTAATGTTGGACCTCCTTCAGATGAATTTTTTTTAAGTCCTCATAAGAGTAAGCAAGAACATCCATGCACTGCCACAAGCCAATTTCAAATGCAGGAATCCATCAGGGACATAAGCGCACCGTGTGGACGTCTGTGCACTACACACGCGTCTCCGAAAAATATTATTCTACCAACACAAAAGACGAATTCCAAGTGGAATGAAGGCAGCTTGCTGATGTGGAATTTCACCTTCTAATTTGG
The DNA here is from genome assembly GCA_007258455.2 of Sequoia sempervirens. Classification (NCBI taxonomy): domain Eukaryota; kingdom Viridiplantae; phylum Streptophyta; class Pinopsida; order Cupressales; family Cupressaceae; genus Sequoia; species Sequoia sempervirens. The sequence continues at coordinate 473,112,620 of VDFB02281492.1, forward strand.
TTTTCTAAGGTGAGGGAGTGTAAAAGTGGAATTTGCATAAGGGGTGAAAATTCACGCCTATACAATTTGGTTCCCTTGAAGTCTCTGTGTGGGATCATAAGAGTAGTTGATACTTCTATAGAATCAAACCTATCATTGTATTCCCTTGTGACTACAAAAATATCAAATGCATCAAAAGCTTCAATACCATCCCAAACAAGGTTATGGTAATGCCTTAACCTTTCCTTTTTTGTCTAGTACAAATTCCTTACTTAAAAAATGACCAATTTGGTATCACCTTAAGTACGAATATTTTTAATCCATTTCTTGTGTGCAACCTCCATTCCTATCAAGAAAGCCTCATATTCCATAATATTGTTAGTATTATCAAATTGCCATTTGAAAGAGAAAGGAAAAAATTCCTTGAGGGGATATGAAAACTATCCCTACACTTGATCTTGTGGAAGAGAAACTACCATCAAATTCCACAATCCAAACATCATTTGGAATCCCTAAGCTAACAATCTCAAAGTCTGGAGTTTTTTCATCTAAAGAGGTATCTTTTTTGGAAGAGGATGAACCATTAGTTACTTGATCCTCACTTGAATTATTTTCTGAGGACTCAAAAGCTTCATCAATTTTCAAATAGTAAGTACCCATTTTAGAAAAATCAAAAAGAAACTGAGATCTAGGATCATTAGATTTTGTTACAAAAAATTTAGCTTCCCTTTCTGGAAGCAGTTTTTGCATAACACCCTTGACGGGTATCTTGGCCTTAGACCAATCCATATTTATCTCACCCCCAACATCTTTGTAGAAGTTATGTCCCAACAATATCCCATATAAGGCTAGGACATCAGCTACCAAAACTATCATTTTGATCTTCTTGTCAGGGAATTTAACAAATGCAAATTGTGCATCTTTAATTCACCTAATTAAGGGAACTTGCTTTTTTTCCATTGGGAAACATCAACCAAAGTTATTTTTCAAGTTCAAACCTAAAGTGTTAGCCACTTTGGCTAGCATCACATTGTTAGAGGGACCCAAATCAATGACACAGTTACTCAACTTATAAGGTCATTAACCAACAAAGAGATATGAAATGGATCATTTTTTCTAGGGATGGATGAGGGAATGGAAACCAAGTTACTTTGTGAAGGCCTTGATTTGGGAACAACATGGGTATTGTGGGAAGAATCTCAACTAGGGCGAGTTCCTTTGTCTTTAAAAAACTTAAGAAGTTTGTCAAATTAGTCTAGGTTGGCATGAAGATACTCAGCTTCCTACATTTTAACTTTGGTCTCCTTTGCATGGTCTATGATGTCAAAGGCTTGATAAGGATTTATCAAATAAGACAAAATATTTTCATTCAAAGGTTTGGGAATTGGAGTACTAGTCTTAAATGTAGAAAAATATGTAGGAGGATTTAAGGTACTTAATTGCTTACTTCCCATTGTATCTCTTGGTTGGACTGGAAAAGGAGTCCCTCTTGTAGCAATAGTAACAACTAAGCATGGAGGATCTTTTTATTTAGCTACATCACCTTATTGATGATCAAGCTAATTTTGTGAACAAGTGAAAATGACATAAGCATCAACAAAAGTTTCCTCTTCTTTCTCAACTTATTCTTTATATTTCAAATACCCAATGTTAGAGTCACCAATTGGATCTAATCCCTCCTCTTCTAAGAGATTGGTAGCATCCATGAAATATATGTTGACTTAGGAATATCTTCTTGCTTAGATTCATGGTATCCCACTATTGTATTTGTAGGTGGTGCTTCAAGCACAAGTCTTCCTTGTGGTGCATGAAGTCTATTTTGGCTCCTTGCAACATTTTTGGGATAATTTGAAGCATTCAGATAATTTCTCCTTGGAACGTACTTGTATGATTGAACTGATGATCCTTGAGAAATTTTCTTCTTAATAGCTAGCAATTCATTTTATAACTTTGACACCATATTATCTATGGTGCTTGTAGAATTTTGGGCCGAAGATGTCTGTCCTTTGTTCCTATTTGATTATTTTCTTATCTTTCGAGCAATGATCAAATCATCTACAACTTTATTAGCCATCTCTTAAGCATCTTAGAGAGTAGTTGGGTTAGATCTCTGCAAAAGGAAACTTACCTTAGGAATATACATGTTAATGGAGAAGCACTTCAAATTGTGAGGTGTTGGTTGAGCATCATCTAGAATCTTAGTTGTCAAGTTGTTGAATTTTTCCATGAAATCATGCATGGGATCATGTGACTCCTTCATTTGTGTAAAGTTGAGCCTGCAAGGCACGAGCATCTTCAACAGGTTTGAATCTTTCTTTGAACTTGGTTCGAAAAGTAGCCCAATTTGTGATAGTTCTAGTAGCAAGATTGTAGAACCTGAAGCACCCCTAAATCTACAAATGATCAATCTATTCCAACACTCATTAGTGGGGTTAGTTCATGCACATGCAAACCTATGAACACTCCTATGAAATAACATATCAATGCTCCAAAATGCAACAAATAACAAGGATGATTAAAAGACATATAAAAGCATTGACATGTACCTATTCCATAGTGGATTGATGTCATTTGTGCAAAGTGACCCTTTCCCAATCCTTGCCAAGCTCAATGATAGATTCCTTGAAGATGGAGTGAAATGGACAAAATTAGCTCTCAATTGAAGAGAGTAACTTTACATGAAGTTTGTGGATGGATTGTTGGAGAATGAGGCTTCTACTTATAGACTCTCAAGTTGAAAGAGTGCTCAAAAGAGAGCAATGTGGGATAAAGATTCAGCCAATAAGAAGGAGCCACTTGTCACCTTATGAGTGGATGGAGGATGTGCAAGTTTTGGTCAATGTGCCAATAAATGAGATTGGTTGGCCTTTTTAAATTTCAAATTTGGCTTGTTGGAGGGAGAAAAAGAGACTTAAATGCCAAGTGGGGGACATGTAAGAGGGGAGTTATTGCCATGTTGGAAGGGACAAGTCAACTTGTTTTCAAATTCAAACTTGAGGAATATTCTCCAAAGATGTCCTTGTTGAGGGAAAATGAGGAATTCATAAATTAATTAATTGATTTATTTGCGCAAGTGGGAAAAGCTAGAGGATGTGATCGGTGGTTAGATTAGATTAATCAAGATTAGATTAACTTAGATGATGTTTAGGTGATTTTGACCCATTTGACTTAGATTTAGGGATTTAAATTAAATCAAAGGGAGATGAAAGGTGATTTCAAATTTAATTAAATAACGGTTTGATTTATTTAAGTAAAAGGATGATGATAGGATTAAATTAAATAAAGTTAATTTATTTAATTTAAATAAATGACCTTAGGAGATTGAATTCAATCAAAAGATGGAAATGTTAGGATTTGATTAAAAATTGATTTATCTAATCAGATGAGGTAATGATAGGCTTAAATTAAATAAAGTTAATTTATTCAATTTAAATTGATGACCTTTGATTTATTTGATGAATGTATTTAGTGAGCTTGATTTATTTAATGAGTGGATGAATATGAATTTAATTAAGTGCATAATGTTAATTTCATGTGTCTACATTTTTCCCCTCTTTGAAGCAATGTACTTGCTGCGTTGGTTCAAAGAATAAACTTGTCACAATCAAAATTAAAAAAAAAAATCTTTTTTTTTTTCACATGCCCCAGCGGAAAGAAGTATATTGGTACATTACCCCCTCGAGAGATCGAGCGAAAAGATTCGATTTGAGGGTTGATCTCATGATAAAGAGGTTCAAAATGGACATATGAATGGTTATGATGATGATGCAAGTGCGATGGTTTTAAGATGCTTAGAATAACCAATCTATATTATCCTAAACAACTTAAATTATGATACAATGCATGTGGAATGGATGACATGGATGATGCCTATATGATTATGCATTGGATGATTTATGCAAATGTATGGTTTGTGGATGCAAGATGGATGCACTGGTGAAACTATCCATGAGGTGATGTTAGTGCGGAAAAGAGGAAATGCGAAATGAGATCATGACAAGAGGATCCAACAAGCCAAATTTATGAGCGATGATGATGAGAAATGGATGATTTTCTTATCAAGAATTGGGATTTTAAAAGGGTCACTTACCTTATGTTTGATAACGCACATAAGCAAGATGCATCAAGGTATAAAGAACTAGGATAGCATTGCACTTAATGTGATGGACTTTGACTTGACAAACAAATAGGAGTATTCTTGCTCACACCTGACATACAGAAACCTTGCTAGGATGCACTTTAGAAGTTTCAAACACCTCAGACCAAAACACGGAAAGGTATAACCTATCAATGCAATAGTCAACAAGTTTCCCAAAACACCCTCCATACATATCTAACAAAGCAAGTATTCACCAAGGTTATTTTACAAGAACGTCCAATAAGCACAACAGTCAAAAGATAATGATTGTTTCCCCATTCCTATCTCTCTAAATCCATTTTTTTGGACACCATCGAGAGGTTATTGGAATGAGCCCAAAGAGATAAGTCAAAAGACCAAGATAAAGTAAACAAACAAGCTGATGTTCTTCAATACTGCTAACCAAAAGGAAATTTGTTTTTAAGGATAAGGACTGAAACTATTGCCAAAAGATAATGCCCATTGTAGGAAGGATACATCCTAGGACATGTTAGTGGATGGCGGCACGTCATTTCGTTTATCCAAAGTGTTCTTTCTAATAAATAATTCCCATTGTAGGAAGGATACATCCTAGGACATGATGTTATCAGATGATTAAAATGGGACTGATTGGATGAGAGGTTATCGTCACAAAGAATTAACCAACATGTTTACATACTGACTTAAACCTAAGATTTGACGTTTTTAGTTTTCGCTTTTCACCTACTAGACTTGTTTCTAACTATTTTACCAAAGGTTGAGGATGGCAATCATTTATTATGAGTGATGTTATTGTGGGTATAAGCAAGATGAGGTGGATGGATTTTTTCAAATATTTGGATGTTTTTGACGTTTTGCAATGTTTTGAGGTTGTTTTTGGTATTTTTGAGATTTTGCAAATGTTTTGATTTTTGATTTTCAAATTTTTTTGGCATTTTATAATATTTTGACCAAGAGACTAACCTAAGGACCTATCCTAGGGGCCTCAGGGGCTGATCAAAAAATTAGCCTTGCCTATGTTATACACGCAGAGACCACGTAGTTCAATTGACGACATGACCGATTTACAGATGAAGATATACATGACGAAATGTCAGTTTATTATGACAAACTCCTAAAGGACTGACCTAAGTGTCTCAGAGGATGATCAAAGATCAACCTTGCCTACGTTAAGGGTCAGAGACCCATAGTTTGACAAGATGACTTTGTTTTTGACTTTTTGACCTATTTTTGGATTTTAATATGTTTTGAATGTTTTTGGATTTTGTGATTTTTTGATGTTTTTGGATGTTTCTAAAATTTTAGGACTTCAAGAATATACATGAATTCGATCTAATGAGAATATGCCCCTAGCATGATGCAATAGACTACTCCGATAAAGGAAGGACAAACTGACCTTGAGGATGGGTTGAGTAGTACTAGGAGGGATCATGATACAAACATAGGACCAAGCTATGATGCGGATACAGGTGGATGAGTGATGGATGGAGATCCGAATGAGATGGATGATGGATGATGTAGAACAAGTTGTGAAGATCCTAGTGGATGAAACATGCTTATTTACACAAGGTGCCTGTTTTCCAGGTTTTTATCAAGGTACTTGTCCAAAGTGCCACTGAAGTGGTTTTCAGTAGAGGACGATTTTTTTCTCCTTACCATTTTTTATCCTTTTTCTAATTTATTTTTTTCTTTTTTTCTTTTTGATTTTTTTGTTGTCCCCAAGATACTTGTTTTCCAGGTTTTTGCCAAAGTAACCATTTTTTCAGGACATTTTCTAATTTTTTTTGGATTTTCTAGTTCTATACCTTTAGGCATAAAACTTTTTGAGATGAGAGTTGTTCATGGGCTCTTGTAGGGGTTCCCCTTTGGGTTTTGATAATTGATATGCCCCTGACTTATAGGTTGTTGTGATAAAAAATGGTCCTAACCAATTGGGTTCAAATTTTCCTTTACTGTTTGGATTTGGGACGTTCTTCTGATTCTCCTTTAGTACCAGTTCTCCAACTTGGAAAGTCCTGCTTCTGATTTTCTTGTTATAGCTCCACTTGAGTCTATTCTGATAGACTTGCAAATGATTTAAGGCATCTATACGCCACTCATCCAGTAGCTCCAGCTCATTCAATCTTGATACTCAATACTCTTCATCCGTGATGAGGTTTTGCAATGATATTCTTAGTGAGGGGAGCTCGATCTCAAAGGGGAGTATTGCTTCTAATCCGTAGACCAGGGAGAAGGGGGTGGCATCGGAGGGTGTGTGGATGTTGGTTCGGTAGGCCCAAGGGTGGGATTGAGTTGCAGATTCCAGTCACACTTGTGTCATTGACTGTTTTCTTGAGGATCTTTAGAATGGTTGTATTTGTGGATTTTGCTTGGCCATTGCCTTGGGGATAGTATGGGGTGGAGAAGCAATGTTGGATTTTGATTTTTTCACACAAGTCACGGACATCCTGATTCTTGAATGGTGTACCATTATTTGAGATAACGGCTTGTGGGACACCATAGCGGCAAATGAGATAGTTCAGGATGAACTTTGATATCTGCTTTTCAGTTATATATGTCATGGGTATGGCTTCCACCCACTTAGTAAAGTACTCAGTGGCGATTATGATGAACTTGTGGCCATTAGATTAAGTGGGAGTGATTTTTCCAATGAGATCGAGTCCCCACTGCGAAAAGGTCCATGGTGTGATGATGGGATGAAGTTCTTGAGCTAGAGCATGGATGAGGTCCCCATGCTGCTGACATTGTCGACACCTTATGATGTAGTCATGTGCTTCTCTTTCCATTGTAGGCCAATAATACCCCATCCTCTGCAGTTTCTTGGCTAGGGCTATTCCACTCGAGTGTAAACCATAGATGTCATTATGTACTTCAGTTAAAGCGGTCAATGCCTCCTCAACATTTAAACAGTGTAATAAGGTTCCTTCTATACTCCTACATTACAGGGTATCTCCTAGGATGACGAATCAGGATGCCTTTTTGGAAAAGGTTCATTTTAAGGTTGAGGGTAAGTCAATAGGTATGACAGCTATTCACAAGTAGGTATAAATGTCATGGTACTAGGGATCACCGGGACCAATGATTTCACACACAAATTTTGATTCTAATACCTTGAATGTGGGCATGAGAAGCTGCTCTACCAAGAATTCATATGTTGGGACATTGTGAGGGATGTCCAGTAAGGATCCAATCATTGCCATGGCGTCTACTGTCTGTTGTTGGCTCTGGGTATTTGCTCAAATGTGATCTCGATAAAGGATTCCTTGAGATTCTCTGCCAGTTTCTTGTATGGAGTGAGCTTATCATCCTTAGTCTGGTATTCACCACTCACTTGGTTTATTATCAGCTGGGAGTCTCCATATACCTTGAGGGCCATGATGTGCCACTACATTGCTATTCTGAGACCTATGGTTAAAGCCTCATATTCTTCAATGTTATTAGTGCAGGGAAATGCCAATTTATAGGACCTTGGTATGCAGTCCCCTTGTGGGGTGATAAAGAAGATACCGAATCCTAATCCATGTTACGTGTATGAGCCATCAAAGTAAAGTTTCCAGTGGTCAGCTATGTTGAGATTGAAGATGGATTCGTCTGGAAACTCTGAGATGAGAGGATTCTCTAAATAGATTGGTGCTTCTACAAACTGATTTGCGATGACTTGGCCTTTAATTGCTTTCCGCTCTATGTATTCAATGTCATACTCTAATAGTATCATGACCCATTTAGCCATTCTTCTAGTGTTCATTGCTTTTGACAATAAGTACTTGAGAGGGTCAATTTTGGCGATGAGCTTGACTTTGTGCACCAACATGTAATGTCTGAATTTTGTGACGCAAACACTCTTGCTAGACATGCTTTCTCAATGAATGAGTAGTTTAGCTCATGACCGACCATTGTCCTGCTGATATAATATATGGCCCTTTCTGTTCCATTTTCGTCGTGTTGAGCTAGAAGAGCTCCAAGGGCTATTGTTGTTGCTGACACATAGATAATTAATGGCTTTCTTGGGATTGGTGGCATTAGGACTGGTGGTGTAAGCAAATATTCTTTGATCTTATTGAAGGCTTCTTCACACTTGTTATCCCATTTTTACACTACTCCCTTGTGAAGTAGGTGAGAATATGGATTTTGTTTATCTGCCAACTGTGCTATGAACCTTCGGATGGACTAAAGCCTGCCTTGGAGACCTCTCAATAATTTCAATGTTTTGGGTGCCTCCATCTCAAGGATTTATTTTACCTTACTATGGTCTACCTCAATACCTTTCATGGACATTATGCATCCTAGCAGCTTTCCTGATTGTACGTCAAAGATGCACTTCTTTGGATTTAATCAAACCTTATATTCCTCTAGCCTATAAAAAATGGCACTTAAGGTTGCTATGTGATCCTTTATCTTTCTAGATTTTTCTAGTATGTCATCGACATAATCTTTGATAGTTTTATGGATCATGTCATGGAAGATTAGTGTCATGGCTCTTTGGATGTTGCTCTTGCATGCTTCAAGCCAAATGGCATCATATTCTAGTAGTAATTCCCCCATGGACAAGTGAAAGCCATTTTATGTTGGTCTTCTTTAGCAATCATTATCTGATTCTATCCCGAGAAACCATCCATCAAGGAAAGAATTTTGTGTCCCATCATCATGTCTACGATCATGTCATTGTTGGGCAATGGGAAATCATCTTTTGGACATGCCTTGTTTAAGTCCCTGAAGTTTGTTCAAATTCTAATGCCCCCATTGGGTTTTGAGATAGGAACCAAGTTTGACACCCATTCTGGATAGTCTATTGGTCAAATGAATCCTGCATCCAATAGCTTCTTTAGTTCCATTTTGACTAGCAAGGTGATCTAAGGGTGCATTTTTTTGAGCTTTTGTCTAACAGGTTTTGCTTCAGAGTATACTACTAGGTGATGAACTACAATTTATGGATTGAGCCCTAGCATGTCTATGTAGCTTCATGCAAAGTTAACTTGTCTTTCTCTCAAGAAGGCTGCTCAGAGCTCTTTTTCCTCTGATAGTAATGACTCCACATAGAATGTGATGTGCAAGGTCCCCTCTATTCCTAGATTAACTGGATTGCACTTTTCTGCTAGGACTGTTTATTTTTCTTGATGAAGAGCTCTGAAAGGAAGATTGAATTCCCCATCCTTAGGTGCCTCGAAGAGGTTTTCACCGTTGGATGTGTCCTTTCTTTTTACTTTTTTTTGTGTCAGAGAGTGCCACAGTGTAGTTCTCACTCAAGGACTTAGATATTATTCTTAGTTTCTTACTTTTGCGACTGAGGGATTCAATCATTTCCCCATAATAGGCTTGTGTGTCTAGCTCAATAATGAACCTTTCTTTGTGATCCCCACATGGAATATTATCTCGTAGTCCCATGAATTCTGAGAGCACCTCATTGTTTTTGAATGTGTCAAGAACTGGTGGTCCTCATTGGTCATAATCGATGAGTTGGGTGTAAACTAGGAAAATTTCATGATGTTGACGGTTTTACTCAAAGGATAAGGTGCTAATAATGAGAAGGGTGGTTTCCTCAAAGAGCCTAGGTAGGTTTGCTATGGGATACTCATTATCACTACTACTATAGACGTCAGTTATGTCAAATGGGAAGTTGTCCAAGAATCGACCTATAGATACAGCTAAGTGAAGTTTGACTGCGGATAGCTAAGGAGGATTATTGACCTTTCTAACTGAAGGACTTCGGCCGCGTATGGTTATACTTGAAGGGGTACATCCAAAGCCAATATTTCTCATTCACATCTCTGGAATGATAGGTATTATAAGCCTATTTTCATTTTTCCTAAGTATCTAGTTCTTATCATAACCCATTGCGAGCATCATTTGCAAACCTTTGCTTTTATCGTCCATTGGTAGATCGTTTGCTGGTCTATTATCTTGGTATAGGAGATGAGATGGTTCCTCCTCTATGACTTCTTGGCCGAGATCTCCCCAACTTCTAAATTTGGGATATTGTTCAAGGAGTGTTTGAGATGTGGAGGCTTTGTTTGGTTGCAGATATCCTCGTGACCTGGGAGATTGTGGTAACTCTCCTATCAAAAAAAGAATTTTTGGGAATCATGTAGTTTCCGCAACCATTATCTTGGATGATTACTTTGATATCCGAGATGGTGGGAATGGTAGGAGTGGTGGGTTTCTCTATCGTAGAAGTGGAAGCGAGAGTGGCTAGGTCGATGTATGGTGTTGATGGGCCTTCATCATTTTTAGGCACTTGAGGGATTTTGTAGTATTTTGCCTCAAGGTTCTTGTAGTAGGATAATGGTTTAGGATCTCCATGGATGGTGACCTCTTGTCCTTCATATGTGAATTTGACACATTGATGGAAAGTTGATGCTACTGCTTGCATTGCATGGATCCATGGTCATCCTAGGAGAATGTTATAAGGTAAGTCAAGGTCTAGGACCTGACAAGTGGTTTCCATGATAGTTGGCCCTACTTGAATAGGGAATCTGATTGTACCTTGGGACACTCTTTCCTGATCATCATATGCTCTAATTGTAATACCTTTTCCTTTGTCGATGGAATCCTCTAAGATTTTTAACTGTTTAATGAGCTTGAGGGAACAAATATTTAAGCCTGCACCTCCATCCACCAAGACTCGCTTGACTTTACTTTTCTGCACTAGGACCTCTAAGTGGAGTGCATGGTTATGAGATGGTTGAGTGGGAAAATCCTGATCGAAGAACATAAGGAGGTTTGGAGTGATGATGTTGCCGACCATAGCTTGGAATTGTTCTACATCAAGATCTGTGGGAACAATAGATGAAGTCAATGCTTCCTCAAGGATTTTCTTGTGGGCGGATGAGATTTTTAATAACTCCATGATGGAGATTTGTGTTGGCATTCTTTTTAGTTGATCAAGGACATTGTAACAATTGGGAACGGATTTTGAATTGGACATAAAAGTTATATTTGGTTGAGATGATCCTGCGATAGTAACTTTTTTGCCTCTTGTGGTGACTCCACAATTGGCTTGAGCTCCTTTGATAGTGATTAATGTGCAGTATTCATCTAGGGAGGTGATGACATTTTCATACACATGATTCACATTTTTGAAGGTCCCTTTCCCCTTATTAGTGTTATTGTTCCCTTTATTGTTATGGTTAGGCATCAGATTCATGTATATTTTGAGGTTTTGGTTTCCTTTTGGCCATTCCACATTTGTAATTATTCTTTGATCAATGAGGTCTTGGACTATGTTCTTTAACCTCATGCAATTTTTAGTGGTGTGCCTTTTGATTTTGTGGAATTCGCAAAGCTGATTTTCGTTATACCAAGGAGGTTTAACGTCTGGTTCTTGATAGTTCTCGTAGGTGGGAATCTTGATGAGGTTTTCATTTATTAGTTTCTTCATGATGACTTCGAGTGGTTCCCCAAGAGTGGTGTACTTTCTCTTGACAAAATTCTTGTTTCGCTGGGGTGGTCCCCTTTGATCATTGATGTTATTGATCGCTTGATTTTTTGTTTGATGTCTAGTGTTCGCGTGATGGTTGTTTTGATAATGGTTTTGGTTTTGTTGTTGTGGTCTAGGTGTGTTTTTCTGAGGGGCACTAATGACAACTTTGGCATTGACGATACCATCATTCATAACATTTTTGTTCCTTGCCCATGTGTGAGGTTTTTCATTGTAATTGGTGGGTGGGAGATTGTTATGTTGTTTAGGATATGAAGTTGATCCTCCAGGTTGTGTCATAAGGGCTCGTTTGATGTTGAGTGTGTTGGAAATCAACTGATCGTATGTGGTGATCCCTTGGACCTTGAGATGGAATGCCAAGAGTCCGTCAAGGTTGGATATGACAGTGCACACTTGTTCCTTAGGCATGAACCATTTAATCTAATTGGCCTCGAATCACCATCGTTGTAGGAATGATGCGAATGATTCATTCTTACCTTGTTTCAAAGTTAAGAGCTCCTCTAGACTAACATCCATGGCGATATTGCATTTATAGTTTCTGATGAATCCGTCTATGATTTCTTGGAATGTCTTGATGCCTATAGGTAGGTGAGAGAACCATTCCATGTTCGTGGCTAGCCAAACTCCTAGGAAATAGCCACATCAGATAGGTATCGTTATACGTGACTTCCATGCAATGAACCTAGAATTCCCTTATATGACCTTTAGGGTTTCCCGTCCCATAGTACTTGTCGAATTTGGAGATCTCAAATACCTTCTGGAATGGTTTCATTACAAGGCTTCTATTGAATGGGTAAGGGAACAAGTTCCTAGGTGTTTTCATGGTTCTCCCTGATTGAAGGTCAAGCACTTGTTGTGAGAGCAACTTGATTTGTGTTGTCACATCATTTTGCAGATCAGTGGGTGGGATGAAAGTGTTCTGAGGTGGTTTGATTTTCAGTGGGATGGGTGGATTGGTTGGTATGTTGATGGATGATGTTTGCATATTCTATTGAGCCAAGTATGCTTGCAATAGCGCTTGTTGTTGTTCTTGTTGCAATTGTGCTATTAGTGCATGTTGTTGAGTTTGTTGTTGCACTTTTTGTTGAGCTGCTAATTGGGTTGCTTCGTGTTGTTCTTGATATTGCTTTAGCATTTTTTGATAAGCTTGTTGTTGCGTTGTGTGTTGTTGTGCAAGATATTGCACTTGTGTGTGTGCTTGTTGTGCTTGATATTGGGCTTTGGCTTGAGTGTGCGCTTGAGCTTGGGCCTGAGCTTGTACAACTTGAGCTTGTGCTTGTGCTTGAGCTTTTGTAGCTTGAGTTGCTTGACCAGCTTCTTGTTGTTGTTGTTGCAATAAGACTTGGGCTTGTGCAGCCTATTGCGCTTGTTGTATGACTTGGGCAGCTTGAGCATCTTGCGTGGCTTGCGCAGCTTGTTGTTTTTGTACTTGGAAAAATGCCTTTTGATAAGCAGCTTGCTAAGCGGCTTGCAATGCCATACTGTATTGGCTTGATATATTGGAGCTTGGTGGTGGTGGAGGTGGAGGTGGATTCAGAATGGTGCTCGTTGTGGTGGTGAGAGGTGTTGTCATGTTGGTGATTGGGATTTGATTGGTGGATGTTGCGATCGATGTGGTTGGTCCTTGAGAGACCATGCTTTCAGATGTTAGGGGGTGGTTGATGATGTTGTGATTGCTTGTGTAGTTTTCATTTTCTTTTGAAAGTTTGGTGTGATGTTTTGATTGATGTTCGAGATGTTGGTTTGATTTTGATTGATATTTGGTAAAGGTGAAATCCCTAAGCCAAGTATTGGTGTGGATGATGATGGAAATGGTAGAAGTGGTGCAAATGTGAGAGATGTGATTTCTTGAGAAAATGGTGTAGTGTCAAAAATTCCCCCTGGTCTGAACATGTCACCCTCTCCTTGTGAGGTTATGGGGAGAGAGGTTTGGTGTGTTGTGCGGAATGATGATGATGATGGATTGTTTGGATCATGAAAGGTGAGAGGGACATATGTATGCAATGGATTTAGGGGTATGGTTTGTCCCAAGATGGTTTTTGCGTCCAAGTCCTGATTGTTTACAAGAGGATGTGTTTGCAATGCATTGAGAAATGCACTTCCTTTGTTAACAATGGGTTGCGTTGGAGTGATGGATGAGGTGATTTGCGGGATGTTTTGAGTGATGCTTTGAAATGAGGGGGTAGATGAAATGGGGATGGTAGATGAGATTGGAGGCATGACTCCAAAAGATGGTTCCACAATAGTTCCCATGTCAAAATCGGAGGGGAGTTTAGCCCCTTGCTTTGCTAATTTAAGCATGTACAGTGAGGGATTGATTCTCATCATGATGTTGATAATCTTATGATTCTCTGGATTTTGAATTATTTCAGTGATTTCCTCATGTGACATTCTAAAGGGATTATTGGTGAGATACTCCATTTGGACACCTTCCTCTTGATGGTCTTGCAAAAATTGAGGGAGGTTAACCATGAGATTTCCAAATCCAATGGGATTCATGTTAGGAGCGGTTTGACTTAATTCACTCAAAGTAGATGTTTCTTTGTTGGCTTCCATGTTCCTCTTGTGTTGCGATCTAGTTTGCACCTTAAAATAGGGATCAATCTTTGAGAATGCGGAAGGTGAATTCTCTAATTCTTTGGATTGATCTATCTTTAAGTACAAAAGAGAAATTTTAGGATGATTTAAGGATCAAAGGGTGATATGATATGCATGTAAAATGGAAGTAAAATGGATGATTGGAACTCTTGAGAAAATTTTGAAGGGGTATGTTAAACTTTAGAACTTGATTTAGGATTGATTTGTTTCGGATTCGGATTTTGATGGACTTATAAACTCTAAGAGGTTGGATGTTGTCCTAGAGTTAAATCGTTCACAAGATGATGATTTGTCTAGGTGTGAGAAGAAGGATTCATCTAAACACTCCTATCCAAACAAGATGATTTTGATAATGAACTCCTAGATCCCAAGATGTTGGATGTTATCAAGGGATGAATTTGTTCACAAGTTTTGATAATTTGATCAAATATGTGGAGAAGGATGAATCTACACACATTCAATCAAACAAGGTGATTTTGGATTGATTTTAAATGCTTTGCCCAAAGTTTAACATGAAGGATTTTTCCAAAAAATTTGAAGAGTTGATGAAATGATTTTGGTTTTGATGTTCAAAGATGAATGAAAGTTTGATTTTGATCCTAGGATGTACCTAAAAAGACACTTTTTTACTCAGACCTCGGTATTGAAGAACAAGCTTTTCTCTAAACAAGATGTTCAAACTCTCTAAAAATATTTGGGTTTTGACAGTAATAGAACGAGTACAAACCAAGATTGTTTCTTGAAGCCTTTATGTAAAAGTTAAAAAGCAGTCTTCACCTAAATTCATATAGCATTGAGAGGCGCTTTTGATGGGCTTTCTTGATCTTGATCTTGCGTGAAATCATTGGAGACACATGTGTGGGGTCCAATTGTTTTTTGGTCTTTTCTTAATGACTTTTTTTTACCACAAACACTTCTTGATTAGGTTTTCAAACTAGATGTCCATTGCCTCAACTTCTTCTCATTTCACAAGGTATATTATGTGAAAATTTGATGAAATTAAGGCAAGGGTTACCTATAGTTTAACTTTAGTAGGAAAATTGAGATGTAAATCCAAGTGCTTAGAAACCTCTAATGATGAAATCCCAAGGGTAAGCAATAACACATAAATTTGGTCAATTGTATTTGCCTCCTAAAGGGTTTGAAATTTTGATGATGATGTTAAATGTCTGTTTTCAAATTTTTTCGAAAAAGAAAAGTGTTTTTGTAACCAAGAACAAGCAAAATCCTATGGATATGAAAGACTATATTTGTTGAGTCCCCACTTGGACAAGTCCAATTATGCTTATCTTTAGCGAATGGTTAGATGCTTGACCCCACTGGCTCCCCTCCATGACACTCACTTATATGAGGCAGCCAAGCATCAACACCCATGAAACTCCCATGGCATGCTTTCCATTTCTACTAAAGACCATAAAAGTGCGGGGTGGCTTCAGAACAACCGTTCTTGCACCAACAAATAGATCAAGTATTTTAGCAATTCTAAAACAAGGGTTTTAATTTGAACTTTCTATTCATAGGAGTTGACCCAGTGTGGTGAGAGACCATTGCTTCCCTTCTCGTCGGAGTCAACCATGTGATATTGGTGTTTATTCCAATACCCACATTTATATCCCGATTGGAAGTACTCTCGCGTTCAGAGTGTTACCGGTTGAGTCATTCCCTTGGGTGAGTACTTTTTCCCCAAGGCAGGCCCTCTAAGATAGACAAAAGAGAGTAAACATATTCATAGTTCGATCAACCTTCATTTAGAAATGAAGGGAGAACACATGCAATAGGTTTACTCACACTCGCAAAGTGTTTTGTTCAATTTTAAATCTAAAAAAAGAAGTTTGGAGGTGATTACTTTATCTCAACCTAAGATCACCAAAAAGGTCTTTTGATTCTCAAGATCACTGTGAAGCACGAGAGAAGCGCATACGTCCTTTTCAATGATGTTAGTTTAAGTTACAAGCAATCATGAAAATAAAGTAGTACATGTTCATTTTAACCTTTCAAAGCAATTGTGAGTTCTTTTTAAAGCGCCAAAGGACAAATGATAATTGTTTTGTTCAATTGTTAACTTCAAACGAAATCTAGTCAATTTTTAAAAAGTTCATTTTAACCCATTTGTAATGAAAATTGAAAGCCTTGGTAATGTTCATTTTAAAGTCCAAAAACAAGTAAGTTAGTCTAAAATAGAAAATTAAAGCATACGACAGAATCTCCAAGCATTAAAAAATGCTTTATCCATTCCAATTTTAATGCTTAAATTGGACCTCCAAGTTTCTTCAAAGATCTCTTGCAAGCTCTTTGTGCAACAAAATCCCTCCTCCTCGTTTTTCCTTCGTTTTCCTTTGACACCTTTGTTTTCCTTCTTCATTTTCGTATAAACATCACAAATGCATGTATTGTAAAACAATAAGGCATGGTAATTATTTGAGGAAACCTTTTAAAGAGAAAAATAAAAATTGCATTAATAAAAGCACATGGTATTTTTTATGATTAATTCAATAATAAATGTCAATTTTACCCCCACCTTCATAAAAGAACAGTTGATTTGAAAACCTTATGCAACCAACCTCCTTTAGATTAGTAATCAATTATATCTAAATAGAGAATATTTTTTCTTTTTAGATATAAAGGAAAGTAGCTAAATAGAAAGAAATAAGATTAAATGCATGGTTACTTCCCATAATGATATGCAAAAGATAAGCTTTTTCCTTTAGATGTGTAAAATCCCACTAAATTTTTCTTTTTTCAATAAAGATCTTCGTAAGCACTTCAAGAAAAATGTTGACTAGCCAAATTTTCAAAAGGAACAAAGATCTAAAACTACATGTAGAAATGATGCTTTTATGAAACTGCGTATTTGAACATCATTGTGCACAAATGTTGTAGCTACACCACTTAATGCTTCACCCAATTTTGTGTAAACAAGAGTCCTGCAGATAGGATCTAAATGCCTAATCACCCATGAAGTACTATTTTAACTCCTGTATGAGTAAATCTACAAGAGAGGAATGTGATAAACAGGTGTAGAGAAAAACCCACAGCCTTTTCCAGCAGAAATTTACAATTAATTAGTTGAGTGATGCAATCAATGTTAGATAATCATTGCATTCAAAGCTATTTCCAAATCAAATCCCCAAACTTTGAAGATGAAAATTGAAATAAAATCTGAAACCAACCCCTTGATTTGTAGTGTCGCTATTGTCAAAGACTATTGTGATCTTTACCATTGGTGTAAAAATATCCCCACTTCATTTTCAAATGCATTAAGTAAGGAAAAAATGACAATGGTAGGTGTAAGGACGCGTCTAAAAAAATTATTTTCAAAAGCTTTCGAAAGTAAATGCGAATGATAGGCCTAAATTCAAAAAGACATAAGTTTTCAATGCTATTTGTAAGCGCACTTAAACAACAACACTTAAAGATCCTTAAAGGCTTTCCAGCAAATGCATTTGGTAGGTAAAAAGCAGTGCCATAAATGCCAAAGAAGAAAGCTTTTCAACCAATGCAATTGGAAACTTTAAATTGACCCCAAACAACCTTTGACCAACAAAGTGTACAAATGCGTAGAAATTCAGTTGGTGCTCTCATCAACCAAAATTTGCAGCTGGTAAATAATTAATCATGGTGGCAATCATAATATTTTCTACAGTCCTCTCTTTCCAATAGTGTAATAAGAAAGAAAAATAAAACCATGTTATGGTTGCAGTTGAGAGAAAAAGATCAACTTTCTCGAGAAGCAAAAAAGGAAGAAATTTTATATCATTCAGACCCACGTATAAATATGACATTGGTACAGATTCCTATGACACAAGCACAAAGGTGGATAACTTGCCATTAAACGTAATTGACAATATTAACATATCATATGTGACGTTTTCTCAATGCATTAAGTTATTCATGATTTAACAGAATTCCATGGAAATACTTTTGCACATTACTTGGTGATGTTAATTCTGTTAAATTTTGTTTCAGAGGAGAGTTTCATCTTGGATAGACAAAATTCTATAGAAAATAGATTTTGTTTACCCTAACGTGTCTAGGTTTGAACCTTCAGGCAAAAGCGTAGAGAACGAGCTCATTCAAAAGGCTTTAGGAACTTTCAAGAAAATACATTTAATTTGTATATGAAACAAAAATAGCAGATATTTTTTTCTAAGTAAATGCATTTGGCAGGTGTGTGTCAGAAATAGCGAATAAAGTTTCCAAGCAAATGTAATAAAACATGAGTGTAGGCTCGATTAAGCATGCCACCAGAAACATTGCAGGCTTACACAAACAATCTATGTGTGTGAGATAAATGCACTTGGTTTGCACTTAACGCCATCAATCCAATGCAAAATCTTGATAGGCCGATAAGAGGAGGTTAAGAATGTCTATGGGCATGTGTTTCCAGAGCTTAAGAAAAGGCACCATATAATGTAGCGCTAAATGGTTCGCACCTGCTTACATTTGTAGCGTTAGCTCATCAGGGAAGAAAGAAAATGGCTATTGCTAATGGTTTGGATGAAGACAAAGGGTGGGATTTTCAAAATAGTGATCATGGCAAGATATACATGACACACATTTATTGAAGGATTAATTTTCAAGTAAATGTGTTTTGTAGGTGTAAAATCGATTTCTACACCCTTTGATCAGCATTCATTCCTCTGACATCATGTCAAATTTTTCCAAAACTGGGGTCTCCATCAACAACGAAAAAAATGTGAGCTAAAACAAAAGAAACAGGCTTCTAATAGACTTTGTCTTCACAATGAAGAAGGTCATGAGCGGTGAAGTCAAAGAGAAGGCAGAGACTACTTTGAAGAGTGCATTGAGGAATTAAAGGCAAGGCATCATGCTTCAGCTTCTAATACGTAGCTAGTGGCAAGGTGCTAAGGATACACAACTCTAAGCTTCAAATTGGAAAGAAAGACTTCAAGAATATTTCCAAACGAGCAAACAAGAAATGTCTCTTAGGCTGGGATTATTAAAGAAAGCACACTTTTTAGAAAGAAGTGATCTAAATATCATAATAGAATATCACAATACCTGTAATATGAGATTTACCCTATTTATTAGCACGATTTAAGGCAACAGTATTAGATGTGATTCAAAGTAACAATATTAGAAATGACCATCTGTGTGGTCAGAAATGGCTAACTTAAACCAAACTAAACCAGCATGCCCGTCATGAATAATAGTACTAATATAATTTAAATAGTGCCTTCAAAGTTAGAGCAACCTACTAGCATTACAAACTAGCATTAACAAACTAAACCAGGATTATATAATTCAAAACCAAAATAGGCCCTCCTTCTAGTGCCATAATGAAGCACCCCTAAATTTGCAAATGATCAATTTATTCCAACACTCATTAGTGGGGTTAGTTCATGCACATGCAAACCTATGAACACTCCTATGAAATAACATATCAATGCTCCAAAATGCAACAAATAACAAGGATGATTAAAAGACATATAAAAGCATTGACATGTACCTATTCCATAGTGGATTGGTGTCATTTTTGCAAAGTGACCCTTTCCCAATCCTTGCCAATCTCAATGATAGATGCCTTGAAGATGGAGTGAAATGGAAAAAATTAGCTCTCAATTGAAGAGAGTAACTTTGCATGAAGGTTGTGGATGGATTGTTGAAGAATGAGGCTTCTAATTATAGACTCTCAAGTTGAAAGAGTGCTCAAAGGAGAGCAATGTGGGATAAAGATTCAACCAATAAGAAGGAGCCACTTGTCACCTTATGAGTGGATGGAGGATGTGCAAGTTTTGGTCAATGTGCCAATAAATGAGATTGGTTGGCCTTTTCAAATTTCAAATTTTGCTTGTTGGAGGGAGAAAAAGAGACTTAAATGCCAAGTGGGGGACATGTAAGATGGGAGTTATTGCCATGTTGGAAGGGACAAGTCAACTTGTTTTCAAATTCAAACTTGAGGAATATTCTCCAAAGATGCCTTGTTGAGGGAAAATGAAGAATTTATAAATGAATTAATTGATTTATTTGTGCAAGTGGGAAAAGTTAGAGGATGTGATGGGTGGTTAGATTAGATTAATCAAGATTAGATTAACTTGGATGATGTTTAGGTGATTTTGACCCATTTGACTTAGATTTAGGGATTTAAATTAAATCAAAGGGAGATGAAAGGTGATTTCAGATTTAATTAAATAAAGGTTTGATATATTTAATTAAAAGGACGATGATAGGCTTAAATTAAATAAAGTTAATTTTTTTAATTTAAATAAATGACCTTAGGAGATTGAATTCAATCAAAAGATGGAAATGTTAGGATTTGATTAAAAACTGATTTATCTAATCAGATGAGGTAATGATATGCTTAAATTAAATAAAGCTAATTTATTCAATTTAAATTGATGACCTTTGATTTATTTGATGAATGGATTTAGTGAGCTTGATTTATTTAATGAGTGGATGAATATGAATTTAATTAAGTGCATAATGCTAATTTCACGTGTCTACAGAACCAATCAGTTGCTACTCCTTGTAGAGTTTCGATGAACAATCTTATTGATACATCCTCATGTTTTATGCCAAGAACTTCACATACAATATAGAATGTAGCGGTATGCTCATCTAAGTGTTGCTTCCCATCTCCATATAACTTGGGGATGTTCTTATGTGAGCTCTAAGGAAGTTCAGGTAAAGGTGGCATCAATCTCAAAGGACAAAAAGTGTTACCCCAAGGACCTCGAGCAACACCTTGAGTTGTCATTCTACCTTGATTGAATGGAGGGATGATATACCTTTGAACCAGTGATATAGAAAAATCTCTTTGAATACTAGAAGGTTCACTTGGAACAGGTGATCTTACACTTTGAGGAGGAAAAATCCTTGTGCACTAAAGAGGTGATCTCATCCTTGAAGGAAGAATGTAAAAGTTATGTTTCCTCAACAATTCAAATGTAGGATCAATATGCCCTTGGTCCCTTTGACCATTTATATAGATTATTTCCTCCAAAATAAAAATTGATCAAGAGAGGTATATCAACAATGAAAGAAATAATTACAAACACAATAAGAAACTAGTATACTTCAACCAAAATCCTAAGGCTATGGTTGTGTATTTGTATCCCTAATGGAGTTGCAAAAAAACTATTGGGTGAATATTTTTTAATCACTTAATTAATTACAAAATGGTTATTTCAACCGTGCAGCTATGATGAGATTTAAATATCTCCTCTTAAAAAGGGGAGGCTCCCTTCTTACTGCTCACTAAAACAACTAGTAACTAACCTAGATTATGTACACTAAATTTATCCATTAGGTGTTACATCCATCATTTTCTCTTTTTTTTAGAAAAAACTATTTTTTTATTAAACAAACTATAATGATACCTCGTGATAATTATAACATATAATTTACCACAAAATACTAGAACAAGCAATAATAACCAGTATCTACTTGATTAAATGAATGAGTAACCAGAGTGATACCGATGAGTTTTGATAATTGAAAAACCTATAAAAGATCAAATTCTTTCATTGTCTTCAATGATGATTCATAAAGATATAGAATGGTGTATCTTGCAGCTCAAAGACTTCAATATAAACAACCAAAGGATCCACAAAACATAGAAAATAACCTGCAACCCAAAGTCTTTGAATTATTAACAAAACGTACACAAAAGAACATAAACTTCAAATGTAAAAATGTAGCACAAAGTCTATAAAATCATATTTGAATCCCTTTTCAAATATTTGATATAACGCCACTTATTCAACTATTTACAAGAAAATGTAATGAGGACATAAGAACAATCTCATACATAACAAAGAAGATCCAAGACAAAGATTGGATGCAATTCTACTTCTTTTATTTATTGAAATTTGATTTGTATAGTAAACACAAAGTCTCAATATTTTTTTCAAATGGGTAGTGCTTAGCTTCAAAATATAAAAGGTACTTAATACAAAGAAACTCCCTCATACATATAAAGGAGAGTAGAGAGAAAAAATAAGAAAGCTAAACTAACTTGACTTATTCAACAACAAAGTCTTATTTGATTTAGGACTGTGCTATTTTTACATGTAATTACATATGTATAAAAGACATGTAAAATGTCATCAACTAATTAGATAAAGAAAAATGCTAAAAATAAACTAAGTCTAGCAAGGCACACTCCTTCATTCTTCACCATCCTTCTCCATGAAGTCTTCGTATTTCTTCAATGTTGCTTGGACTTTTGATTCATCAAGTTATGAGGTATGTCTGGAGATAGAAAGTACTCATTTGATTGAGTCTAAATGATTGTGATGCAAGCTTTCCGATGCCTCTCTAATACTACTTTAAGGTTATCCAAAGTGAGTTGAATTTCCACCAATGTGTCGATAGAAGCTATTGAAAAAGCTTCATCTTCAAATTGTTTTTGCATCAATGATGTAAATTATTGGATAATCATGTTGAAGGGAAGGACTTTCTAATTGTCATCAATCACTTGACATGGTAGCTCTTTGGTTTTGGTAATAAGATCTAAAACTTTATCTTCACCCACCTGTTGAGCCTCTTGTAAATATTTGATTAGATCACTAATGACACTTATCTTATGGCTCATTGTTTCCCTTATATCAATGAACATATCTTGGTTGGGAATTATCTCAATCTCCACTAGCACATCCAACTTGAGTTCTTTCATCTTTGTCCAATCTTTGAGACTTTTCTCCATTTCTTTTTGACTTTGAGAAAGTGTCTCAATGGTTTGACTTAGTTCAAATTTTACATTTTCTATATTTTCAATCCTCTCCAAGAAAGATTTTAGTAGTTGTGTTCCTTGATCCAACATCTTGTCAATCCATTCTTCAACTTCCCTACCTCGTACATGTGTTCTCCAAGCCTTTTGAATAATAGGGTCTTCAATGCTCATAGCAACAAGCTTAATGGACTCAGAAGATTGAGTAATCTTCTAAAGTACAGAATGTTGGAAATAATGTGCCTCAATCCTAGAGGCTGAAACCTTTGAAAGAGCCAAGTCAGTGTGACATTCCTTCTGTCTAGCCAACTGGCAGTTTAGTAACCTTGTGGTTTGTACAGGTCGCCGAGACAATGCTTCTATCTTGCCGACTGGTGTTGTCGCTGTGACTTGTAGTGTTGACTGTAACCCTCTACCAAGTGGAGATCTTTGGCCGACAGGTTGGTGTCTAGCAGATGTCAAGGAGACTCATGGCAACTGGGTCATTGGTGTAACATATGGTGACTCAGTAAGAACTCTTAGCGATGGAAGCTTGTCTTTCTGACAGTGTTACACTTGAAGACATCGGGGAGACCCTTGGCCGAAAGGCTTGCTTCGATATTATGTTTCATCAATAGCGGTAAGTCTTGCCGACATTGCTACATATGTTTGTTATCGGATGTCTTTGGTATGACTCCTAGCAAAAGGTGGTCTCGGGGTAACATGGAGGCTTCGGTATGAAGTATTAGTGATGAACGAAGTCTTGCCGATAGTGGAACATTGCAGTGTAACTTGAAGGCATTGGTATGACCTCTTGGCGAAGAGCAATTGTCTCGCCAATTAGAATGCTGAGGTCGATGCGACTTGTGAACTCGGTGTAACGTCTTGCGGATGATCAGGACTCTTGGTGATAATGATGATCTGGCTTTGTGGCATCAGGGAGACACGGTTAGTGTCTCACCGACATGCAAATACATTGTGAACACCTTTGATCGAGTGATGACTATCCTACGTGGTGAGTCTTCGACCAATCAGAGAAGCCAAATGGGAACCATTGGAAGTTAGTCTGTTGTGGTAGTTTTGTGAGGAAGTTCAACAGAAAGGGACGACATGGATATACTTTGTAGTTGCAGATGATGTTCGGTTGGATTGTTGGGTGGTTTGATCAACAGTTGGATGAACAGTGTTGTGAACGGTTCAGCGAGTGATCAGTGGATGAATTCGATTCTGAGAGCATTGTAACGTGAATGTTATGTACAAGGTTGGTCATTGTGGAAGCTGTTGTAATTTAACATCAGAGAGTCAAGCTTGTACTCTGTATGTAATTTCATTATTGTAATAAAAAGGGGTTTTTCTTGGTGTGGTGGGTTTTTATCTTGTAAGGGTTTTCCCATGCAAATCTGGTGTTCATATGTGTATATTTAATTCTCTTTTTTTGTTATCTCTTTCAAGTGCATCTTAATTAGACTATAATTGTAAAATTAAAAAGCTTGTCTATGCATTCTTCCCTGAAGTTTTGACATTAGGAGAGTTGTTTCCGCACCTTAGCTTTCCTTACAAGTGGTATCAGAGTTTGGCCAGTTGTGTTAACCTTGTGGGTACGTTGGGTTTTTTTGAGTCAATTTCTATTCAGTGGGAGTCTTGTAGAAGTTTGGTAATTTGAATTACAGGTTAAGATGGCAAGCACGTTAGGAAAGATTGAAATTGATAAATTCAATGGCAGCAATTTTGAGTTGTGGAAACTTAAAATGGAAGATCTGTTGGTTGATCATGATCTTTGGATTGTTGTGTCTGGAACGAAGCCTACAGGCATGAAGAGGATTGGGACCTTGCAGATAGAAAATCTAAGGGGCTGATAAGGCTTTGTTTAGCAGACTCTGTTCTTTTGAATGTTCATGAAGAAAAGACTGCATCTTCCTTGTGGAAAAGACTGGTAGCTATTTATTAGGGCAAGTTCTTGGTGAATAATTTTTTCTTGAGGAAGAAGTTGTACTCTTTGAGAATGTAGGAAGGAGGGTCTATTGCTGATCATTTGAACGCATTCAACATGTTGATTGCACAGTTAACATCTATGGGTGTGAAGATTGATGAAGAAGATCGTTGTATGCTGTTATTATGTTCTTTGCCAGATTCTTGGGATCACCTGGTGATGGCTATTGGGAGTACGACATCCACTTTTAAGATGGAAGATGTTGTTGCTTCTTTGTTATCAAAAGAGATGAGAAAGAAATCTTCTAAGATGGAAAGGAGGCTCTTGCTGTTAGAGGCAGATTGAAAGATAAAGGCAAGAAGAAGGACAAGAATTCCAAATCGAAATCAGAGGGGAGATCAAAGTCTCCTAGCAAGAAGTCCAAGGTGAAGTGCTGGAATTGTGGGCAACCTGGTCATGTCCGAAAGGATTACAGAGAGGAGAAAAAGAAGAAGAAGAAGAAGAAGAAGAATTCTCGACAATGATTCTTCTCAGAGTGGTGCATGAGATGCCTTCATTGCAGCCTTGGCTATACAGGCATCAGATGATGTCTGGCTGATTGATTCTGGAGCATCTTTCCACATGAAATCTCACAGAGACTGGTTCACGAAGTATGAAAAATATGATGGTGGAAAGGTGTATTTTGCAAGTGATTCATCATTGGAAATTGTTGGTCGTGGAAGAGTCAGAATTCAATTCCCTGATGGAAGAGTGAAGGGAATTAATGATGTAATGCATATACCAGGTCTGGCTCGAAACTTACTTTTTGTTAGTATGCTGAATGATATTGGAGTGCAAGTCACGTTCTTTGGAAATGGCTGCAAGATGACTAGAGGGTCTATGGTGCTAGCAAGAGGTGCTCGTGTTGGTACCTTGTATAAGCTTGATGCACATGTTGTGCAAAGCAATAGTGTCTCTGCCAAGTCACAGAAAGCTACTCATGGAGGAAAAGAGGGAAAAGTTCCTGATGGTGTAAACTCTATGGAAGTTAAACTTACAACAAAAAAGACTATGCTCTGGCATCATAGGCTAGGCCACATTGGTGAGAAAGGTTTAAAAACCTTGAAGAATAAAAACCTGGTTGAAGGGTTTGAAGATTGTAACCTCGAATTTGAATTTTGTGAACATTGTATATATGGTAAACAACATCGTGTTTCATTTTATTCCAGTCCTCACAAATCTTCTAGTTTGCTTGATTATATACATTTTGATGTTTTTGGTCCAATGAATGTTCCTTCTTTGTCTAAGTCAAGGTACTATGTATCGTTCATTGATGATTATTCAAGAAGAACATTTGTTTATTTTTTGAAAAGTAAATCAGAAGTGTTTAGTCGGTTTAAGGAATTTAAGAACCTTGTAGAAAATCAGACTGGAAGAAAAATAAATTTTTAAGGGCTGATAATGGTGGTGAATTTTATTTTGATGATTTCGAGAGGTATTGTAAAGATCATGGGATTAAAAGACATAAAACTACACCTTATACTCCGCAACAAAATGGAGTTGCAGAAAGGTTCAACATGACAGTGATGGAAAGAGCACAAAGTATGTTGAGCAGTGCTAGCTTGGAGGAGAAGTTTTGGGCTGAGGCAGTTGCTACAACATGTTACTTGATAAACCGTTCTCTGAATTCCACTCGTGTTGAGAAAACACCTTTGGAAACATGGTCTGGTAAGAAGCCCTCCTTAAGACACATTCAATTTTTTGGCTATGAGGCATATGCACATGTGTCATATGAGAAAAGATATAAATTGGAGAACAAGGCTGTCAAATGTATTTTTATTGGTTATAATGTTGGCATAAAATGATACAATCTTTGGAATCCTGATACAGAGAAGGTTCTATACAACAAAAGTGTAATCTTTCGTGAGCTGAAGCCTTCTACCTTGGATCTGTAGTCAGAGACAAAATCAGAAAATAAAAAGGATGTAGTTGAAATTCCTCCAACACTAGATAAAGATGAATTGAAAATTCAAAATGTACCTGAAACTGAGGAGAGCTCAAGTAGTTCTGAGAGTTCTGATGAAGAAGAACAACCTCAGCCTCAGCAAGTGAGGAGGTCAACTCATGAAAGAAAGCAACCTGATAGGTATGGGTTCTCTTTGACAGATTCTACTTGTGCCTATGCTTTCATTTCTAGCACTGATGAGCCTAGGACTGTGAAAGAGGCATTTAGAATGTCTGATTCAAACTCTTGGTTGGAAGCCATGAATAAAGAAATGGCATCATTAGAAAAGAATGATAGTTGGAGTTTGGTGCCCTTGCCTAAAGGCAAAAAAAAATTTGGCTGCAAATGGGTATTTAAAAAGAAAATAGGTCTAGATGGCAGTGTGGAAAAATACAAGGCAAGGTTGGTTGCAAAGGGTTATTCCCAGGTAGAGGGAATTGATTATGGGGAAATTTTTTCTCCTGTAGCTAAGTTGATGTCCATTAGATTTCTTTTGTCACTTGCAGCAGCGTATGACTTAGAGATCAAATAGATGGATGTGAAGATAGCATTTCTTCATGGTGATTGTGAAGAAGAGATTTATATGTCCCAGCCTGAGCACTTTGTGGAAAAAGGTAAAGAAAGATTGGCTTGAAAGTTGAATAAATCTCTGTATGGGTTAAAGCAGTCTCCTAGATTGTGGTACCAGAAGTTTGACACTTTTGTTTTATCATTGGGATTTGTAAAATCAAAATCTGATCATTGTGTATATTACAAAGCTGAAAGTGATCAAGTCCTTATTATTGCTCTCTATGTTGATGATATGTTGTTCATAGGCAATAGTAAGTTAATGATTTATGATATTAAGTCTCAGTTGTCTGCAAAGTTTGAAATGAAAGATCTTTGTGCAGCAAGGTATATTCTAGGAATGGAAATAACCAGGGACAGAAAGAGTAGAAAAATTTGGCTCAGTCAGAGTAAGTATGGTAGGAATTTTCTAGAGATATTTTGTATGAATGACTGCAAGCAACAAGTTGTTCCAATTTTGTAGGGAACGAAGCTATCTGTTGAAGACTGTCCAAAATCTCCTACTGAGATGGAGGACATGACCAGTGTACCTTATGCTAGTACGGTTGGAAATTTTATGTATGCAATGGTCTGTACAAGGCCAGACATTGTCCAAGCAGTGGGAGTACTTAGTCAGTTTATGGCTAATCCTGGAAGGACACATTGGGATGCTGTGAAGAGAGTGTTTAGATATTTGAAGGGAACTTTAGAATATGCTTTTTGTTACCATGGGAACTTGGTTGAATCATAGAGGACTCTTGGTATTCGAGGCTATGTGGATTCTGATTGGGCAGGGGACATAGATAGCAGAAGATCCACCCGTGGATATATTTTCATGTTGAATGGTGGTGCAGTGAGTTGGATGAGTAAGCGACAGGTTGTAGTCACTTTTTCCACTACAGAGGCAGAATACATGGCAGCTAAACATGCCTATAAAGAAGCAATCTGGTTAAGACGTTCGTGTTCTAACATTGGTTTTGATATAGGGAAAATAACAATTTATTGTGACAGTCAGAGTGCTATTTTTTTGGCAAAGAATCCTACTTTCCATTCCAAGATGAAACATATAGATGTACAGTATCATTTTGTACGAGATATGGTGGAGGATGGAAAGGTCTCATTAGAAAAAGTATGACCTCTTGGCGAAGAGCGATTTTCTCGCTGATCAGAATGCTGAGGTCGATGCGACTTGTGAACTTGGTGTAACATCTTGCCGATGATCAAGACTCTTGGTGATAATGACGATCTAGCTTTCTGGCATTGGGGAGACACAGTTAGTGTCTCACCGACATGTGAATACATTGTGAATGCCTTTGACTGAGTGATGACTATCCTACATTGTGAGTCTTCGACCAATCAGAGAAGCCAAATGGGAACCATTGGAAGTTAGTCTATTGTGGTAGTTCTATAAGGAAGTTCAACAGACAGGGATGACATGGATATACTCTATAGTTGTAGAAGATGTTCGGTTGGATTGTTAGGTAGTTCGATCAACAGCTAGATGAATAGTGTTGTGAATGGTTCAGCGAGTGATCAGTGGATGAATTTGATTTTGAGAGCATTGTAACGTGAATGTTCTGTACAAGGTTGGTCACTGTGGAAGCTGCTATAATTTGACATCAGAGAGTCAAGCCCGTACTCTGTATGTAATTTCATTATTGTAATACAAAGGGGTTTTTCTTGGTGTGGTGGGTTTTTCTCCCGTAAGGGTTTTCCCATGTAAATCTGGTGTTCATATGTGTATGTTTAATTCTTTGTTTATATTATCTCTTTCAAGTGCATCTTAATTGGACTGTAATTCTAAAATTTAAAAGTGTCTCTGCATTCTTCCCTAAGGTTTTGACGTTAGGAGAGTTGTTTCTGAACCTTATCTTTCCTTACACAGAGGTAGGTTGTTCAACCTTGACCTTATATTGACCTTTTATTTTCTTCTCTTGATGATGCTTCTAAATGAGAGAGGTCAATGCTAATACATGCACCTTTTTTGCACTCTCATGTTTCCTTTTTCCTAGTTCTATCCTTGTGATTGAATATTCTAACAAGTCAATGTCTTCTACTGCTTTACCTAGGGGAGGCTATGCAACCTCAGCATACTTGTTACTTGCTTTCTCTACTAGTACCCTCAACAGAGTCTTTGTATTTTTGGTAGATTTAGACTTCACTGGCACCAACTGACCAAAATCAAAGTCATTTGGAGAGATGACTTGTTGCTTTCTCTTTGGAGTATGTGAGGACAACCAAGGGGTAAGGGGAGAAGAATCTTCTTCAAGAACCACCATCAAGGTTTGAGTAGATGTTGTTGCACTTACAATAGTGGTATTCACAAGTGGTGGAGTGTTGGTTAACACAACTTCAAGAATTTTCACACTTGGAATATTTTGTATTGTCTAAAAAACAAACTTATCAAAATTAGTTTGAAAAGTTACATCAAAAGAAGGAGAATACAAACTTGGAAAAGAAGACTTGATGTACCCAAAAAAAATTCAATGTTGTCTTGCGGGCTCTCAAAAATGGACCCAAAAGTATGGGATGAATGGATAGATTGAAATGAAATAGGTTTAACATAGATGGTAGAAACAAAAGACAAAGATTGTGTATCTACAATTACAAGAGGGGTAGGAGTTGATAAAATAGAAATGATAGGAAGACAAGACATGGGGGAATTCTTAAGAGCATCCTTATGTGGGGATTCATGTGCTTCTTCATTTTGAGCCTCCTCTTCTCATTCCTCATCTTGAGTCGATACTTCCTTCGTGAAAAAAAATGGCCCTTTTGTACTCTTGCTTTGACCCCCTTTCATTATGAATTTTATTTTAGGTTTAGGGGTTTTACTTGTACTTGGCATATCACCCTTATTCTTTGTTTTGATTTTTTCTCTTTGCCCAACATGCCCCTCATTTTCTTCTCCCTTAGATCCAATGTTAAAATTATTTAATCTTATATCCCTTTCCTATAACCAAATATTAATGTTAGCAAGGATGAGCTAGAATCTTTATTTGATAGAAGTCATTTCATTCTTTGACCACTGAATAGGAGGGAGAGGGGATTCAACAATATTATTGCTCTCATAAATAGGATCTAGGATGTCATCTTCATCCTCAAGGTCCTCCAAAATATCTAGAAGACCTAGATTTACAATTTGTTACAAAGTAATCTGACAATAATCCAACTTCCTTATATCCCCCTCAATATTGTAGTTTCCCCAAATATCTTCCACTCTATGTACATGGGTGTGGCTCATTTTGATTCTATATTTCATTCCTTTGTAGTCAAATTCAAGTCTCCTTCTATATATTTCCATTGTGACCCACTACATCTCTCATTCCATTGATTTAGCTTTGGGAGATGTAGTTATGGAGTACCTACCTATCATGAGAGGAAACTTAAACCCTAGCTTATGTAATTCAACTTGTCTACTATGAACTACCATAATCTATCTACACAACTCCATGAGTATGATCTTATCGCTTAGATACCTTGGAAGCATGTATGGGTATCCAATGAAACAACCAACTTGAATGTACATGAAGGTAGGAAATTGTAGAAATAAGCAACGAAACCTATTGACCACAACCCATGCTTCATTTGAAACTCTCTTTTTCTCAAGTTCTCTGTCAAAAATGTAGATTATGGAGTAAATAAAGCATCATTGACCCTTTTGAAGTGATGAATACTTTGTGTCAAGGTCAATTGTGAATAATATTAGTAGATTGGAGCATGCCTCCTATCACCCTCTGATGTCAATCCTGGAAAGTTCCTCATTGACACAACAACACATACCAAGTATGAATTCATATAAAATCTCAAAGAGTTGGGAACCTTTATGAGTTGGTCATGAATTGTATCAATGTTCAAAGTAATAGAGGTCATAGAAAAGACCCCTTGATATTTTTACTTCATAGCTTTCTTTCTTGGAGATAGATCAAACATTTGTGGAGCAACTGTATGGAGAGTAAAATGCTCATACCCTTTCAATAATTTTCTCGTGTGAATGTCTGAAACACCATACAAGGGTAACTATAGAAAGAAGTTTATATTTTCCAATGTTAGAGAAAAAATAATGGTTTTATGCACTAATAGGAAAAAAATTGAGCTTCTATAAGTGGCTTGATAGATAAGATGCAAAGGCAAAGAAAAATTGAGCTCTTGCATGAAGTTTTCAATTTGGATGTAGTAGCACAAAAAATTTGTGCCATTGCATAAGGGTAAGTCAAATTGATTTAAGGATGGGTAAAAATCTCACCCCTACATGGGATAAAACAAACACGTGTATAAGTGGGAAAAATTTCCGCTCTTACATATATGCTTGGTAAAAATATGTAGGTTGGGTTTTAAAACCTGACCTACACTTTCGGATAGTGCTCAAGGTAAAGATGTTGGTCAGGTTTTAAAACCCAACCTGCATCTTTTTGCAAAGTGATTTCATATGTTGATTGAGGTTTAAACCTCAACCTACCTAGGAAGGTCTAGCTTTTACATGCACCCATGGTAAAATTTTATGCGGTTACATTTAAGTTTGGAAGGTCAAATGTTTTGGGTCAATTATGTGTTGGTTGGGGTTTATACCTCAACCAACATCCTGAATGTATTGTGTGATGTAAAGCAGTGAATAATTCTTGTAATGCACATGATTAATAGTAATGGTTGGTTGACAAAAAGGTTGTGTAAATCGGAGTTTAAACCTCGATATGCATTATGTAAATTTTTTTGGTTCAATCAAGAGATTTGACATAATGAGTTTCAAAGCTGGAGTTACGTGAATGATGTGGCATTTGAGGTTCGGGGTTTAAACCCCACCTAGTATTGAAAATGATGGGTAAGGTATTAAATTCGGGTAAAAATCCCATATTACACATGGGAAGGTCTAATGACAACTACAAAATGCTCAAGAAACAAGTGGTTTTCAAAACCTAAGTTTCATGAGTGGTGTACAATGTTTCAAATCGAATGACACAACATTACATACAAAGAAACAAAACCTACAATAAACAATGCATAGCAAGAGTAAACGAAAAACAATCGCTACTAAAAACCCTAATCATAATATTAAAATAAAAACAGAAAAGTGAAAAAGTTACATACCTAAAACCTCATGGAAAATGAAAAAAAATCCAAGCAAAACCCTAGAAAAATCAAATCTTGAGCTCTCCAAATGTGCAAACAAGATTAGGGAGTATGCAAACTTGAAGGAATGCAAAACAAAGTGATAAAACCAAAGGTAAAAAAGGATTTAAAAACCATTAAAAACCACATTAAGAGTGTATTAAATGACACTAGTGTGAAATAGGGAGTGTAGTCGCTTTGAAAATCAATGTGACTACATCCCTCATTGCTTTTACCAAAAATATGCAACAATGCTAAAATTTAGCACTCCTACACATGTAGGAAAAATAACTAACTCCAAAAATAAAAAAATTTGCCACTTTGACCTTTTGCAATTTTTTAAAAGATAAAAATTTAAATGCTCAAAATGACTTTTCGAGGGCTCGAACCATGCATGAGGGAAAGTAGGATTTTCCTTTTTTTTCACTTAGAGAATGCGGATTACAAAATAGACAAGTTGCGAAGGTGTTATCCCACGAATTGAGCACAACTGAATTCAAGGATAACAATATTGTATCTTGTATCACACTGGATTGATGACAAATGGTTATAAGCTTTCCAAAACAAGTTTTATTGTGGTATTTGTAAGTTAAGGGCCCATCTACATGTCTAAGGCTAGGTGGGTATCTCCTCTTCTCTTCACATATATGAGTATCAATGGATCAAGGGTCTATAGGCTTAACCAAACACAACAATAACTCACTCTTGAGGTATAAATTTCACTCTCCATTTATATGTACCCCATCAGAGAATGTGGTTGAGCTCAACATTGAGATGATGAAATCTCCAAGTATACAAAAATAATACAATCTTGGGTAAACAATAAAACAAATAAAGTAAACTAATTTAGGTTATTTTGTTCTCTAGGATCACACGTAGCACAATGAGAGAGCATACACACCTAAATTCTACACAATTACAACATACATGTTCATTTCTAAAGTCCAAACGAAGTGTGTAACTAAGCTGAAAAATCTATTACTTTTCCCTACACCAAATTATGTCAAAAGTCTTAGATTTAATTCTTTCTCTTAACAATTGTCAATTTGCACCACTAGATTAGTTTCTCAAAGTCACACAAACATTAGCTAAAAATAAAATCCTTTCGAAAAAATTAGAAGTGCAATAGTAGGTTTCAAAAGTGTTTAAGTAGCTATTAAATGCACAATAATACTTTAAAAAATGTTGATTTCCTATCAAATTATTGAATTTGAAAATAGGAATATCACTAAAAACTCAATTCAATAACAAATGACTACATCAATGAAAGTGTGGGCACAAAAAATAAAGGAAATCAAATTAAAATAGTTGGGTAAAAGCACAAACCTATGTCACACTTTTGGCCAACTAAATAATTCTGAGCAAAATAGTTTTGACCTAAATAGTTTTAGTCAAAACATTTTCACCGAAAACTTCGTGGCACATAGAGTTTTAGATGAAACCCTTTCGCCCAAAACTACAAAATTTAATTTTTTTCCTTTGTCGCTTTAAAATATGACTCAATTTATATGTAATTTTTTGATTGAAAGAGTCTTGGTTGTGAAGGTTTTGGTCAAAATAGTTTTGCTCGAAACTATCTATGTGGCATCCTTGTTGGTAGCCACCTCATATTTTTTAGAAAGTTTTGAAATTTTTCACTTAAACATGATATTTCTTTAGTAAGAATGGTTTTTTTCAAAAAACTAAAAATACCTTTTTGCATAGCTCGAAGTCAAGAATTCAAATATATATTTTTTTGTTATTTTGATTAGTTTTAATATGTTTTTTTTTTAATAATGCAAGTAAGTTATTAAAATAAAAAATGAGGTTGATTAAAAATAAAAAAAATACTAAAACATATTAAAAAAATGTAAAATATATGGTGCACTAGCGGAGAGAATTATTTTTAAAAGGGTATAATTTAGTTTTTTTAAATGATAAAAAAAAAGGCAATAGTTGACGTCAAATGAAAACTATCAAATTTTGTTATGTTTTACTTTAAAATATTGTAACGAGGAAAATATGCATCAAATTTTTTAAAAAAAAATCCATGCACTAGATATTGAAGCTATTTGTATAAAAAAATAATTAGGAGAAAATAAAATTGTTTCTTTTTTTTTTTTTACATCAACTCAAAATCTACTTTTAAATTTATAAAAAAATATTAAAACAATTTTTTAAAATTTTAAAAAATTATAGGAATAAACTTCATTAAGAGTTCTACATTTTATTAGTTACATCATACTCAACATTAGTTTTTCTTGAAACTTTCAACAATTCAAAATCTACTTTTAAATTTTAAAAAATAATATAAAAACAATTTTTAAAAAAATTAAAAAATTATAGGAATAAATTTCATTAAGAGTTCTACATTTCATTAGTTTATATCATTTTGAAATTGAAAACATAAGATCACTTTTATGTAGTCGAAGTTGACAATTTGTGTTTCTTTGATTCGTGTTGTACACAAGTTTGTACTTTCACCCATTTTACCTCCACAAATGTGTCTAACCTTATTCCATTCTATGTGATGATAATGCCATAAATATTGGTATGTGGACCGCTCTTAGAAAGTAGCATAACTTTGATAGTAAAATGGATGCAAAGATGACTTGATTTCTAAAAATTCAAGGAGGAGATCAAAATTTGTTGAGAGATTGAATGGCTAAATGATGGGTGCTTTATAGATTTTACAGATACACGATCAATAGTGTAGGATGATTTAGAAGATAAATGGATGAGACTAAATGAGAGGCCATGATCAATGTGCAAGCGACATGTGTCAAGATAAGAGGCTTGAATGATGAGTTAAGTCGCTGCCTAGTTGAGATAATTGAGAGTGAAAGAGTGAATTGAGGTTGTTTTAATTTAGTTCACTAAATTAAGAGAGAAAAATATAAATAAAATTAAATTAGTAAAATTATTTAATTTTATGTACATGAAATGAAGATATATTTAGAAAATAAACTCAAATTGATTTTATTTATTTTTAGAAGAATTTAAAGATATAAAATGAAAATTAAATAAATTTATTTAATTTTAGAGGAAATATTGGTTAATTAAATAATAGGAAAAAAATATTGTGTAGATAAGAGATGACAAATTAATCAATTAATGTTGATGATGGAGAATAATGAAATAATTAAAGAGGATAATATGTTATAAATTAATAATAATAAAATAATTATTTAATTAAAGAGATTAATATTTTATAAATTAATAATCATGAATAGATTGAAAATAACGAAAAAGGCATTAGTCAACAAACACTAGTTAACATTAATATTAATTGTTTGGACAATTGTATAAAAGACGTCAAATGTCTCATCCACAATAGCTGTGAATTACTTATCACTCTTCAATGGCAATTGTTTTCTCCGTCCATTAAATAAGTCGAGATGGATATCTTGGTTTCAAAGCAAACAATGTAACGGAGTTTTCTCAGATTAAGGGTCATTTTCTTGTAAGAACAGATGATACGAGCAAATCCCCAAATCGTAAACCAGGTGGAAGATGAAGAATTTTAAAACAAAAGGGAAGGATGGGGTTTCATGGGCGGATTTGGCAGAGAACTGTATTTCAACAATTCTCTCTTTCACAACCGTGAAGGATGTGTGCAGTCCGGCCGCTGTGTGTTCTTCTTGGAGATCTGCTGCTGATGCCAATTTGGTGTGGGAGCGGATGATCACTATACATTTCGACCAAAACATTTCCAAGGGAATCTCTTCTGTTGCCTTCCCTTCAAAGAAACAGCTCTATTTCTCTCTTGTCAGAGACCATCGGAACAAGGTAGGGATTACTAATTCATTCTCTTTCATCTTTTTTGATAAGGAGGTATTTTTTTACAGTGTGTCAAATTATGATTAGTATTGGGATGGGTGATCTGGGCAAGGTCTAGTATTTCACTTATCTAGATGCAATCAGTACTAAGTGGATCATTCACTATTATGAGAGATGGGTTCTTGTGAACCACTGCTCATGAAACATGGGTCAATGAGTTTGAATTGTAAAACTACACGGTTGAATCCTGATAGCAAAATCATAATTTGACATGCTGTGGAAAATACCTCCTACTTATCAATTGATGAACTAAAGGGGCTCTATAATGAATGGTTCAAAGGCACAACACTTGCTGAAGGTTTTGTAAATGAAGTTGCAAGTTAATTGGACTTGACCTTGGAGAAAACTCCATGGTTAAGCACGCTTGAATTGTTGTAGTTCTGGGATGGGTGGCCTCCCGGGAGGGTCCTGTACTTCACCTCTGTGAGCATTACTTAGATGCAATGAGTACTAAGTGGACCATTCACTATCAAGAAAAATGGATTCTTGTGAAACATGAATCAATGAATTAGACTTATAAAACTATGATTGAATCCTGATAGAAAATCATAATATGTCTTTCTTGTTTAATCACATTTCTAACCGCTTTCTTGAGGATCAAATGCTTGGAATTTATTAAACTGACAAAATTTTACAAGGTTTGAATTTATTTCTAGAATGAAAATGTTTCCTTTGACCTTTGAATCGTATGATTGGTAAGAAAAGTCCTTTCTTATCTGTTATGTTGTGTGACCCAGAGAATTTGGGTGGATGAATTTACTGGAAAGATCGGTTGCATGATACCTGCGAGAGATTTACATATAGTTTAGGGTAATGACAGTTCTTATTGGGAATGGGTAAAGCGGGACGATTCCAGGTTAGAATAGATTATAATAATTTCAATTTCAATTTCTCTTTAATCTTTCATTGTTCAAAATCACTGTTGCAGCTGATAATTTTATGTGGATCTGTACCTTTCAGATTCGAACATGTCGCCAGATTGCGTTATGTGTGGTGGTTTGATATATGGCAACGTCTCAAGTGCAACATCTTGTCTCCCAATACACACTACACAGTGTCATTTATAGTTAGAATGGATGACAACAGCGTTGGGTATGGGTATCTATTTAGCCGATATGGGTATGGGCATCTATCTCCCTTCATCTTTTCAGTTGTAGCGCCTGATGGGGTTCGAATGGAATCTGCTCGATTTTTGGATGATCTAGAAAAATCAGTTGAAAACCATGGGCAAGGATTCAACACGACTCGTCTTTCACAAGATGACAATGGCTGGATAGAATTTGTTGCTGGAGAGTTCTACTTAGAAGAGCAGCGTCCCAATGAAGGGGCAAAAGAGATTGAGTTCTCTATGAAAAATGTAGACTGCACCTTCACCAAGAGTGATATTTGGGTGGACTGTGTTAAGATAGAACCTAAACGTTAGCTGCTGCTGAATACACCTTCCCAATTGGATATGTGTAACTAGCATAAGAAGTGCAGTGTTGTTTGATCTTTTCAGGAAATAAATTGCTTTCTGCCATAGATAATCTAAACTGCATTAGGTATTGTGGTTTGAAAAATCATAAGATTGTAGAGGACAGGTACATAACCAGAAGGGTTACCTTTTGGTAAATGGAAAAACTATTCACTTTGGCTTGTTTTAGATAAGAAAACGTTCTAAAAAACTTGCAGTGTCATATATCCAGTGGCAATAGCACTTACACGCTTCCCTAAAGACACTGTACAATTTTAAAGTAAAACCATCTAATTCAAAATTTCACCAAATTCTACACTTCTAATCAACAAAACTAATTTGATAAGTTCACCATTATAGAACTCAACGGTTACATCTATTTCTTTAACATTTAGAAAGAAAAATCATTTTGTTAAATTCGTTGAGTGTAACTCATTTTCTTTTGAATATTAATACTAAAAAATTTAAAGAGTTCATTTTACAACCGAGCAGTTTTATACTCACATTACAAATTAATTAGTGATCATACCAGAAAACATAATATATACCCCTGGCCATACTTAATTACTTCAAATAATTTACTCACATACTCTTACTACTCATTATACTTCCTTCTTCATGCCTTTCTAAACTCAAAACTAATTAATTTCATTTTTTTCTAAGATTCGTCGTTTCATAGAAAGTAAAATAATGTCTGACATTTTTTTGGCTCGTTGGAATGATCAATTCCAAGATCTGTATGCTAGACTAGCTGAATTCAACGTTTATGCCAAAGAAGAAGATTAAGGACAAGTCATATCTGTCTTATGCTGTCACCATAAGGCTGCAACCATTAAAAGAGACCTGGCTTAAATCTCACACATTAAGTTTTGACTGTTTGGGTGGTAATCCCGACGACGTCCCGTTTTCATCGCGTTTGCCTTTTTATTAAACGTCACACAATAAGTTTTGACTGTTTATGTGGACGTACCGTGGGGCCCTCGTAATCCGGACTACATCCCGTTTTCATCGCGTTTGTCTTTTTAGTTTTGCTTTTTCCTGTTCCCGTTGGCGACCACCGTTCGAAAGATCTATCTTGTTACCGTTCGCCGTTTCCAGTTTTCAAGGTTGACGTTCGTGGAAGCAGGGTTTTGACGGGCCGCAGAAATGTGATCTCATGGAATGCCATGATTGCAGGATATACGCAAAATGGATTTGTTGAAAAGGCTTTGCCAGACTCCGAAACCTTTGTCAGCAGCCTGTGCGAAAATGGGACGTTTGGAACAGGGTACGGACATCCGTCGAAGGGTAAAGGACAGGGTTTTTGTTAGATGTTGTAGTTGCAACTATCCTAGTACACATGTATGCAAAATGTGGAAGGATAGACAAGGCACGTGAATGGTTTTAACAGAATACCTCTAAAAAATGTGGTCTCATGGATTGCCATGATTGCATATGCAGAAGCATAGACAAGGCATGTGAATTGTTAAACAGAATGCCAGGCCGCGCCCAGCCACGAAGAGAAGATTAGAGGCTGCGTGGGAGGCAATGAAAAGCCACGCCAAGGTCCCTGCGCAGCCAAAGGGAGAAATTTGGAGGGGGCGGCATAAAACAGGATACAGGGGAATGCATATTTGATGTCACGATCATAGTATTCTATGCAGGTCGTAACCTATTGTGGGATTGCGTTGGTTTAAAGAAGCCGAGAGAGAGAATATAAAAAAATATAAAATGAAGGGTGAGAAAACACCAGTAAGTAGAAGTTTATCTGGCAAGCCATAGAGGGGAAGTT
This sequence comes from Sequoia sempervirens, assembly GCA_007258455.2. Classification (NCBI taxonomy): domain Eukaryota; kingdom Viridiplantae; phylum Streptophyta; class Pinopsida; order Cupressales; family Cupressaceae; genus Sequoia; species Sequoia sempervirens. Next base: position 473,152,026 of record VDFB02281492.1, read on the forward strand.
CATGCTTTTCAATGCAGCAAATAAAGTTGATAAGGACCAGCGCCCAAGAAGAACTCGTGTTGGAACAGGGTATGGACATCCGTCGAAGGGTGAAGGACAGAGGGTTTTTGTTAGATGTTCTAGTTGTAACTATCCTGGTAGACATGTACGCAAAATGTGGAAGGATAGACAAGGCACGTGAACGTTTTAACAGAATACCTCTAAGAAATGTGGTCTCATGGATTGCATAGGCAATGGATTGCCATGATTGCATATGCAGGAGCATAAAGATAAACTGAACTTGCACTTATCAATAGGACAAAGTTAAAAGACTATCAATAGATATTTCAATGCCCAAAAAAATTGCATAGCCGTGGCCAAATAATCTTTGCTAAAAATAGAGTCTAAATTCTGAATTTTCAAATTCTAATTTTTGAACCGTTGTGCCTGTGCCCAGAACAACTGCTAAGTGACCAGCAAAAATTCTAGCACTCCCTCTTTTGCAAGGAAGGCGCTCTCTACCAACCCCAACTTCTCTCTCAGCATTTCAAACTTCCCTTTTAATAGAGGCTTTGTCATAATGTTTGCAACTTGCTCACCTAAAGCAAAAAACTCAATAAAATCAACTCCCTCGTTCTTAGAGAATTATGACAACTGAAGTAAGAGTCTCATCAAGGTCAAAGAATAGACAAGGCACGTGAACTGTTTGACATAATGCCTCAGAGATGTTATCTAATGGAATGCCATTATGGCAAATGCAATTGGCAGCTGTAAAGCCAAATTCAACAACCTTTACCAGCATCCTCCCTGCCTGTGCCAAAATGGGAGCTTTGGAACAAAACATGGACATCCATCAAAGCATAATGGAAAGAGGATTTTTTGTCAAATATTAGAGCTGGAAATGGTCTGGTAGACATGTATGCAAAATGTGGAAGGATAGACAAGGCACGTGAAGTGTTTGACAGAATGCCTTAAAGAGATGTCATCTCATGGAATTCCATGATTGCAGGTTATGCACAAAATGGAATCATTAAAAAGGATATTGAGGTGTATGGACAGCAGGTGTATTTTTTTTTTCTAGTTATCTTTAATATATAGGCTTCCAGTTATATATTCTCACATGTTATTTTTCCCATTTTATATGCTCATTCAATCAACATTCAGGGCAAAGTGCATGAGTTGAAAGAGGAGGGAGTGGCAAATGAAAATTTGCAAGCCTTGTGCACTGAATTGAAAAAAGAGCAGCAATGTGAGTATCAACTTATACACTTGATCTTACACAAGTTTTCTAAAACCACAATGTGTTTGCAAGTGTTTAATTTTAGCATAGTTTAATTCTAGCACAATTAATCTGACACAGTATCCTCCCTGCCTATGCCAAAATGGGAGCAGGTGTATGGACATCCATCAAAGCATAGTGGAAGGGAAATTTTTGTAAGGATACAAGAATTTTCTCAAATGTTGTGGCTATAATTGCCCAGCTAGACATGTATCCAAAATGTGGAAGCATAGACAAGGCATGTGTAACTGCCTAGTTAAAAATGGAAGCATATAGATAAACTGGACTTGCACTTATCAATAGGACAAAGTTAAAGACTATCAATAGGTATTTCAATGCCAAAAAAGTTGCATAGCTATGGCCAAATAATCTTGCTAAAACTAGAATCTAAATTCTGAATTTTTAAATTCTAATTTTTGAACTGTTGTGCCTGTCCCTAGAACAATTGCTAAGTGACCAGCAAAAATTCTATCACTCCCTCTTTGCAAGGAAGGCGCTCTCTATAAACCCCAACTTCTCTCTTAGTATGTCAAACTTTCCTTTTAATAGAGGCTTTGTCAAAATGTTTGCAACTTGCTCATCTAAAGCAAAAACCTCAATAAAATCAACCCACTCTTTCTTAGAGAATTATGGCAACTGAAGTAAGAGTCTTATCAAGGTCAAAGAATAGACAAGGCACGTGAACTGTTTAACATAATGCCTCAGAGATGTTATCTCATGGAATTCCATTATGGCAAATGCAATTGGCAGCTGTAAAGCCAAATTCAACAACCTTTACCAGCATCCTCCTTGCTTGTGCCAAAATGGGAGCTTTGGAACAGAACATGGACATCCATCAAAGCATAATGGAAAGAGGATTTTTTTTCAGATATTAGAGCTGGAAATGGTCTAGTAGACATGTATGCAAAATGTGGAAGAATAGACAAGGCACGTGAAGTGTTAGACAAAATGCCTTAAAAGAGATGTCATCTCATGGAATTCCATGATTGCAGGATATGCACAAAATGGAATCATTAAAAAGGATGTTGAAACCTTCAAGAAAATGCAATTGGCAGGTGCAAAGCCACATTTCATAACCTTTGCAGTATCCTCCCTACTTGTGCAAAAATGGGAGCAGGGTATGGAAATCCATCAAAGCATAGTGGAAGGGGAATTTTTGTAAGGATATAAGTTTGTCAAATGTTGTGAATATAACTATCACGTAGACATATATGCAAAATATGGAAGCATAGACAAGGCATGCGTAATTGCCTAGGTAGACATGGAAGCATAGACAAGGCACATGAATTGTTTCACATAATGCCTCAAAGAGTCATCTTATGGAATACCATTATGACAAGACACCTAAAATGTCTAACCATAGACAAAGTACATGAACTATCTAATAGAATTCCTCAAAGAAATGTGTTCTCATAGAATGCCCTGATTGCAAGATATGCACAAAATGGATTTGTTGAAAAGGCTTTATAAACTTTCAAGCAACTGCAATTGATAGGTGTAAAGCAAGACTCCACAACCTTTGCCAATATCCTCCCTACCTATGCCAAAATGGGAGGTTTGTAATAGGGAATGGATATCCATCAAAGGATAAAGAATAAAGGAGCTTTGTCAGATGTAATAGGAAATATACATATACATTTTTTTAACCTAGTACTTTAGTTATTGTGAAACATAGAGAGATACTATTAAAATGAATTTTCATGGAGAGATTATAATGTAAATTCTAATCATCATATCCTAATATCCATATTAAATATTTAGATATCAAAATTAGAGTTTCACATATACAAGTTCAAGACATGTATGTACACATGCAGCCAACTTTACATTCAACACTCTTATTTTGAAAATCGTGTGTGCTCATTCATACATACCAAGGGGCTACATTTAGTGAGCCATTTATCGTTGAATCTTAGACTAATCCTTGGCCCATTTGTGTTAATTCTATTCACCATCTTGTCTCTCAACCAATGGGGGACACCCAATTCCTCTATACGAAGGAGGATATTCCATGGAAGATGGTAGTGATAATTGGACAACTAATTAGATGTCCATTTATGTGCATTATGTGACATCTTGCTCACCTACATCAAAAAAGTTATTAGCTTTCACATTTTTATACCAAAAGATATATTGTCAGACATTTTAAAAAACCACATATATGCCACCAAATTTTAACCAAATGCATGTTATCAAAGTTTTTAAAATTGACTTACAAATTATGAACTTTTGACAAAGGGTGTTGAAATTATGTGCAAATGGTTCATTATTTCTTCAATAATGTTGTGCATGCAAATTGTATCAAACATATAATTATCAATAGTGAACATACTATTTGAAACATCACTAAGAGAACTCTTATAGATAGGCTTATAAGGTTTCCTAGATGATCAAATTTAATCATGCAACTAAAGTATTTCAAAATTAATAAGATGTTCAAGTATCCTTTAGTCTTAATACATATGATTTTTCATCAATAAATATTAACTCTTATATCCTTACCTCAACCTTGAGCTTTGCCATAGAATACCTGGATATCACCTAGTGATCGTATAGACTCCATATCTACATAAGACCTCATGCTAATACAAATATATAGAATGGTTCATCATACCCTCTATCAACCTCATCAAAGACCAAACCATTCAAGTATTATAAAATCCTACCAAATCATCAAAACTACCAAAAAAGGTGACTAGTTCTTTGGGAAAGCTAGCATAATCATCAAGCTTTATTGCTATGCAGGTAATCTATACAATCTCCCTACATATCTAACTAGTAGAAGTCTTATCTTATAATACTTAAAGAAATTTTGACATTATATGTACTCAACTTTGCAATGAAAAGGGAAAGAAATCCTTTTATAAACTCTCATAGATATATTAATAATGACATTGTCATACAAAAGAGAAAATATATAAAAATTATAGAAATCAAATTTAGAGAACTACAATTGGATATCATAAAAATTCAATGGAACTATTGCCTAGACATTATTTTCTTTAGTTGGCTTCAGCCATATGAAACGTTTTATAATTAAGTCACCAACTACTATCTAGATTCAAAAAATGGATAGCAAGACAAATTAAAGAATTTGCATAGAGAACACACTATGGTAGCTTGTTGGAAATAACAGAAGTAGGTTAGACACAAAGAAGAAAAACTAAGAAATTATAGGTAAAGATTCCAAGGATTTCAAATTTCAATGTGAGCAATGATTGTAAAATTCACAACTATACTTGTATGAATATTAAACTTTAGTAACATTATAAAACTATTTTTCTTTCATATGAATATAAATTTTGACTTATGGATAATATTAGATATGTTCAAAATAAATTAAAGGCTTCTAGAAGCCCTAGTTGGCCATTCATATTAGACATGGTCCCATGAATGGATTTGAATTGATACATAGTTGTTTGTTTTATGCATTTGATATAACTTAACTCTAGTACATCAGAAATAAAATAATTTTATACATAGATCATGATTCACCATAACAGTTTCCCATATCCCCCAATTCAACTAATTGGAAATTAACAAACATTTCAGTTATGTTTGTAACATTCAAAATAACATTATAGCACTCCTAAGTCTTAAAAATTCTTCTAGTACACAACTAAACTTGAGTATGATGACACTAACCTATGTGTTCTCAATAAAATCATGTGTGCTTGCAATAGTATCTTGCATGCTTTCAAACTTTGTGTTTTCAACCATGTCAACATTACGTTCATTGTATTGGGTATGATCCTTGTCTTGTTCATTTTGTACTTGGAAAGCAAAGGTGGAAAAACGCCTTCCTAATGTAAAATCCATAGGAAAGAAGTGCAAAAAAACATTCATTTAACAAGTTACATTCATTGAGATGCACATTCACAAAACAAAAGGATAGACAAAAAATATCACACTCAAAGATAACACTAGATTTATGTGGGAAAACCCTTACAGGAGAAAAACCCACACACCAAGTAAAGCCACTTTGTATTACAGTAAAAAGATTACATACATAGTTACAGACTCCACTCTCAGATGTTAACTCACAACAACAATACAATCCCTTGGTTGACCTCACTCACCGATTACAGTTCACACTAATTCACACACACTATTACAATGCTTGTAAAAGCATACAATGTAAAACCATTCAACCACCCTCTTCATCAAGTCGCACGCCATTTAATTTTGATGCAAATAATTTTAATTTACTTTCAATGCGTCATGTTGTTCATCTAATCTAATTTGATCTTGATCACCTCTGCAAATCGTGCCTTCGTCTTGAAGATCAAATCCTCATTTAATTTGTCATTGGAGTAGTTGTTCCAATGTTAGTTACTAGGTGAGCTTCTTGCGTTCACACTGATGATTTCCACACAATTCACAACAAGGATGTGAATTACATGATCATCCACCCGATAATCACTATTTTCCATTATCAACCTATCAAATCCCACCACGACATTCTTCATGAGCCACCAAGTCAACCATCACCATATCAGGAAGACACCATATCATCTCCCTTCGATGTAAGCAAGTCCCATCGATGAATTTTTTGCAGCTTCATGACTATTGGCTCATCGATGAGACAAGGTTGAGGGTCCCACCAAAGTGCACGAGTCCCACCAATAAGAGTCATCAGTCCATCAAGAAGACAGACATTAAAGTCTCGCCAAAATAGCCACGTCCCATCAATATGTCAATCTTTGATGTCGCCAAGTCAAGAGAAACTCGAACTTCATAACCTCACGACTTAGGTTTCAAGGTTCTAGATTTCGGCAATAGTCCGACAATGAAGGCCTTGAACAAAGAGAAAAATTCCAAGTCTTTAAGAGAGGTTCAAGCCAACAAGTTGAGGCATATTTTCTAGCACATTTTCCCTATCAAGATCATCAAACCAATTTTGACACTTAATATTTCATGGTGTTTGCAGAAACATAGGTGTTTTGTTGGAGATACTCAGCCTTCTCCTCACATTCATGCACTCAATCAAGTCTTTTTCCCAGCGAAGAGTTTGACCAAATCCATCTTGTACAAGGCGAAATGGATGCACACTTGGATGGTCTAATCCTAGTTGTGATGAGACGTGTCTACTTTTGACCTTGTTTGATAAGTCCTTTAAAATATTCTCAATGAAAGTAAATGTTCCCAAATCAATTGTGTGAGTCAAAACTCCTTAAAACATGTTTGTTAGTTGCAACTTCATTTCTATCATTGCATCTCCATCTCTATTGTCAATAATCTACAAACAAAAATAGAAATATTTTAAAAATTACTAATCAAACTAACTTTAATTGGAATGAGAAAAATGTGGTTATAACATTACCTGTGTATGTACAAAATAATCCTCAAAGAGTTGGCATTTTTCTTTACCTCTATCCCATCAAATTCATCAATTTCCTACATTTACATTGCAACACATTTTTTTGCAAAGAATGATATACCAATAGAATAAAATCATTATTTTTGTCAACTACTAAATGATTAGAGGCATTGGTTGTGAATCCGTCTTCTATATAATCAACTGTATTAGCAATATTATCAAGGTCTACATGAAAGTTGTTAGATAGATGTCAACTCTCCCTCATCAAGTTCACTTTGATCACACGCTTGCACATGTATCCTTGCATTAAGAAATTGCAAGAGAACATACATAGATCAGGTGAGGATCTATACACCTCATATCAAAAAAAAGGATTGCTTTCACTTGTCACCCATGCTATGTGATCATTGAATGTAACATGGTCATCTAGAATTTGCAAGGCTTACACCCAAGATGTGCTTTCAATCTTCTCAATATCAAAGTTCCTATAGAAACCATGTTTCTTGCTAACTTGCAGCCACCAATAATAGACATAAACATGATTATTTGCAGCATGCTCGATTGTTTTCAAAAATCATCTCTTTAGGTGTGAGTGGTAGGACTCTACGACACCATTTATCTCTTGTCCTGCATGCTTTAGTGTATGGCAACATCTAGCCCCTACATACTCATTTTGTTAGACCACCATCCCTTAAAATATTCAATGAATGACAATTTTGTATATTTAAAGTCTTCAATAAATTTGTGAACCTCATTCCTTGCAAAATCCTCATCTATTGAATGATGCATGATATATCCAATTCTATCAAGCATCTCTCTTTTGTCTACATTATCTTTGACCTTTGCGATCAAGTTCTTCAACCATGCACATCTAACATTCCAAGAGCATAGATATACATCACACTGAAACACTTATGGGTAAGTGCACCAAGATGGTTCCCAAAAAGGGGGCTTAAGTGGTCACATTTTTTTTGAAATCGGGAAATACTGACCTTGGACATGAAATTGAGGATAGTTACACTCAAAATTTTGAGATGGAACAAAAACAAGGATCAAAGTTCTTCGAGTACATTTTAAACTACTAATTTATTTTGAAAATAGTTGAGATTAAGGGGTTCAAAAGAGGGACGTACACAAATTGGTGCTATTTTTGTCAGAAAAACATAACATAGCAACTCTTGTACGACCCTAGCAGGTGAACTTTTTTGTAGTATTTTTAAAATCACTATGGTCAAAAGTTAGCTAATAGTATCTAGTTGATGCATGATTTTTTTAAATAATTTTTAATGAATATTTGGTTTTTACTAATTTTCTAAAGTGGAGGCACTTCACAGAAAATGAGAATTTTGGCGTACCCTACAAATTTTGGGAAATCAATTGAGGATTTAAAAAAAAATTGTAGAATGGAGTCTAGTTTCTAAAAATGAAATTTATTTGAAATTTCGATGAACGGTTAATTTATAACAAAAAAAACACCAAACACTGCTTTTTGGCAAAAAGGAGACAAAAAAACAAAATAAATTATGGATGAAAGGCTTAGCATTGTCAAAAAATGAAAAAAATTACATCGTTGTATAGCTAAGAGAGAACCCAACATTACCCATGTGTTCGATTTGTCGATATTGAACCAGATGCAATCCTGACGGTGAGCATGAACCCAATTATGTGAAAAATTGTAGAATTTGCAAAATCACGTCTCTAGTCATTGGGAATTCCCTCCAAGCCTTTGGGTTGGTATTCCAAGGCAAATACCAATGCTAAGGCTCGGGGATTCCCAAAGCAAAATATAACGTGAGCGTGTTATAACACGCTCACGTTATGTCTTAGTTTTGACTTTTTTTTTGCTTATCTAGGATACATGTCAAGCAAGACATAACGCGAGCGCATTATAACGCACTCATGTTATGTCTTCATTTATGTTAAATTCCACTCTATTGAATGTTTGTTGGTATATTTGTATGTTTTTATGTACATATATACTGGTGTGTCATGTATGTATGTATGTATGT
>VDFB02281492.1:473160712-473180746 GCA_007258455.2 Sequoia sempervirens
GTTGCAAACATTTTGACAAAGCCTCTATTAAAAGGGAAGTTTGAAATGCTGAGAGAGAAGTTGGGGTTGATAGAGAGCGCCTTCCTTGCAAAAGAGGGAGTGCTAGAATTTTTGCTGGTCACTTAGCAGTTGTTCTGGGCACAGGCACAACGGTTCAAAAATTCAGAATTTAGACTCTATTTTTAGCAACGATTATTTGGCCACAGCTATGCAACTTTTTTGGGCATTGAAATACCTATTGATAGTCTTTAACTTTGTCCTATTGATAAGTGCAAGTTCAGTTTATCTTTATGCTTCTGCATATGCAATCATGGCAATCCATGAGACCGCATTTCTTAGAGGTATTCTGTTAAAACGTTCACGTGCCTTGTCTATCCTTCCACATTTTGCATACATGACTACCAGGATAGTTGCAACTACAACATCTAACAAAAACCCTCTGTCCTTTACCCTTCGACAGATGTCCATACCCTGTTCCCATATCGGCTAAATAGATACCCATACCCAACACTGTTGTCGTCCATTCTAACTATAAATGACACTGTGTAGTGTGTATTGGGAGACAAGATGTTGCACTTGAGACGTTGCCATATATCAAACCACCACACATAACGCAATCTGGCGACATGTTCGAATCTGAAAGGTACAGATCCACATAAAATTATCAGCTGCAACAGTGATTTTGAACAATGAAAGATTAAAGAGAAATTGAAATTGAAATTATTATAATCTATTCTAACCTGGAATCGTCCCGCTTTACCCATTCCCAATAAGAACTGTCATTACCCTAAACTATATGTAAATCTCTCGCAGGTATCATGCAACCGATCTTTCCAGTAAATTCATCCACCCAAATTCTCTGGGTCACACAACATAACAGATAAGAAAGGACTTTTCTTACCAATCATACGATTCAAAGGTCAAAGGAAACATTTTCATTCTAGAAATAAATTCAAACCTTGTAAAATTTTGTCAGTTTAATAAATTCCAAGCATTTGATCCTCAAGAAAGCGGTTAGAAATGTGATTAAACAAGAAAGACATATTATGATTTTCTATCAGGATTCAATCATAGTTTTATAAGTCTAATTCATTGATTCATGTTTCACAAGAATCCATTTTTCTTGATAGTGAATGGTCCACTTAGTACTCATTGCATCTAAGTAATGCTCACAGAGGTGAAGTACAGGACCCTCCCGGGAGGCCACCCATCCCAGAACTACAACAATTCAAGCGTGCTTAACCATGGAGTTTTCTCCAAGGTCAAGTCCAATTAACTTGCAACTTCATTTACAAAACCTTCAGCAAGTGTTGTGCCTTTGAACCATTCATTATAGAGCCCCTTTAGTTCATCAATTGATAAGTAGGAGGTATTTTCCACAGCATGTCAAATTATGATTTTGCTATCAGGATTCAACCGTGTAGTTTTACAATTCAAACTCATTGACCCATGTTTCATGAGCAGTGGTTCACAAGAACCCATCTCTCATAATAGTGAATGATCCACTTAGTACTGATTGCATCTAGATAAGTGAAATACTAGACCTTGCCCAGATCACCCATCCCAATACTAATCATAATTTGACACACTGTAAAAAAATACCTCCTTATCAAAAAAGATGAAAGAGAATGAATTAGTAATCCCTACCTTGTTCCGATGGTCTCTGACAAGAGAGAAATAGAGCTGTTTCTTTGAAGGGAAGGCAACAGAAGAGATTCCCTTGGAAATGTTTTGGTCGAAATGTATAGTGATCATCCGCTCCCACACCAAATTGGCATCAGCAGCAGATCTCCAAGAAGAACACACAGCGGCCGGACTGCACACATCCTTCACGGTTGTGAAAGAGAGAATTGTTGAAATACAGTTCTCTGCCAAATCCGCCCATGAAACCCCATCCTTCCCTTTTGTTTTAAAATTCTTCATCTTCCACCTGGTTTACGATTTGGGGATTTGCTCGTATCATCTGTTCTTACAAGAAAATGACCCTTAATCTGAGAAAACTCCGTTACATTGTTTGCTTTGAAACCAAGATATCCATCTCGACTTATTTAATGGACGGAGAAAACAATTGCCATTGAAGAGTGATAAGTAATTCACAGCTATTGTGGATGAGACATTTGACGTCTTTTATACAATTGTCCAAACAATTAATATTAATGTTAACTAGTGTTTGTTGACTAATGCCTTTTTCGTTATTTTCAATCTATTCATGATTATTAATTTATAAAATATTAATCTCTTTAATTAAATAATTATTTTATTATTATTAATTTATAACATATTATCCTCTTTAATTATTTCATTATTCTCCATCATCAACATTAATTGATTAATTTGTCATCTCTTATCTACACAATATTTTTTCCCTATTATTTAATTAACCAATATTTCCTCTAAAATTAAATAAATTTATTTAATTTTCATTTTATATCTTTAAATTCATCTAAAAATAAATAAAATCAATTTGAGTTTATTTTCTAAATATATCTTCATTTCATGTACATAAAATTAAATAATTTTACTTATTTAATTTTATTTATATTTTTCTCTCTTAATTTAGTGAACTAAATTAAAACAACCTCAATTCACTCTTTCACTCTCAATTATCTCAACTAGGCAGCGACTTAACTCATCATTCAAGCCTCTTATCTTGACACATGTCGCTTGCACATTGATCATGGCCTCTCATTTAGTCTCATCCATTTATCTTCTAAATCATCCTACACTATTGATCGTGTATCTGTAAAATCTATAAAGCACCCATCATTTAGCCATTCAATCTCTCAACAAATTTTGATCTCCTCCTTGAATTTTTAGAAATCAAGTCATCTTTGCATCCATTTTACTATCAAAGTTATGCTACTTTCTAAGAGCGGTCCACATACCAATATTTATGGCATTATCATCACATAGAATGGAATAAGGTTAGACACATTTGTGGAGGTAAAATGGGTGAAAGTACAAACTTGTGTACAACACGAATCAAAGAAACACAAATTGTCAACTTCGACTACATAAAAGTGATCTTATGTTTTCAATTTCAAAATGATATAAACTAATGAAATGTAGAACTCTTAATGAAATTTATTCCTATAATTTTTTAATTTTTTTAAAAATTGTTTTTATATTATTTTTTAAAATTTAAAAGTAGATTTTGAATTGTTGAAAGTTTCAAGAAAAACTAATGTTGAGTATGATGTAAACTAATGGAATGTAGAACTCTTAATGAAGTTTATTCCTATAATTTTTTAAAATTTTAAAAAATTGTTTTAATATTTTTTTATAAATTTAAAAGTAGATTTTGAGTTGATGTAAAAAAAAAAAAAGAAACAATTTTATTTTCTCCTAATTATTTTTTTATACAAATAGCTTCAATATCTAGTGCATGGATTTTTTTTTTTAAATTTTGATGCATATTTTCCTCGTTACAATATTTTAAAGTAAAACATAACAAAATTTGATAGTTTTCATTTGACGTCAACTATTGCCTTTTCTTTTATCATTTAAAAAAACTAAATTATACCCTTTTAAAAATAATTCTCTCCGCTAGTGCACCATATATTTTACATTTTTTTAATATGTTTTAGTATTTTTTTAATTTTTAATCAACCTCATTTTTTATTCTAATAACTTACTTGCATTATTAAAAAAAAAACATATTAAAACTAATCAAAATAACAAAAAAAAAAATATTTGAATTCTTGAATTCGAGCTATGCAAAAAGGTATTTTTAGTTTTTTGAAAAAAACCATTCTTACTAAAGAAATATCATGTTCAAGTGGAAAATTTCAAAACTTTCTAAAAAATATGAGGTGGCTACCAACAAGGATGCCACATAGATAGTTTCGAGCAAAACTATTTTGACCAAAACCTTCACAACCAAGACTCTTTCAATCAAAAAATTACATATAAATTGAGTCATATTTTAAAGCGACAAAGGAAAAAAATTAAATTTTGTAGGTTTGGGCGAAAGGGTTTCATCTAAAACTCTATGTGCCACGAAGTTTTAGGTGAAAATGTTTTGACTAAAACTATTTAGGTCAAAACTATTTTGCTTAGAATTATTTAGTTGGCCAAAAGTGTGACATAGGTTTGTGCTTTTACCCAACTATTTTAATTTGATTTCCTTTATTTTTTGTGCCCACACTTTCATTGATGTAGTCATTTGTTATTGAATTGAGTTTTTAGTGATATTCCTATTTTCAAATTCAATAATTTGATAGGAAATCAACATTTTTGAAAGTATTATTGTGCATTTAATAGCTACTAAAACACTTTTGAAACCTACTATTGCACTTCTAATTTTTTCGAAAGGATTTTATTTTTAGCTAATGTTTGTGTGACTTTGAGAAACTAATCTAGTGGTGCAAATTGACAATTGTTAAGAGAAAGAATTAAATCTAAGACTTTTGACATAATTTGGTGTAGGGCAAAGTAATAGATTTTTTAGCTTAGTTACACACTTCGTTTGGACTTTAGAAATGAACATGTATGTTGTAATTGTGTAGAATTTAGGTGTGTATGCTCTCTCATTGTGCTACGTGTGATCCTAGAGAACAAAATAACCTAAATTAGTTTACTTTATTTGTTTTATTGTTTACCCAAGATTGTATTATTTTTGTATACTTGGAGATTTCATCATCTCAATGTTGAGCTCAACCACATTCTCTGATGGGGTACATATAAATGGAGAGTGAAATTTATACCTCAAGAGTGAGTTATTGTTGTGTTTGGTTAAGCCTATAGACCCTTGATCCATTGATACTCATATATGTGAAGAGAAGAGGAGATACCCACCTAGCCTTAGACATGTAGACGAGCCCTTAACTTACAAATACCACAATAAAACTTGTTTTGGAAAGCTTATAACCATTTGTCATCAATCCAGTGTGATACAAGATACAATATTGTTATCCTTGAATTCAGTTGTGCTCAATTTGTGGGATAACACCTTCGCAACTTGTCTATTTTGTAATCCGCATTCTCTAAGTGAAAAAAAAGGAAAATCCTACTTTCCCTCATGCATGGTTCGAGCCCTCAAAAAGTCATTTTGAGCATTTAATTTTTTATCTTTTAAAAAATTGCAAAAGGTCAAAGTGGCAAATTTTTTTATTTTTGGAGTTAGTTATTTTTCCTACATGTGTAGGAGTGCTAAATTTTAGCATTGTTGCATATTTTTGGTAAAAGCAATGAGGGATGTAGTCACATTGATTTTCAAAGCGACTACACTCCCTATTTCACACCAGTGTCATTTAATACACTCTTAATGTGGTTTTTAATGGTTTTTAAATCCTTTTTTACCTTTGGTTTTATCACTTTGTTTTGCATTCCTTCAAGTTTGCATACTCCTTAATCTTGTTTGCACATTTGGAGAGCTCAAGATTTGATTTTTCTAGGGTTTTGCTTGGATTTTCTTTCATTTTCCATGAGGTTTCAGGTATGTAACTTTTTCACTTTTCTATTTTTATTTTATTATTATGATTAGGGTTTTTAGTAGCGATTGTTTTCGTTTACTCTTGCTATGCATTGTTTATTGTAGGTTTTGTTTCTTTGTATGTAATGTTGTGTCATTCAATTTGAAACATTGTACACCACTCATGAAACTTAGGTTTTGAAAACCACTTGTTTCTTGAGCATTTTGTAGTTGTCATTAGACCTTCCCATGTGTAATATGGGATTTTTACCCGAATTTAATACCTTACCCATCATTTGCAATACTAGGTGGGGTTTAAACCCCGAACCTCAAATGCCACATCATTCACGTAACTCCAGCTTTGAAACTCATTATGTCAAATCTCTTGATTGAACCAAAAAAATTTACATAGTGCATATCGAGGTTTAAACCCCGATTTACACAACCTTTTTGTCAACCAACCATTACTATTAATCATGTGCATTACAAGAATTATTCACCGCTTTACATCACACAATACATTCAGGATGTTGGTTGAGGTATAAACCCCAACCGACACATAATTGACCCAAAACATTTGACCTTCCAAACTTAAATGTAACTGCATAAATTTTTTACCATGGGTGCATGTAAAAGCTAGACCTTCCTAGGTAGGTCGAGGTTTAAACCTCAATCGACATATGAAATCACTTTGCACAAAGATGCAGGTTGGGTTTTAAAACCTGACCAACATCTTTACCTTGAGCACTATCCGAAAGTGTAGGTCAGGTTTTAAAACCCGACCTACATATTTTTACCAAGCATATATGTAAGAGCGGAAATTTTTCCCACTTATACACTTGTTTGTTTTATCCCATGTAGGGGTGGGATATTTACCCATCCTTAAATCAATTTGACTTACCCTTATGCAATGGCACAATTTTTTTGTGCTACTACATCCAAATTGAAAACTTCATGCAAGAGCTCAATTTTTCTTTTCCTTTGCATCTTATCTATCAAGCCACTTATAGAAGCTCAATTTTTTCCTATTAGTGCATAAAACCATTATTTTTTCTCTAACATTGGAAAATATAAACTTCTTTCTATAGTTACCCTTGTATGGTGTTTCAGAAATTCACACGAGAAAATTATTGAAAGGGTATGAGCATTTTACTCTCCATACAGTTGCTCCACAAATGTTTGATCTATCTCCAAGAAAGAAAGCTATGAAGTAAAAATATCAAGGGGTCTTTTCTATGACCTGTATTACTTTGAACATTGATGAGATAAAAGACACAAAGATAGGACATGTTGATATTTCTGAATTAGTGGAGAGGACAAAGAGCAACCTTTGGATTTAGGCATGGTGTGTGTGGTAGAGAGCAATATTCAATTGGCGGTTGTGTTTCCAATTGTGACACATAATCTTGAGTTTGTTCTAGTCATGGAAGCCCATTATCACAAAGAATATAGAAGTGTTAGGGATCCTAATGGGAGTGTGATAATTAGACTAGATGCAAAATTCTTTGACAAGATCTTCTAGTGTCTGACCATTGATGCATATGTTGATCTTACCATTGAGGATGCCCAAACTCATTATGATAAGGATCCAGAATATTGTAAGAAGGAAATTAATACAATATGGTTAAAGAATCCAAGGCCAAATATTTCAAGATGGCCTAAGAGCTTTCCTTGTAGTGGCTTCATTGAGGAAGTAAATGACTTAATCACTCTTCTCAATAGGGTAAAGGGATTGCTTAAATCTTCCAATTTTCAAGAGTGGATGTACTTGTACATTCATGTTATAAGAAAGAGGAAGCAATAAATATTATGGGGTCAATAAATAATTGATACAATTCATGACCAACTCATAAAGGTTCCCAACTCTTTGAGATTTTATATGAATTCATACTTGGTATGTGTTGTTGTGTCAATGAGGAACTTTCCAGGATTGACATCAGAGGGTGATAGGAGGCATGCTCCAATCTACTAATATTATTCACAATTGACCTTGACACAAAGTATTCATCACTTCAAAAGGGTCAATGATGCTTTATTTACTCCATAATCTACATTTTTGACAGAGAACTTGAGAAAAAGAGAGTTTCAAATGAAGCATGGGTTGTGGTCAATAGGTTTCGTTGCTTATTTCTACAATTTCCTACCTTCATGTACATTCAAGTTGGTTGTTTCATTGGATACCCATACATGCTTCCAAGGTATCTAAGCGATAAGATCATACTCATGGAGTTGTGTAGATAGATTATGGTAGTTCATAGTAGACAAGTTGAATTACATAAGCTAGGGTTTAAGTTTCCTCTCATGATAGGTAGGTACTCCATAACTACATCTCCCAAAGCTAAATCCATGGAATGAGAGATGTAGTGGGTCACAATGGAAATATATAGAAGGAGACTTGAATTTGACTACAAAGGAATGAAATATAGAATCAAAATGAGCCACACCCATGTACATAGAGTGGAAGATATTTGGGGAAACTACAATATTGAGGGGGATATAAGGAAGTTGGATTATTGTCAGATTACTTTGTAACAAATTGTAAATCTAGGTCTTCTAGATATTTTGGAGGACCTTGAGGATGAAGATGACATCCTAGATCCTATTTATGAGAGCAATAATATTGTTGAATCCCCTCTCCCTCCTATTCAGTGGTCAAAGAATGAAATGACTTCTATCAAATAAAGATTCTAGCTCATCCTTGCTAACATTAATATTTGGTTACAGGAAAGGGATATAAGATTAAAGAATTTTAACACTGGATCTAAGGGAGAAGAAAATGAGGGGCATGTTGGGAAAAGAGAAAAAATCAAAACAAAGAATAAGGGTGATATGCCAAGTACAAGTAAAACCCCTAAACCTAAAATAAAATTCATAATGAAAGGGGGTCAAAGCAAGAGTACAAAAGGGCCATTTTTTTTCACGAAGGAAGTATCGACTCAAGATGAGGAATGAGAAGAGGAGGCTCAAAATGAAGAAGCACATGAATCCCCACATAAGGATGCTCTTAAGAATTCCCCCATGTCTTGTCTTCCTATCATTTCTATTGTACCAACTCCTACCCCTCTTGTAATTGTAGATACACAATCTTTGTCTTTTGTTTCTACCATCTATGTTAAACCTATTTCATTTCAATCTATCCATTCATCCCATACTTTTGGGTCCATTTTTGAGAGCCCGCAAGACAACATTGAATTTTTTTTGGGTACATCAAGTCTTCTTTTCCAAGTTTGTATTCTCCTTCTTTTGATGTAACTTTTCAAACTAATTTTGATAAGTTTGTTTTTTAGACAATACAAAATATTCCAAGTGTGAAAATTCTTGAAGTTGTGTTAACCAACACTCCACCACTTGTGAATACCACTATTGTAAGTGCAACAACATCTACTCAAACCTTGATGGTGGTTCTTGAAGAAGATTCTTCTCCCCTTACCCCTTGGTTGTCCTCACATACTCCAAAGAGAAAGCAACAAGTCATCTATCCAAACGACTTTGATTTTGGTCAGTTGGTGCCAATGAAGTCTAAATCTACCAAAAATACAAAGACTCTGTTGAGGGTACTAGTAGAGAAAGCAAGTAACAAGTATGCTGAGGTTGCATAGCCTCCCCTAGGTAAAGCAGTAGAAGACATTGACTTGTTAGAATATTCAATCACAAGGATAGAACTAGGAAAAAGGAAACATGAGAGTGCAAAAAAGGTGCATGTATTAGCATTGACCTCTCTCATTTAGAAGCATCATCAAGAGAAGAAAATAAAAGGTCAATATAAGGTCAAGGTTGAACAACCTACCTCTGTGTAAGGAAAGCTAAGGTTCAGAAATAACTCTCCTAACGTCAAAACCTTAGGGAAGAATGCAGAGATACTTTTAAATTTTAGAATTATAGTCCAATTAAGATGCACTTGAAAGAGATAATAGAAACAAAGAATTAAACATACACATATGAACACCAGATTTACATGGGAAAACCCTTACGGGAGAAAAACCCACCACACCAAGAAAAACCCCTTTGTATTACAATAATGAAATTACATACAGAGTACGGGCTTGACTCTCTGATGTCAAATTACAACAGCTTCCACAGTGACCAACCTTGTACAGAACATTCACGTTACAATGCTCTCAGAATCAAATTCATCCACTGATCACTCGCCGAACCATTCACAACACTATTCATCTAGCTATTGATCGAACTACCCAACAATCCAACCGAACATCTGCTACAACTATAGAGTATATCCATGTCGTCCCTGTTTGTTGAACTTCCTTATAGAACTTCCACAATAGACTAACTTCCAATGGTTCCCATTTGGCTTCTCTGATTGGTCGAAGACTCACCACGTAGGATAGTCATCACTCGATCAAAGGCATTCACAATGTATTCACATGTCGGTGAGACACTAACTGTGTCTCCCCGATGCCACAAAGCCAGATTGTCATTATCGCCAAGAGTCCTGATCATCGGCAAGACGTTACACCAAGTTCACAAGTCGCATCGACCTCAGCATTCTGATCGGTGAGACAATCGCTCTTCGCCAAGAGGTCATACTTTTTCTAATGAGACCTTTCCATCCTCCACCATATCTTGTACAAAATGATACTGTACATCTATATGTTTTGTCTTGGAATGGAAAGTAGGATTCTTTGCCAAAAAAATAACACTCTGACTGTCACAATAAATTGTTATTTTCCCTATATCAAAACCAATGTTAGAACACGAACATCTTAACCAAATTTCTTCTTTATAGGCATGTGTAGCTGCCATGTATTCTGCCTCTGTAGTGGAAAAAGTGACTACAACCTGTCGCTTACTCATCCAACTCACTGCACCACCATTCAACATGAAAATATATCCACAGGTGGATCTTCTGCTATCTATGTCCCCTGCCCAATCAGAATCCACATAGCCTCGAATACCAAGAGTCCTCTATGATTCAACCAAGTTCCCATGGTAACAAAAAGCATATTCTGAAGTTCCCTTCAAATATCTAAACACTCTCTTCACAACATCCCAATGTGTCCTTCCAGGATTAGCCATAAACTGACTAAGTACTCCCACTGCTTGGACAATGTCTGGCCTTGAACAGACCATTGCATACATAAGATTTCCAACCGCACTAGCATAAGGTACACTGGTCATGTCCTCCATCTCAGTAGGAGATTTTGGACAGTCTTCAATAGATAGCTTCGTTCCCTGCAAAATTGGAACAACTAGCTGCTTGCAGTCATTCATACAAAATATCTCTAGAAAATTCCTAACATACTTACTCTGACTGAGCCAAAGTTTTCTACTCTTTCTATCCCTGGTTATTTCCATTCCTAGAATATACCTTGCTGCACCAAGATCTTTCATTTCAAACTTTGCAGACAACTGAGACTTAAGATCATAAATCATTAACTTACTATTGCCTATGAACAACATATCATCAACATAGAGAGCAATAATAAGGACTTGATCACTTTCAGCTTTGTAATATACACAATGATCAGATTTTGATCTTACAAATCCCAATGATAAAACAAAAGTGTCAAACTTCTGGTACCACATTCTAGGAGACTGCTTTAACCCATACAGAGATTTATTCAACTTTCAAACCAATCTTTCTTTACCTTTTTCCACAAAGTGCTCAAGCTGGGACATATAAATCTCTTCTTCACGATCACCATGAAGAAATGCTATATTCACATCCATCTATTTGATCTCTAAGTCATACGTTGCTACGAGTGACAAAAGAAATCTAATGGACATCAACTTAGCTACAGGAGAAAAAATTTCCCCATAATCAATTCCCTCTACCTAGGAATAACCCTTTGCAACCAACCTTGCCTTGTATTTTTTCCACACTACCATCCAGACCTATTTTCTTTTTAAATACCCATTTGCAGCCAAAAAATTTCTGCCTTTAGGCAAGGGCACCAAACTCCAAGTATCATTCTTTTCTAATGATGCCATTTCTTCATTCATGGCTTCCAACCAAGAGTTTGAATCAGAAATTCTAAATGCCTCTTTCACAGTCCTAGGCTCATCAGTGCTAGAAATGAAAGCATAGGCACAAGTAGAATCTGTCAAAGAGAACCCATACCTATCAGGTTGCTTTCTTTCATGAGTTGACCTCCTCACTTGTTGAGGCTGAGGTTGTTCTTCTTCATCAGAACTCTCAGAACTACTTGAGCTCTCCTCAGTTTCAGGTACATTTTAAATTTTCAATTCATCTTTATCTGGTGTTGGAGGAATTTCAACTACATCCTTTTTATTTTCTGATTTTGTCTCTGACTACAGATCCAAGGTAGAAGGCTTCAGTTCATGAAAGATTACACTTATGTTGTATAGAACCTTCTCCGTATCAGGATTCCAAAGCTTGTATCATTTTATGCCAACACTATAACCAATAAAAATACATTTGACAGCCTTGTTCTCCAATTTAGATCTTTTCTCATACAACACATGTGCATATGCCTCATAGCCAAAAAATTGAATGTGTCTTAAGGAGGGATTCTTACCAGACCATGTTTCCAAAGGTGTTTTCTCAACACGAGCGGAATTCAGAGAATGGTTTATCAAGTAACATGTTGTAGCAACTGCCTCAACCCAAAACTTCTCCTCCAAGCTAGCACTGCTCAACATACTTTGTGCTCTTTCCATCACTGTCATGTTGAGCCTTTCTGCAACTCCATTTTGTTGCGGAGTATAAGGTGTAGTTTTATGTCTTTTAATCCCATGATCTTTACAATACCTCTCAAATCATCAAAAACAAAATTCACCACCATTATCAGTCCTTAAACATTTTATTTTTCTTCTAGTCTGATTTTCTACAAGGTTCTTAAATTCCTTAAACCGACTAACACTTCCGATTTACTTTTCAAAAAATAAACAAATTTCTTCTCGAATAATCATCAATGAACGATACATAGTACCTTGACTTAGACAAAGAAGGAACATTCATTGGACCAAAAACATCAAAATGTATATAATCAAGCAAACTAGAAGATTTGTGAGGACTGGAATAAAATGAAACACGATGTTGTTTACCATATATACAATGTTCACAAAATTCAAATTCGAGGTTACAATCTTCAAACCCTTCAACCAGGTTTTTATTCTTCAAGGTTTTTAAACCTTTCTCACCAATGTGACCTAGCCTATGATGCCAGAGCATAGTCTTTTCTGTTGTAAGTTTAACTTCCATAGAGTTTACACCATCAAGAACTTTTCCCTCTTTTCCTCCATGAGTAGCTTTCTGTGACTTGGCAGAGACACTATTGCTTTGCACAACATGTGCATCAAGCTTATACAAGGTACCAACATGAGCACCTCTTGCTAGCACCATAGACCCTCTAGTCATCTTGCAGCCATTTCCAAAGAACGTGACTTTGCACTCCAATATCATTCAAAGATACTAACAAAAGTATAAGTTTTGAGCCGCACTGCATAGTACATTACATCATTAATTTCCTTCACTTTCCATCGTGGAATTGAATTCGACTCTTCCATGACCAACAATTCCAATGATGGAATCACTTGCAAAATACACCTTTCCACCATCATATATTTCATACTTTGTGAACCAGTCTCTATGAGATGTCATGTGGAAAGATGCTCCAAAATCAATCAGCCAGACATCATTTGATGCCTGAGTTGTCAAGGCTACAATGAAGGCATCTCCTCGCTCTAAGAGGAATCATTGTTGGAAGAATTCTTTCTTCTTCTTCTTCTTCTTCTCTTCTTCTTTCTTTTTCTCCTCCTCAGAATCCTTCTACATGACCAAAGTTGCCCAATCAAAGACTTCACCTCGACTTCTGCTAGAGACTTTGATCTCCCTCTCCATTTCCAATTTGAATTCTTTTGTCCTTCTTCTTGCCTTTATCTTCAATCATTTCTAACAACAAGAGCCTCCTTCACTATCTTTAGAAGATTTCTTTCATCTCTTTTGATAAGAAAGAAGCAACAACATCTTCCATCTTAAAAGTGGATGTCAGGATTCTAATAGCTATCAATGTGATCCCAAGAACTGCAAAGAACATAATAACATCATACACCACCTTCTTCATCAATCTTCATACCAACAGATGTTAACTGTGCAATCAACATGTTGAATGCGTTCAAATGATCAGTAATAGATCCTCCTTCCTACATTCTCAAAGAGTACAACTTCTTCCTCAAGAACAATTTATTCACCAAGAACTTGCCCTGATAAATAGCTACCAGCCTTTCCACGAGGAAGATGTAGTCTTTCTTCATGAACATTCAAAAGAACAGAGTCTACTAAACAAGTTTTACTTCCTTTAGATTTCTATCCTCAAGAAGGTCCCAATCCTCTTGCCATGCCTCGGTATTTACTAGACACAAATAATCCAAAGATCAAGGATCAACCAATGATCTTCCGATAGAGCTGACTGATATTCATCACTTCCATAGATTCATAGAAATTCGACTCAAAAAACCCAACGCATCTAATAAGGTTAAATAATAACCTGCCAAACTCTCATACCACTCTGTAAGGAAAGCTAAGGTGCGAAACAACTCTCCTAATGTCAAAACTTCAGGGAAGAATGCATAGACAAGCTTTTTAATTTTACAATTATAGTCTAATTAAGATGCACTTGAAAGAGATAACAAAAAAAGAGAATTAAATATACACATATGAACACCAGATTTGCATGGGAAAACCCTTACAAGATAAAAACCCACCACACCAAGAAAAACCCCTTTTTATTACAATAATGAAATTACATACAGAGTACAAGCTTGACTCTCTGATGTTAAATTACAACAGCTTCCACAATGACCAACCTTGTACATAACATTCACGTTACAATGCTCTCAGAATCGAATTCATCCACTGATCACTCGCTGAACCGTTCACAACACTGTTCATCCAACTGTTGATCAAACCACCCAACAATCCAACCGAACATCATCTGCAACTACAAAGTATATCCATGTCGTCCCTTTCTGTTGAACTTCCTCACAAAACTACCACAACAGACTAACTTCCAATGGTTCCCATTTGGCTTCTCTGATTGGTCGAAGACTCACCACGTAGGATAGTCATCACTCGATCAAAGGTGTTCACAATGTATTTGCATGTCGGTGAGACACTAACCGTGTCTCCCTGATGCCACAAAGCCAGATCATCATTATCACCAAGAGTCCTGATCATCCGCAAGACGTTACACCGAGTTCACAAGTCGCATCGACCTCAGCATTCTAATTGGCGAGACAATTGCTCTTCGCCAAGAGGTCATACCAATGCCTTCAAGTTACACTGCAATGTTCCACTATCGGCAAGACTTCGTTCATCACTAATACTTCATACCGAAGCCTCCATGTTACCCCGAGACCACCTTTTGCTAGGAGTCATACCAAAGACATCCGATAACAAACATATGTAGCAATGTCGGCAAGACTTACCGCTATTGATGAAACATAATATCGAAGCAAGCCTTTCGGCCAAGGGTCTCCCCGATGTCTTCAAGTGTAACACTGTCAGAAAGACAAGCTTCCATCGCTAAGAGTTCTTACTGAGTCACCATATGTTACACCAATGACCCAGTTGCCATGAGTCTCCTTGACATCTGCTAGACACCAACCTGTCGGCCAAAGATCTCCACTTGGTAGAGGGTTACAGTCAACACTACAAGTCACAGCGACAACACCAGTCGGCAAGATAGAAGCATTGTCTCGGCGACCTGTACAAACCACAAGGTTACTAAACTGCCAGTTGGCTAGACAGAAGGAATGTCACACTGACTTGGCTCTTTCAAAGGTTTCAGCCTCTAGGATTGAGGCACATTATTTCCAACATTCTGTACTTTAGAAGATTACTCAATCTTCTGAGTCCATTAAGCTTGTTGCTATGAGCATTGAAGACCCTATTATTCAAAAGGCTTGGAGAACACATGTACGAGGTAGGGAAGTTGAAGAATGGATTGACAAGATGTTGGATCAAGGAACACAACTACTAAAATCTTTCTTGGAGAGGATTGAAAATATAGAAAATGTAAAATTTGAACTAAGTCAAACCATTGAGACACTTTCTCAAAGTCAAAAAGAAATGGAGAAAAGTCTCAAAGATTGGACAAAGATGAAAGAACTCAAGTTGGATGTGCTAGTGGAGATTGAGATAATTCCCAACCAAGATATGTTCATTGATATAAGGGAAACAATGAGCCATAAGATAAGTGTCATTAGTGATCTAATCAAATATTTACAAGAGGCTCAACAGGTGGGTGAAGATAAAGTTTTAGATCTTATTACCAAAACCAAAGAGCTACCATGTCAAGTGATTGATGACAATTAGAAAGTCCTTCCCTTCAACATGATTATCCAATAATTTACATCATTGATGCAAAAACAATTTGAAGATGAAGCTTTTTCAATAGCTTCTATCGACACATTGGTGGAAATTCAACTCACTTTGGATAACCTTAAAGTAGTATTAGAGAGGCATCGGAAAGCTTGCATCACAATCATTTAGACTCAATCAAATGAGTACTTTCTATCTCCAGACATACCTCATAACTTGATGAATCAAAAGTCCAAGCAACATTGAAGAAATACAAAGACTTCATGGAGAAGGATGGTGAAGAATGAAGGAGCATGCCTTGCTAGACTTAGTTTATTTTTAGCATTTTTCTTTATCTAATTAGTTGATGACATTTTACATGTCTTTTATACATATGTAATTACATGTAAAAATAGCACAGTCCTAAATCAAATAAGACTTTTCTGTTGAATAAGTCAAGTTAGTTTAGCTTTCTTATTTTTTCTCTCTACTCTCCTTTATATGTATGAGGGAGTTTCTTTGTATTAAGTACCTTTTATATTTTGAAGCTAAGCACTACCCATTTGAAAAAAATATTGAGACTTTGTGTTTACTATACAAATCAAATTTCAATAAATAAAAGAAGTAGAATTGCATCCAATCTTTGTCTTGGATCTTCTTTGTTATGTATGAGATTGTTCTTATGTCCTCATTACATTTTCTTGTAAATAGTTGAATAAGTGGCGTTATATCAAATATTTGAAAAGGGATTCAAATATGATTTTATAGACTTTGTGCTACATTTTTACATTTGAAGTTTATGTTCTTTTGTGTACGTTTTGTTAATAATTCAAAGACTTTGGGTTGCAGGTTATTTTCTATGTTTTGTGGATCCTTTGGTTGTTTATATTGAAGTCTTTGAGCTGCAAGATACACCATTCTATATCTTTATGAATCATCATTGAAGACAATGAAAGAATTTGATCTTTTATAGGTTTTTCAATTATCAAAACTCATCGGTATCACTCTGGTTACTCATTCATTTAATCAAGTAGATACTGGTTATTATTGCTTGTTCTAGTATTTTGTGGTAAATTATATGTTATAATTATCACGAGGTATCATTATAGTTTGTTTAATAAAAAAATAGTTTTTTCTAAAAAAAAGAGAAAATGATGGATGTAACACCTAATGGATAAATTTAGTGTACATAATCTAGGTTAGTTACTAGTTGTTTTAGTGAGCAGTAAGAAGGGAGCCTCCCCTTTTTAAGAGGAGATATTTAAATCTCATCATAGCTGCACGGTTGAAATAACCATTTTGTAATTAATTAAGTGATTAAAAAATATTCACCCAATAGTTTTTTTGCAACTCCATTAGGGATACAAATACACAACCATAGCCTTAGGATTTTGGTTGAAGTATACTAGTTTCTTATTGTGTTTGTAATTATTTCTTTCATTGTTGATATACCTCTCTTGATCAATTTTTATTTTGGAGGAAATAATCTATATAAATGGTCAAAGGGACCAAGGGCATATTGATCCTACATTTGAATTGTTGAGGAAACATAACTTTTACATTCTTCCTTCAAGGATGAGATCACCTCTTTAGTGCACAAGGATTTTTCCTCCTCAAAGTGTAAGATCACCTGTTCCAAGTGAACCTTCTAGTATTCAAAGAGATTTTTCTATATCACTGGTTCAAAGGTATATCATCCCTCCATTCAATCAAGGTAGAATGACAACTCAAGGTGTTGCTCGAGGTCCTTGGGGTAACACTTTTTGTCCTTTGAGATTGATGCCACCTTTACCTGAACTTCCTTAGAGCTCACATAAGAACATCCCCAAGTTATATGGAGATGGGAAGCAACACTTAGATGAGCATACCGCTACATTCTATATTGTATGTGAAGTTCTTGGCATAAAACATGAGGATGTATCAATAAGATTGTTCATCGAAACTCTACAAGGAGTAGCAACTGATTGGTTCTGTAGACACGTGAAATTAGCATTATGCACTTAATTAAATTCATATTCATCCACTCATTAAATAAATCAAGCTCACTAAATCCATTCATCAAATAAATCAAAGGTCATCAATTTAAATTGAATAAATTAGCTTTATTTAATTTAAGCATATCATTACCTCATCTGATTAGATAAATCAGTTTTTAATCAAATCCTAACATTTCCATCTTTTGATTGAATTCAATCTCCTAAGGTCATTTATTTAAATTAAAAAAATTAACTTTATTTAATTTAAGCCTATCATCGTCCTTTTAATTAAATATATCAAACCTTTATTTAATTAAATCTGAAATCACCTTTCATCTCCCTTTGATTTAATTTAAATCCCTAAATCTAAGTCAAATGGGTCAAAATCACCTAAACATCATCCAAGTTAATCTAATCTTGATTAATCTAATCTAACCACCCATCACATCCTCTAACTTTTCCCACTTGCACAAATAAATCAATTAATTCATTTATAAATTCTTCATTTTCCCTCAACAAGGCATCTTTGGAGAATATTCCTCAAGTTTGAATTTGAAAACAAGTTGACTTGTCCCTTCCAACATGGCAATAACTCCCATCTTACATGTCCCCCACTTGGCATTTAAGTCTCTTTTTCTCCCTCCAACAAGCAAAATTTGAAATTTGAAAAGGCCAACCAATCTCATTTATTGGCACATTGACCAAAACTTGCACATTCTCCATCCACTCATAAGGTGACAAGTGGCTCCTTCTTATTGGATGAATCTTTATCCCACATTTCTCTCCTTTGAGCACTCTTTCAACTTGAGAGTCTATAAGTAGAAGCCTCATTCTTCAACAATCCATCCACAACCTTCATGCAAAGTTACTCTCTTCAATTGAGAGCTAATTTTTTCCATTTCACTCCATCTTCAAGGCATCTATCATTGAGATTGGCAAGGATTGGGAAAGGGTCACTTTGCAAAAATGACACCAATCCACTATGGAATAGGTACATGTCAATGCTTTTATATGTCTTTTAATCATCCTTGTTATTTGTTGCATTTTGGAGCATTGATATGTTATTTCATAGGAGTGTTCATAGGTTTGCATGTGCATGAACTAACCCCACTAATGAGTGTTGGAATAAATTGATCATTTGCAAATTTAGGGGTGCTTCATTATGGCACTAGAAGGAGGGCCTATTTTGGTTTTGAATTATATAATCCTGGTTTAGTTTGTTAATGCTAGTTTGTAATGCTAGTAGGTTGCTCTAACTTTGAAGGCACTATTTAAATTATATTAGTACTATTATTCATGACGGGCATGCTGGTTTAGTTTGGTTTAAGTTAGCCATTTCTGACCACACAGATGGTCATTTCTAATATTGTTACTTTGAATCACATCTAATACTGTTGCCTTAAATCGTGCTAATAAATAGGGTAAATCTCATATTACAGGTATTGTGATATTCTATTATGATATTTAGATCACTTCTTTCTAAAAAGTGTGCTTTCTTTAATAATCCCAGCCTAAGAGACATTTCTTGTTTGCTCGTTTGGAAATATTCTTGAAGTCTTTCTTTCCAATTTGAAGCTTAGAGTTGTGTATCCTTAGCACCTTGCCACTAGCTACGTATTAGAAGCTGAAGCATGATGCCTTGCCTTTAATTCCTCAATGCACTCTTCAAAGTAGTCTCTGCCTTCTCTTTGACTTCACCGCTCATGACCTTCTTCATTGTGAAGACAAAGTCTATTAGAAGCCTGTTTCTTTTGTTTTAGCTCACATTTTTTTCGTTGTTGATGGAGACCCCAGTTTTGGAAAAATTTGACATGATGTCAGAGGAATGAATGCTGATCAAAGGGTGTAGAAATCGATTTTACACCTACAAAACACATTTACTTGAAAATTAATCCTTCAATAAATGTGTGTCATGTATATCTTGCCATGATCACTATTTTGAAAATCCCACCCTTTGTCTTCATCCAAACCATTAGCAATAGCCATTTTCTTTCTTCCCTGATGAGCTAACGCTACAAATGTAAGCAGGTGCGAACCATTTAGCGCTACATTATATGGTGCCTTTTCTTAAGCTCTGGAAACACATGCCCATAGACATTCTTAACCTCCTCTTATCGGCCTATCAAGATTTTGCATTGGATTGATGGCGTTAAGTGCAAACCAAGTGCATTTATCTCACACACATAGATTGTTTGTGTAAGCCTGCAATGTTTCTGGTGGCATGCTTAATCGAGCCTACACTCATGTTTTATTACATTTGCTTGGAAACTTTATTCGCTATTTCTGACACACACCTGCCAAATGCATTTACTTAGAAAAAAATATCTGCTATTTTTGTTTCATATACAAATTAAATGTATTTT
>VDFB02281492.1:473180846-473255567 GCA_007258455.2 Sequoia sempervirens
AAGTCTCCCACTGAACAGAAATGACACAAAAAACCCAACGTACCCACAAGGATAACACAATTGGCCAGGCTCTAATACCACTTGTAAGGAAAATTAGATGCAGAAACAACTCTCCTAACATCAAAACCCCAGGGAAGAATGCAGAGATACCTTTTAAAATTACAATTACAGTCCAATTAAGATGCACATGAAAGACATAATAGAAACAAAGTATTTGACAAACACATATGAACACCAGATATATGTGGGAAAACCCTTATGGGAGAAAAACCCACCACACCAAGAGAAGTCACTTTGTATTACAGTAACAAATAATTACATGCAGAGTTCTGACTTATCTTTCTGATGTCAGTTTACAACAGCTTTCACAATGATCAATCTTGTACATAAACCTTCAAGTTACAATCTTTTCATAATAGAAATCACTCTAATACAATCACACAACAATCCGTCGATCCTTCAAATCATCTAACCGAGCATCATTTGTGATCTCAGAGTATATTTATGTCGCCCTTGTCTATCGAGCTTCCTCACAGAACTGCCACAATGAACTGTCTTCCAACGGTTCCCATTCGGCCTCTTTGATTGGATATTGATTTACCACATAGGATGGTCTTCTCTTGGTCAAAGCGATCAACCTATGTTGGCATGTCGGTGAGACACAAGAAGTGTCTCCCCGATGGCCAAAGGCTTCACCATCGATGTTGCCAAGAGTCATCCTAGTCGCCAAGATGTTACATCGAGTCCAGAGAGCTATCGTTCAGCTTTCGCCATGTCGCCAAGACATATCGCTTTCGCTGAGACATCCCATCGAGCCTTCATTGTTATTCCTAAGCATCCAACAGTCGATGAGACTTATCGCTATCGCCAGGAGGTTACATAGACGTTCAAAAGTTACTCCAAAGTATTCAATAGTTAGCAAGACTATCATCCTTCGCTGAGAGTTCATACTAAGTCATTAAGGGTTATACTGAAACATTCAACATTTGGAAAGACATCCATATCGCTGAGATGTTACTCCGAATACTCACAAGTCATACCAAGCACCAAACACCAGTCGGCAAGACATTTGTCTTTCACCAAGAGGTTTCACCGAGCTCACTTATGTTACTCTGGAGCCATACAACTATTGGCAAGACCCCACGAGTCGCCAAGACTACATACCGATCGCCTTGAGCTACTCCGAGTGAATATCGTCGGTGAGACACACCAACTATTGCCAATAGGTCTTTCCGAGTGTTCAAGTCATATCGATGTCTTCAGGATAAAGCTGTCGGCGAGACATCCATATCGGTAAGACTTCTTATTGAACACCCTAAACTCTCCCCGAAGACTTCAACAGAAAGCGCTGTCAGCGAGACAATCATATCGCTGAGAGCTCATAGCGAACATCCAAGAATCTCCCCGATATCTGATAGAATGGCCTGTCGGCCAGAGATCTCCACAGGTGGCAAGAGGTCATACCGAACAAAATGTCACAATGATAGACTCCAATGTGTAATCGTTTGGTGTGACCCCTGCAAGGTCACAGCGACCTGAATTGTTCAACAAGATTCAAGTTGCTAGTCGGCCAGACACAAAAGATGTCACACCGACTTGGCCCTTTCAGAGGTTTCAGCCTGTGGGATTGAGGCACATATTTCCAATAGGAGAGAGTGGGAGAGTGTTGGAGGGAGGGAGCAAGAGAGTGTGGGAGAGTGGGAGAGAGTGTAGGAGAGAGGGTGGAAGAGAGTGGAGAGAGAGTGGGAGAGGGTGGAAGAGATTTGGGGAGAGTGGGAGAGGGTGGGAGAGGGTAGGAGAGGGTGTGAGAGGGTAGGAGAGTGTGGGAGGGAGGGAGGAAGAGAGAGTGGGAGATAGGGAGGGATAGGGTGTGAGAGAGTGAGAGAGAGTGGGAGAGGGTGAGAGAGTGTGGGAGAGAGTGGGAGGGAGGGTGGGAGAGAGTGGAAGAGGGTGGGAGAGGGTACGAGAGAGTGGGAGAGTGAGGGAGGAAGAGAGTGGGAAAGGTTGGGAGAGTGGCAGAGAGTGGCAGAGGGTGGCAGAGAGTGGCAAAGAGTGGGAGAGGGTGGGAGAGTGTGGGAGAGTGTGTGAGAGGGTGGGAGAGAGTGTGAGAGTGTATAGATAAAGAGAGAAAATAAATCTATAAGAAAAACCAACTTTATGATAATGCAAGCGCGCTTTTAAGAAGTAGAGACATGGCCGTTCTAGCAAGAAATAATGTATTCGCATGATAACGGGAGCACGTTATAATGTGAGTGCATTATATCTTGCACTAAAAACGGTAAAAAACACAATATACTTGTGATGTCGGCCCACATTCGGCATATTCCCCTGGTTCTGTCGTGCTCCGACAAAAAGTAGTTTTTTGATGATTGATTGAAGTGTCCATGTATGATTTTTAGATTCCACCACCTTTTTCATGATCATCCCACCACCTTTGCATGAAATAGCAGAGTTTTCACATTGAAAGGCATATAATATCAATTCAATTTTGAATTCTAGTGATAATTGATATACAATTAAAGTTTGGAGGTGAACAAGCTTTTGAAAAAGTCAAATTGTTGAGGAGTTTGAGGAAAGAAGAAGCAAAGGCTACATAATTGTGTAGAACTCCATTTGAAACTCTAATTTTTTAGGTATATGAAGTATTTGTACATTTTTTTTCATTCTATTATGGCTTGCTTTCATTTTTGTTGTTTTGCATATTCCATGTTGATCATTGTTTGTTTGTCATGTTACAACCTTAGGTTGTCAATGGACATTTTAAATTACACAATTCTATACACTTTACAATTACATTTTTAAACCACATCTCTTTGAGGCATTTTGTTATTTAGCAATTGACTTACTTTGTGTATGCTTCCAAAGCTTTCATTGAGGTATTTTGTCAAACAATTATACAAACCAATTGAGTGCCTTGTCTATGCTACCAAATTTTCCATACATGTCTCTAAAAAATTGGAATATACTCCTAAGGTAGTGGGGGGAGGCCTGCAACAAACAAACACACAACTCTAATCTGCAAACACAATTTTCAATTTACAATTTCATCAGGACCTTTTCATTCAACATATTCACACTGTTCCTTGTAGCGTATCAAAGTCACTCAATCGGGTATAATTCCACTCACACAACCTTTCAACTCACAACACAACAAACATTAGGGACCCATTACAGAGCCTTTCAACATATCCAACAATCACCAATGCTTGTTTTGTACCAAATTGCACAAATCAGGTTTTCTACACTTTTAAGGGCCCAAATTAGCCCACCTTTACAAAGGGACCACCTTCAAAACTTGTCCAAATATCCTAAAACCTTGGGGAAGAACTTTATATCTATCAAAAATTCAAATTATAGTGTTAGATTGCAAAGATTCAATCATTTACCACCCAAACCATAAAACCCTCTCCCCAGGCTTAGAAAACCTAGGTTTTATTGAAAGTAGCACTTGCCAAACACTCCAAAACTTGAAAACTATTCAAACAAGCCTAAAATACCT
This sequence comes from Sequoia sempervirens, assembly GCA_007258455.2. NCBI lineage: Eukaryota > Viridiplantae > Streptophyta > Pinopsida > Cupressales > Cupressaceae > Sequoia > Sequoia sempervirens. Next base: position 473,184,346 of record VDFB02281492.1, read on the forward strand.
TGCTCATGCTCAATCTAACATAAAATAACACTGCCCAACTCAGAAACTCAATTTCACTCACCAAAACCTCATTTTTCTTAAGGAAAACTCAACATTTCCTCATTTGGTTTGAAGCCCAATCCAAGGATCATCCTCCATTCAAGTTTCTCATGGACTTTGATAATGTTTCCCTCCTAAAACAAACCACTTCAACTTCCAAAACTAACATTTGAAAGAGGTGACCGTTGGTCTCCCTCTTTAATACACTTTTACAACCCTGGTGTAGGAGCACCTACACCTCATCCTCCTTATTTGATCATTTGATGGTAATTAGGAGGTTAATAGGTAGGTGGATGAGTCTTTGAGCATGTTTTGTTTTGAATAAGGTCAATCAAGACCACTAAGCATGTCTTAGGTTGAGTTTTTGAGTTTAGGTGTTAAAATGTGAAAAATGGTGATCTTGCACTAAAGTATCTTTGTAGCCTTTGAAGGAAAGTTTTTGAATTTACATGTAAAGTGTGCAAGATTAGTGTTTTTTGGATGTAATAAAGCTCATTTCAAGCCATTGGTGTGGTTTTAGTGAGTTATAGGTGTTAGGGGTGCAAACTTACAATATGAGTAATATCGTTGTTATATCATGTGTAAATGATGTAAACTTGGCCTTCAACGGTCATCGAGGGATTGAAATTCAGTTGCAAGGTAGTTGGTTGGTGGGATTTGAAGAAAAAGCCTTTAAATGGAATGTAGACATGAAATTTAAGTTTTATTTGGAGTTTTTGAGAAGAAAATACATTGAAATCTCAAGTTTAGTAGTAATTTTATGTGTTTTCTGGTTTTTTCCTGACTTGTACGGTAATGTACAGTCTTTTATTATGCAGGTATCTTTTGTAATAGTTTAGGGTCATGATTCTTCTATGATTTCCATCTGGTTTGAGGGATTAATAAATACTTTGAAGCTTTCTTTAAGGGTTTTCTTGTGCACAGCCCAGGAACCCCTATTTTGAGGGTTTTGTGAACAAAACAAGATTTAAAGGGTCCTTACACTTTTTTGGAAACTGTAACTCATTTAACGGACCCTATGATGTCTGATTTAAGTGTAGGATGCATGATTTGAGTGCTAGGAAAGAAATAGGAGTAATAAATTTGCTGCTACTGTGAGTTTTGTCAACAAAAATGCATTTGAATGAGGGCTTAGGCCTAGGGTTTGGAAGAATCTTTATGGGAGGTCATGATGTTTTGAAAATTTAGGCATGTTCAGGGTTAATTTCCTTTGTTCAAGTTGGTTTCAAAGTCTGGGAGGTTGTGGAAGTAGCATATTCAATAAACCCTCTTGAATAGTGCATAAAACAAGGGTTTTTTCAGGTTTGGCATGAATTTGTCTGTACTAGAGGAATATAGTTGTGGTTTTGGAGGTTTGGGAACCTAAGAAATGCTTCCCCAAGGTTTAAAATTCCTTTGATAAGTTTGAGGGTATGTTGCTTTGCAAATTAGGCCTAATCAACCTAATTAGGTTAGCCTAGAAGGGGTGTTTTTGGGGATTTGGTCCAAAGGACTTGTACCTGACATTGAGATATGTGTAATAACCATGAAATGGGTGTTTAAAACCATGAATATTTTTTTCTGGTGTTTTGGAGAACCTTTGAGTTATTGGGAAAAAATTGAGTTTCCACTACTACTAGGGTTCAAGGGGTGAAAGTGTGAAATTTAACTTTTGATGATTGTCGAGATTTGAGGGTTGTTTGGTTTGTTCAAATAGGTCATCTTAATCTTGTTAGATTCCTATTAAAGGCATGTTGTCAAATTGGTTGTGATTGAGCCTCCCAAGTCTACATCAAACCCTTCACTATTTGTTAATTTCACAACTTAGCACTTTTTGCACATTTTGAAAATTCTACTACCTATTTAAACTATTTTGGTTTTTATCTCTATTTCTAAATTACCTCATTAATAAAGCTACCTCATCACCTATGTTTCCTATTTATGAAGCCTTGAATGACATATATATTTCATTTATTTTAATGGATACATTTTTTAGCAACTAATATTCATCTCATTACCATGCTACAGGTAAAATTATCTTCCATGTCGAAGAAATGAACAAGGAAGAAACTAACAAAAGAAGAGTATCAATCCTTAAAAGAACAGGAGAGAGAATGGGTGGCAACATATCGTGAAAAGAAGAAATTGGAAATGATTGACGAAAACAAGCCAATTGAAGAGGAACCTCAACCGTCAAAAAGAGAAAAGAAATTGGCAGCACAAAGGGAACGAATGTGAAAGCGTCGCGCTAGGATAGATGCAGATACCATAGTTGGAGACACACCATCTACCGCAAGTGAATATGAAGGGACACCATTAAGCACAAGAGAATATGGAGGGACACCATCTATCACAAGTGAATATGGTTGGACACCATCCACCACATCTCAAGTTGAGAGTACATCATCACTTGGATTTGACGAAGAAGGTATGCCATCATCCCCACGTGAAGATCAAGGTATTTCTTCTACTCCACCCTCAATCAAAGGTATGCAATCTAGCCCACCTCAATTAAATATTGATGAAATTGCTAATGCTGAGATGTATGTACCTAGGAGAACACCACCTAGAATTTTGCGTAGAAAGCCAAAGTTTTTGATTAATATTGATGAGTATATTTTGCACCACATGGAAGGTAAGATTCTAGAATGCACTTGTAGAAGATATGTTGATAAGATTTGGAAAATATTCTTTGAAAGGCTAAATGAGACTACAAGATGTCAACTATTTGTTCAAATGATGCGGGTTTTAAAGTAGAAAAACATCATGAAGACTCTTGGGTTGAGAACATCGAATGCATCAAGTGAAAAAACTATTGTGAAGAATCTAATGGATGCTTATGAGAGTGTGGGTAAGGCCTCACACTCAAAGGATAGTAATGTCACCCGACGTGTCATTACATTGACTTTGGTAAGCTATCAAACAAAGAGATCTCGTCTCATTAAAATATCTATGAGAAAAGAGTACCTAAGGAATTGTAATGAGATTTACTTGTAATGACATTTACTGAAATATTGAAATTTGGTGTAGGGGCACCAAGGTTATTGAGCAAATTTGGTTCATGGAAGTCTTTTAAGTTAGTTTTGTGTTTTGAGTTTTGTCAATTGAATAAGGTCGTATTACATCCACAATTGATTTATAATGTAATAAGTCATGTTAGTTACAAAAACAATAGTTAGTCATGATTGGAAAAATGTAGAATCATTTGTAAAGGCTATTTAAAGCCTCTTGAAGGCTCAGACACAATGTAATTTTGGTGCAGGAGCACCTAGTCTCCTAGTTGCAAAATTTCACTTTTTGAAGGTTGATAGGTGGTCAATAGATTAGATTAAGGTATTTTGTGTTTATTTATGCTAAATAAGGTCAATCAAGACCATTTAAGGTGTATTAGGGTGAGTTTTTGAGTCTTGGTGGTCAAATTTGCAAACAAATGCATTCTTTCTACAAAATTGTCAATATTTGAATTTGTAGTCTTTTGAAGGAAAATATTTGAATATGGTTGTAAATGTGCAAGAATGAAGTCTAAGAGTTTTATTTACCATTTAGAGAGCTTGGTTTTCATGGGGTTCCTTTCAAAGCCTCTACTTTTATTATTCCTACGGTAAACTGTTTGATAGAGCTGGTGGAATTACCTTTCTTAGTAATCACTATTAGTGAGATTCAAATTGTTAACCTTGAGAGAGTATGACTTGGGAAAAAGGAATTTGATATGGCTATTATTTTGAAAGAATTTGAGTGGGATGTACTCTGCATTGATGCCATTCCTCAATCTTCACTTGATGGCATCAAGGAATGGCTGAACTCCATGGATATAAAGTGTTATGAAATCAAAATGAACTTGAACTGGTGGCCAATTTTGAAGAGTATTACTGATGATCCAAATAAATTTATAGAAAATGGCAGTTGGGAATTTTTGAATATGGAAGCTAGTGATTCTAATTTTGATAATTCAGAAGAGTCAGAACAAGGATATGAACCCTCTGATGTAGAAGAGGAATCATAATAATATTTCATGTAGCCACCATCAAGAGTGTTACAAGCCAACAAGATGGAAGGAATTCTTATATAAGGATAATTTTCAATGTTGCAGGTACTGAATTTAATACCAACTACAATGGCAACATTGAAATTCCCTAGCAATATGTATGTTGAGGAAATATCTTTTAGATGCAAGGATTCAAAGCACATCAACCATGTGGTACAAATGATTAAATCCCAGAGACAATCTGTAGCAATGAAAGAGTCTGAAAAGGTAGAGAGAGCTACACTGGTGACTCAGGAGAAACTTTAGCTTTCAAAAATAAAGTCAATTAGGTTGTAGATGTGTGGATCAGGCCAACATTTGGTGGAAGAGGAAGAAAGATGACTGGAACTTTGGAGGCCCACCATACTAGATTTTGGTATTCAACCATGAGAGTAGGAGAGCTGATGTCATGTATCAAAACATTAAGCATGCATTCTTCCAACCAAAGGAGAAGGAGATGATTACTTTGCTTCATTTTCATTTGCATAACCATATCAAGGCATGTAGACCAAGAAGACCAAGGATTTCCAGTTTTATGTGGAGGTAATGGATGTGGTCCAAACTTTAGGAGGGGTAAGAAGGTCAATGCATGATCTTGATGAAATTGAGGAAGAACAACAAGAGAGGGACAGGAAAAATAAAATCAATATAGAGTTTCAAGGATTTGTCAAGCGAGTAAGAGAGTTATGGTAGCAGCCTCATCTAAAATATTTTGAACTAGAGTTTGATATACCATTTAGAGAGCTTGGTTTTCATGGAGTTCCTTTCAAAGCCTCTTCTTTTATTGTTCCTATGTTAAACTGTTTGGTAGAGTTGGTGGAATTACCTTTCTTAGTAATCGCTATTAGTGAGATTGAGATTGTTAACCTTGAGAGAGTAGGACTTGGGAAAAAGGAATTTGATATGGCTATTGTTTTCAAAGACCTCAAGTAGGATGTACTTCACATTGATGACAATCCTCAATCTTCACTTGATGGCATCAAGGAATGGATGAACTCCATGGTTATAAAGTAATATGAAAGAAGAATGAACTTGTAATAGCAGTCAATTTTGAAGACTATTACTGATGATCCAAATAAATTTATTGAAGATGTTGGTTGGGAATTTTTGAATATGGAAGCTAGTGATTATGATTCTGATAATTTAGAAGAGTCAGATCAAGGATATGAACCCTCTGATGTAGAAGAGGAATCATAATCAATCTTCATGTAGCCACCATCAAGAGTGTACAAACCAACAAGATGGAGGGAATTCTTATATAAGGATAATTTTCAATGTTATTGGTACCAGCTTTAATTCCAACTACAATGGCAACATTGAAATTCCCTAGCAGTATTTATGTTGAGGAAATTTCCTTTAGATGCAAGGATTCAAAGCACATCAACCATGCGATACAAATGATTAAATCCCAGAGACGATTTGTAGCAATGAAAGAGTCTAAAAAGGCAGAGAAAGCTACATTGGTGATTCAGGAGAAACTTCAACTTTCAAAAACAAAGCCAATTAGGTTGGCAAACGTGTGGATCAGGCCAACATTTGGTGGAAGAGGAAGAAAAATGACTGGAACTCTGGAGGCCCACCATACTGGATTTTGATATTCAACCATGAGAGTAGAAGAGAGAGCTGATATCATTTATCAAAACATTAAGCATGCATTCTTCCAGCCAGCAAAGAAGATGATTACTTTGCTTCATTTTCATTTGCATAACCATATCAAGGTGTGGGAACTCAGAAGACCAAGGATGTCGAGTTTTATGTGGAGGTAATGGATGTGGTCCAAAATTTAGGAGGGGAAAGAAGGTCAATGTATGATCCTAATGAAATTGAGGAAGAACGACAATCTAGAGGGAAAGGAAAAAAAAATCAATACAAAGTTTCAAGGATTTTTCAAGCAAGTAAGAGAGTTATGGGAGTAGCCTCATCTAAAAGACTTTGAACTAGAGTTTCATATACCATTTAGAGAGCTTGGTTTTCATGGAGTTCCTTTCAAATCCTCTGCTTTTAATGTTCTTATGGTAAATATGTATAATAACCTTCAATGCCTCAAAGTAGAGGTTGTTGGTTGATTTGTAACCCATTTTTGATCAAGAATGTTATTTTCCAAAAATTTACCATTTTTTCTCACTTTTCTTGTTGTTGTACGACCTGTATGGATGCTAAGATGATCTGAAACCTATTGAATGTTGTAGATTGATGATTTAGCTTTCATTTACACCTATTTACAAGTTCCAACTCTTTGTATATAGTGAAAGTTATCTTGTTTTTATTGTTGCTACCTACTTTCACAGTGTTCTTGGATTGAAGGGTTTCATGATGTAATTCGACCCATTCCACTTTTTTGTGCCTACTATAACTTTTGGAATGGGTCCTCTAACTTTTAAAATACATGCCTAACCTATTTAGAATGTTGTGGAGTCAAGGTTGGGTGTTTGGGATGATGTTCTAGGGTTGTAGGAGGGTATTTTCATGATGAAAATGAGCGTTTCAAGTGGTGTTTTGACAAAATGTGGGAAGTACTATCCATGTAATGTATTATTCACCATGTGCAGGGTCTAGTAAGTGTGTTTGGTGCTTTTTTTGGGTATGGCAAGTTTGGAAGATAGGAGTTTCATTAAATCCACAAGTATTTTGCTTAAAATCGAGGGTTTGGTGTATTAGGGGTCTAGAGGTCTTGGACCTAGAAAAAAATAATGGAATTGGAGGTTTTGACACATAACATACTAATTTTTGAGGAGTTTGAGTGAAGAAATAGTGTTTAAAAGGTCGTCTCTTTGTAAATAGGGCTAATTTAGTAGCATTTGTGCAAGTGGTCTATTGGATCTTAATAGTGGTACAAAGAAACATGGTATGATCTCTTGGGAATTTTTCTTAGGGTCTATGTTAAAACTTGATTGATGTTTGGTTGGCCATTGCATGACCTTCTCTAAAAAATAAGCCCATTTGATGAGATTTGGAGACTATAAGCCTATTGTTGTTAGTTGATTCAATTTGAGTGATTGTGATTTCAAGGTTGGTGTCTTGTTGAGGTCTGATTAGTTGATGTTGAAAAGAGTTCATCCACCTTGAATTGAATCAACAATCCCTCTAATATAAAAAACCCCAAAACCCTCTTCTTTCACAAGTTAGGCAAGGTTTTATTGAAAACACATACTCAAAACCTTCCCACAGCCAACCAAAGCCTAAAAAACCTTCAAAAAGGTCTGTAAAAGCTTAAAAGTTCAAGAGATATCATTTCCCCCAAAGATTTTTTCAAACCCTAGTAGTAAACCACCATTTTCCACTAAAAAATGCACCACTTGACATCTAGGGCATCACCTAAAAACCCTCTATTCACCTCCCTTGCACACAAAAATTTTCACACATGTTTTATAACCATAACTAAGCCTTTCCATCAAGTTATAGAAGCATACAGTGGGTGAAAGGCTTAATATGACATTTTAATGCACTCAAAAGCCTTAAAACAGGGTATACAAACCGACGGTCCTCAGTAATTGGCTTCTAAAATGCACAAAATCACTTGAAATCCAACCAAACAAAAACTAAAATAGAGTTAAGTCAGCTTCCCATATAATTCCATTGAAAAGAGAGCACAATCACCCTATACAAAACTGTACAGTTCATTGAAACATCAAATCCCAAAGTGCAAAAGGATAGCAATCTTTGACAAGGGTATTGCTCGGATACCATGGCACTTACGAAATCTCCATCTAACCTATGGGATTGCGTTGGAGTTTTCTACAATAACCTCTCTTGGTTTTTGTTATCTCAGAGTGGTTTTCCTGTGGTGTCCAATTTTCAGTTGATGGAAAAAGTGTTAAATGCAAGTAGTGGAAAGTTGCAAAGTGGTGCAACTTTCATTCTGCAACTCGTTTGACCAAAAGGACTGGGCCATAATGTTTGAATAGGTATGTTTACACTAGGCATGGTCCTCTTTCACACCCAAACATGCGGAATCACTCCGAGCTACGTTCAACCGAATCGATCCCTTAAGGATCCAAAGTGCAAAATGGTTGCAAACTTCAACATGTTATTACTCAGATATCGTGAAATTTAGAAACTTCTCATCTAATCCAATGGGATGATGTTGGGCCGCTCTATAATAACCTCTCTCAGTTTTTTTTATCTCGAAGTGGTTTTCCCGTGGTGTCAAGTTTTCAGTTGATGGAAAAAATGTCAAATGTAAGAAGTGAAATGTTGCAAAGTGGTGCAACTTTCATTCTACAACTTGTGTGACCAAATGAACTATTCCAACACATCTGAATAGGTATTTTTATTTTGGGAACGGTCATATTTCACACCCAAACACGCGGAATCGCTCTGAGCTACATTCAACCAGATCGATCCCTTAAGGGCCCAAAGTACAAAATAGCTGGAAACTTCAACATGTTACTCAGATACTATGACCCTTAGAAACTTCTCATCTAATCCTATGGGATCATGTTGGGTCCCTCTGCAATAAACTATCTCAATTTATTTTATCTCAGAGTGGTTTTCCTGTGGTGTCCAGTGTTCAGTTGATGGAAAAACTGTCAAATGCAAGTAGTGGAAAGTTGCAAAGTGGTACAACTTTCGTTCTGCAACTCATGTCACCAAATGAACTATTCCAATGCATCTAAATAGGTATGTTTATGCTAGGCATGGTCCTCTTTTGCACCCAAACACACGGAATCACTCTGAGCTACATTCAACCGGATCGATCCCTTAAGGGTCCAAGTGCAAAATGGATGCAAACTTCAACATGTTGTTACTTGGATACCGTGACTCTTAAAAAATTATCCTCTGATCCTATGGGATCATGTTGGTCCCTTCTACAATAACCTCTCTTAGTTTTTGTTATCTCAAAGTGGTTTTCCCATGGTGTTCAGTTTTCAGTTAATGGAAAAAGTGTCAAATGCAAATAGTGGAAAGTTGCAAAGTGGTGCAACTTTCGTTCTACAACTCGTGTGACCAAACGAACTATTCCAACGCATCTGAATAGGTATGTTTACGCAAGGCATGGTCCTCTTTCACACCCAAACACACGGAATTGCTCTGAGCTACATTCAACTGGATTGATCCCTTAAGAGTTCGAGTGTAATATGTTGAAATAGGCCATTCCACCTATTGTTCAGGTTGTGTCTCAGTGATATGGGTTTGATGTAAGTAGGATAGGGAGTAGGAATAAGAAAATAGCATTGGTAAAGGCATTGTAAGAGATTACTAATGTTTCCCCTATTGAAAATTCAGAATTGAGGCCCCTTAAAAGCAAGGCTAGAAGAGGTGAAAAGAAGAAATTGTTTGAAAATAAGTTAGAATAGGTTGGAAATAGGGTGAGGTTGTGGAGTTTGATGTGTTAAAAAGGCCTGCAAGGATAGGGGAGGTCAAAATTATTTTATGGCATGATGCCCTAGTTGAGAAAACAGGGGTTTTGAATGAAAAAGAGATGTTTGAGGGAGTAAAAGTGGGTAAAGTCAAGAGGCGGAATAATTTGGTGGTCAATTAAGTTTGTGCAAGTAGAATGAAGAGTGTTGGAATAGGTTTTGAGGTTCGGGTTCGGGTTCCAGGGTTCGGTTCGCCAGTTAGGCCAAATGTTTTTGGAGGGGGCTTCAGTTCGTTGGTACAAAAAAATGTAAAAACAATATATATATATATATATATATATATATATATATAATATATATATATATATATATATATATATATATATATATATATATATATATATATATATATATGTGCAGCCTATAAGCATGAATTAGGATTAGAATATCACATAACATCATATAAAATAAAACACCACCATAAATTTGATGTCATTTAAAACATGCATGATAAATATTCATCGTTGAAACTTGAATTGTGGTAGCTTGGTATACAGAGTCTATTGATGCTAGGGTTCAATTTATATGATTTTGAAAAAGAAGCCAACAGAGTAGAGTCATCAGCATTCTTCATAAATCATAAGAATTTATTTATAAACTAGCCATTTTGATGTCTTCTTGTAGTCTCAAACATTATTTTTTATCATTGTTACATTGGTCTTGAGAGTGGTGGCTTAATATAGCTCCACAATGCAGTGTAACAATGGCATAGGCAGATTTTTCTTTCAAAGAACTAAAGGGTGAGTGCACAATTGAAGTGTATAAACACATATATTTTTGTAATATCAAGGATACTTTTTGAAAATTCCATGCATTGCTAATCTAAAAGGAAAATTATTTTTCCTAATTTGTATGCAGTCATGCTTTTGACATTGTCAAAAAGAGCAAAACTTCCTTAATGATGCAAAGGCATGGCCAAGCAGTTCTAACTCTTCGCATGAGAGAAGAAGATGTTGGAGTTTACATCAAGTCAGTGAGAATAGAAGTGTAATGTGTTTTAGTTTGTAGTATTCCTCTATTTCTCTATAGATGTGTGATAAATTCTCAGTTCAATGATGTAGAAAAATATTTGAAAAAAGAAAGTTGTGTCACAATCCGCTTTCAATCTAGCAAGCAAAAATGAAAGCTCAACCTTTTGGAATGAAAATGCTTACAAGTTTGCAAAAAAAATGAATAAGAATGAGGTAGTTAAGGTGTTTGAAGTGATTTAGAGGTCACTTTTAGGGTTCCCTTGGGTGTGGGTCAAAGTCAATCCCCATAAAACATTAAAAAAATGTTCAAAAAAACATTTTTTGGATGCCTAGGCATGCAGGTTTTGTCTTGGTTTGCCTGGGTTCTGTCTGGGTTTTTCTTGGGTTCTCTTGGGTTCTTCCTAGGTGAACCAGACCCAAAAATGAAGGACCCTAGTCGAACCCATAGGTGAACCGAACCAGGACCTGCACCACCTGAGCGAACCAAGACCAAAACCAGGGCTAAAATAGAAGAACCCAGTAACATAGATAATGTGTCAAGAAGTTGACCACTTCATCTACTCTGAATATTATGTTTTGCAAGTGTTGTGAATATTATGCATCCTTTGGTTAATTGAGTTGTTCCAATCAAAGGATTAAATATATTGGAATCTTTTTATCAATCATTTCATGGAATACCAATTGAAAATGTATTTTTTTCTTTTAGATAAAGTTGTTTACCATCAATCAATTAATTTATTCAAGACAAACCATGAAGGACATCAATGATCAATGATATGGCTAACCAATTAATAAGTATACACGTGAATAATTCAAGCATGTACATGTGAATAAGGGAAGCACAAGTAGTCACAAACACATATTCCTTGAAGTATACACACAAATACATAGTATACACAACTTAATACAAAGTATATGCACGAATACAAGGTATACGCATGAAAACACGTAAGTCGCAAAGTATACATTGGAACACATGTGAGTCACAAGGTATACACGTAAGTTGTAAAGTATACACTTGAATACACATAACTCATATCTATTGAACCATGAATTTGTAACATGCAAATATGGACACCATCGATAAAAAATATTTGTATTAACCAAATAGCTATGTACACATACATCAATATATGTCGATATAATTATAAAATAGAGGTACAAAATAGCCATATAGGCTTACGAGAATGCCATATAGGCATACAATGTCAAATATATCCAATACAAAATATATGCACAAAACTGCCATGTAGGTATACCACAAAGGGCTTTGGAATCAAAAGTCATTGCTCTCCAAGCTCTCGAAATAAACTCTTGCCCTTTACTTGTTGATCGGATAGCAATAGGTCTGTCACTTGTTTGTGCTGCACTGGAGGAGTTCTCCTACTGCTCCTCCTAGTACTGTTAAGTTCTTGGTGAATTTTTAATTGTTACAATAAAGTAAAGACATTAATATATAGAAATTACATTATAAAAAATGATATATTTAAAAAAATAATCACTTACGGCTATCTCACGATCACTCTCCATGAGGGAAATATTCGCATGCCAATGTTGAGGCATGCTCAAGCCCTATGTAAACCATCCAAATAGAAATTAGACTACGAATCAATAATTTGGTTTGATTTTTCACTCGAACTAACATCTATAACAACAAATGTAAATTGAAATTTAGTAATTTGCCTCATACCTCCCCTGTCAGAGCCATTGAGGATTGTATAGCAAATGAAATACCGATATCCATTACCTTCGTAACATTTGGAGGTGTTTCCATAACCAACATCTGAAAATAAAACAACAAATTATTCAATCACAAAAAGTTACAATAGCGATCCACGTCATGACTTATAATGTATGAGATCTAATGAACAAAATTTTGAGTACTTATTAAACTATATATTTCTAATTATCATGCTTAATATTTTCCCTATCCATAGCTTGTTCGAAATGACGTGTTTTTAGGCTTTTACCCATAGCAGCAAGCCGCTGAATCATTTGATTAAATGCTTTCGTAGACATGTACGATATCTGTGGTGGCATAAAGAGGGTAGTGAACTATTTTAAAAAATGCCTCAAAAGAAATGGGGTCTCATGGTGATGGAATGCCATTACAAAAAAATGCATGTCATGGCATTCCATTGCCATAAGAACACATTTCATTTAGGAATTTTTTCAAAAATTTCATTGCCTTCTCTATGGTATTATTGCTTACTATTATCCTTTGATAGATATTTTTTCTAAGCATCCATAGTTTGTTGGAAAGCACCTATTTTAGGCTTTTAGCAATAGCAGCAAGGAAGTGAGTAGTGTGATAAAATTATTTGGTGCACATGTATGAAAAATGTGGTATCATAAAAAAGGTGGTGAGCATTTTGAAGAAATGCCTCAAAGAAATGTGGTCTCATGATAATGGAATGGAATTCCATCACCATGAGACCGCATTTCTTTTTCCATTCCATCATCATGAGACCACATTTATTTGAGGCATTTTTTCAAACTACTAACTGCCTTGTCTATGATATTACTTACTGTTATGGTTTCATAGATTTTTTTCCAAGCATCCATAGTTTGTTGTGCAGGTGCACCTTTGCAAGCACATGCCTTCATGTGAAGAAATTGCGTCACTGCTTATGTTGACTTTCTAAACAACTATATTGTAGTTGAAATTTTTTCATCTATCAACATCTAGTTATTAGTTATGGAATGTGAAGTAATGCTTTGAGTTTGAATGGTGTGCAATGCAACGTAACCAATGATATGAATATAAACTACACAAATCTATTAAGTACAATTCATTAGTTAAACTCTTTATTCTATTACCTGTGTGTAGGTTTGAGTAAATCCATTGGCACTGGGAGGTGTTCCCTCGAAACCTCCAATATTACCCTGTTCAACATCAAAAATCACATATTAAAATACCATTCATAAAAAAATGCTATTAACATGTAATAAATTTATAATTGTTTACTAGTTACATACCCCGCCGATAGGTGTACTATAGAAATAAGTAGGTGGAGGGTTGGTGTATCTAGTCTCAACACTGTGACCTTGCAATTTTATTAAAATCATAAAAATAAATTAGTTAATCTTGCATTTCAAAATCAAAATTTAATAAATTAAATTCAATGAACATGCTAACTTTTACCTGAGTATCAATTCCATACGCATCATGCAAAATTTCAATCGCCCTCTCCATCTCCGTAACTGCATATGGATCCTGCGTAGAAACCTCTTGAGTGCTAGTGGGGTCATATGAACAAGTTGCCCCACAAGATTGACACACATGGGTTCGAAGGCCACCACTCGAAGACTCCCCTAGATGGCATTGTAGAATAGGGCTAGTATGATGGATGACACTCTGGGTCAAAGTGTTGATCGCCTACATTGTCTCTACGTCGGCACTCCCCTTCATGATGGCAAGCATAACAACGTGCTCACGAGGCAGCCTAGCGAGAGCTTGTCTCCCTTGTTGTGTAGGATCTGACTGTGCACCGAGCCTATCCTAAGCTAACCCCCCACCTCTCCCCTAGAAGTCCCTCATATCAAAATAATTTGGGATTTTGTTCAATATGAATTCACTGTATAGTTTCCTAAGAAAAAATTGGGGGACTTCACAATTGTTGCATGGTCGGTCATCAAAGACCATGTACCACCTATCATAAAAATGGTTCCTAATCTCTTGGTGGTGGCACAAATGAATAAGAAACCTCTTCGCATTAAGGATAAGATTTTGATTTGTGTGTGGGTTAGTGAATAATGAGCACAAATCACCTTTTGTAATTTTTACATCCTTTACTTGTTTACATGATAGTTTATCCGCATAATATGCCCTAGCCATTTGCCTCTAATCTTTCCATCCAGTTATTTGCTTGCTAATTAATCTACATTTTTTAACATATCTTTCAATGAATTTGCAAGGGTCATTCTTTATGTGGTTGAACCATTAGGATCACTCAACCTACTAATAAAATCCTCAATTTTTTTTTTGTTGTTCTCAATATCATTCAATAAATTTTGTTGGGTATCAAGAGGGTGTTGAGGGATTGGTGGAGGAGGTTGTTGTTGAGGTTGATTTTCTTGTTGAAGATATTGTTCTTCAGGATTTGGTCGCTCTTCTTGTTGAGGATTTTGTGGGTTTGTTGGTTCATTTGCATCTCCTACAAATTCAAAAAAAAAATCAAATATAACCTAAAACTAAGGAATTCAAAACAAATAGCAAACAATACTTACCTCTCCCACCTCTCCGTCGTCGTAGCACCATCCTTGCAAAGAAACTGCAACTCTTGTTGAAGATTTGTGCCCAATACCTCCTCCTAGAATGCGAGCGTGAAAGTTGGGGGTTTGGCCGCGGGCAGAAGAAGAAAATAGACGAAGTGAAAATGAAGACTTTCACATTTTTATTTTCTTTTAACATGCAATAGTGCGAGCACGTTATAACGAGATCGCACTATGAGTTTTCAAACTTTTTTTAGAAAGTGGCCACGAAATTGCTACCCAACTTCATGCACCCACCCTTCTCTGCATCATGAGTAATTTTACTTGGTATTTAATATTCTTACATGGGATGTATTAAAATATTTACAAAAAAGTATAAAGTTTTAATGAAAAAAAAAACAACTAATAGCTTTGATCTAAGCAACATCATCATCCACCATGAATGCATTTAGTCTCCAATCAATATTCTTCAAGTGAACCTATTGGAGAAGAATGTGCATCCAATATACAATATCATATGCACAAGACCTGAACATAATGACCCATGCCATAGGTACCCCCATATGCTTCGAGTCGAATCCAAGAATTGTATACAACTGAAACTGTCAAATGGCATAAGGTACAATGTATAAATAGTATTTTTTATTTGACTATAAACATTTTCAATTCAAATCTACTAAGGAATACACAACATACCTTCATTGCACATTAGTACCAGATGTATAATCCATGACCAATATGTTGTTGTGGCCATATTGAAGAACCCAATCAAGTTGCTCTGGTAATTGAGTTCCCAAAACAAATGGTATTTTTCCATCTCCATCAACAATAGTGGCACTATACTCCTAATATGCAAACCACTTTTCAAGGTTTTTCAAAACTCATTTTTGCACTGAAAGAGCATCATTACTATTAAACATGTAGCTTTATGTTTTAATTTTATGATCAATATTTTCAATGTCATCCATGGTAAGAAAATCATCCCTAGAATATTGACCCTCAAACATGGTCATCTTCTCATGTGCACCATTTGCTTATGTTACTATCATAATTAAGCTAGATGTTCACTCAACTTTCTATGTATTATCATTATGCCATCATAGAGAACAAAAATAGGACAAAAGGATACTCTTGAGAAATCATTAAATCCATAAACATTTAGGATAGTTATTGTTATTAAGGATACTAGATAAATCTTGTAGGATGGTTATGTGCCTAGATAGTCTTATTAAGGTTATCATAATCAACAACAATAACAATAATAGGTTCTACATAGAATTTTATTAGGTACTAAATTATGAAGGTTTCCACCTTGTTGTTAGGCATCAATTAGAAGTCAGCCAAAAAAACTAAGAGGATTATTTCATAAATGCTAGTATCAAGACTAAGATCATTTCATGTAAAACTCTACCATTTTTCTCTTATAAGATAGTAATCACTAATTTGCTAGTCTTGAATCACCTAATAGGATTTTTTTGATAATTTAACATCACTTAAAAATTAATACCACACATATAGAGGAGAGTCCCAAAATACATCTAGTATCACTAAGATAACATTTTCGTAAACTCAAAATATCGTCATGAATAACAAATACAATTGTCCTTGTTTGATTTTATTGAGTGTGAAATTACAAACTAGCCTTTTTTTCAATGATGAGGCCCTCATATTAGTAATGAAGGATGCCAATACATAGTAATATTCATGATTGTTATGTACCTTAAAGCATAGACTTGTAGCTCATTTTCTCATTGATTGCTATAAAACCACCCTAAATAATATTACAAGAAAGGAAGGAAGTTGGGTTGTCAGCAAATACCATAATACTACTATGGATAGTCCTTTCCTTCTAAGGAAGTCCTTGAGTCACATAGTATCATTGAAATCTATGATAAAATCATGATGAAATTTGGAAGACTTATAAATGAGGAGAATTACATGAGTGATGACAATCATGGTATTAGAAATACAATGAAGGGACTCCATTCAATGAGTCTTAATGACTTAGCCTTATACAAACTTCACAATACAATATCCATAATACAATATCCCAAGTATATTGTATAACCATAATCATAATAGACACAACTACTCATATGGTCATGACAATCATCATTGTCCTTAATCTTAGAAACAATATTATGGTGTGTTGTGTTATATGTGTCTTCTCAAGTCAAAAGCATCATGGTAACCAATAATATTCAAGAAACATACAAATTATGGAACTATTATAATGTCTTACCTTATTAAGGGGAAATTTCCATTATCAATATCAATGATAATCATGACACTTGGGACCTTGCTACCCTCAAATTATAACATTGACCTCTAGACATATTGATAATCATCATTACCTCAATGAATACCATAAATAAGAGAGATATTATCATGATGAACTCCATGCGCCTAGTCATACATAGGAAAATCATCTCCATTAACAATACCATACCATTGAAGCATTGTCATCAAGGTTTCAATATTTTATTCATAAAGACTACCATAAAGATGGGAGAATCTATTTAAATACAAAATCTTGTCAAGCATATAAAGTAAATTGTCACCAAGGAAGGAGATAGGAATTGCAACATAACACTTCGGCATAGTTATTACTTCAATTCATTGTGGAAAGAACATGTGCACATGCAAGTTTTGAGTAACCACTTTCAACTAAATCTCACAATCTTGGGAAATTCAATATCTTCATTTTAGTACTTGAAAAATCCTAATTTTCACATTTGCAAAAAAAATCATATATGGTTGAGATAAATTTAAATCACTACAAGTAGAAGACATATCTTGAAATCAAAGAAGAAAAGAAACTAATTAATTTATCTTTCATAAAGCCTATTATTTTTTACCTTCAAACAAGATGATACTCTAAAATAAAGTATTCTACTCTCTTCACAATTTCTACTATTCAATTGTAAAACTCTATTTTTAGTATTGGTATATTTCTTCCCTCTATACTAGGCAAGGCACACCCTTCTTATTAAATAGATCAAACAACCCACTTTGGTGCAAAATGTTAATTTTTGGAGATAAAATAAATAATATTAATAGTTAAACCAAAAATAGAAATAGCAGAGAGAAATATAAATAGATCAAACAACCCACTTTTTCAACTTTCTTATAACCCTAAAAGACTCATGGTACTCCATTGCTTCTCTTGCAATTTCAAGTGGTGTCTTGTCCTCACTATTCCATGACCTTTTCTACATTTTCTTACCAATGTTACACATATAAACTACCCTCACCAATAGAGACAGATCGGGTGTCACATTTATGTTTTGAATGGAGTAGATAGTTCTTGGTAGGTAGGAGACTATGATCCTGACTGTTGGATAGGTTGGAGAAGGACTATTTAGATAACTTCTTTAGTATTTGTAAATATATTAAATTTTGTTTTGGTTTAAATACATTCTTTCAAAATTGATCTTTACACTTGTGGAATTGATTATGTGTATAAAATTAAACTTAGATTGATGGAGACCAATTAATAAGGAATTTTTGAATGTATTAAATTTGCCTCACCTTTATTGTACCTAGATGTTTGAAGTGAGATTGTGTCTATAGACACCATTTAGGAGCTTGTTACATAAGGATTTATTCTCTTATAATCAGGTCCCTAGGTGGACTAATTCAGTGGCTTTGAATAATGATTTAAGGCATTAGGAAAGTATGTAGTATACCTAGAATGATGACGTAGGGTAATGAATGCTCTCATGATTATCCTAGATAATCAAAATGAATTATGATTAGTTCTTGAATACATCATGCTAGTGTGCAATTTGAAATTGTCCTTTAGTTTACATATAATAACTACTAAGGGAGGGAAACATTAGCCCACATTCAAAGAAAGGAATTAAAAGAAAAGTACACTCAAATACACAACCATCACACACATTTCAAAGGGACGAGAAGATTGAGAAAATCAATATTTTTGGATAGAATGTTCTCACAAACTTATTTTTGTGTAAAAGAGTTTGAAAAGCCCTATAAATTTATGATACAATATAGAGATTTTTTGAAATTTTAATATTTCCTTTCAAAATTTCACTTTTAGATATCCCTTAATTTTTTTTATATTTATTTTACTAAGATTCCTTTAATAATTATTCAATCTATATAAATTATTCTTCCATTTATTTAAATTCAAATACTGACCAATTTATTGGTGTTCTCAAGGCTCTTCCATTTAAGGTTGGATATGAAGCCATTCTATGTAATGTCGAATGACTATTATTATAGGAAAACCCTACCAAAGTTAATAAAGTTTCCCATTGGATTTAAGCACACTGCCTGGGTGCAAAAAGCAGACAAGGACTCAGAGCAACCCATTGAAATTGGCATGCCCAATGATGAAATCACAGAAAAAATCTATCACCTACACACAAAATCTCAAGAAGTCCACAACGTTCTGCTCGAGTCCATACCTTTTCAACAATATCACAGAGGAAACAAGATACAATTCTCAGGCAGTGAAATCTAGCCCTCCTCACTACAAAATATACTGATTGACTGAAAAATGCAAGAACAACAACCAACATAGTGCCAACGAGACATCCCAAAATATACTTGTACATAATTTAGAAATTTTAAAGCAAATGGCACCTAAAGCTGGTATAAGGCCAAATTCTGCAGTCTTTCTAGCATTTTCCCTGCGTATGGCCAAATGGAAGCATTGGAACAGGGTATGGACAATGGACATCTATCAAAGCTTGCAAGTTAGAGGGAATTTGTTAGATGCAGCTGCAACTACCGTGGAAAACATGTATGCTGAGGTTAAACAATCATGGGTTGCTACAGATATCATCATACACTTGAGAAATTAAAAGAAAAAGTGCAAACAATTTTAAAACTGCAAATTAAAAGAAAATAATGCAGATAATTTTAGAACTACAGAAGAATGGTGAAAAGGATCATACAATTTTTATCACTTCACAACGGACAACAATTGGTGTTCAATCAACACGGAAAACAATCTTGATTGTGCAAACAGAGCTTCTGCAACTTTTGGATGGACAAAAGAGTGCGCCTGGGATTGGCAATGCAAGGTTTCAATGTCAATGGATAAAATAGCGCCCAAAATTTTGACGCAGGAAACTGGTGATTCGTTGGATGCGAACAGAGCAGCAATAAATCCTTCACGGTGGACATAACTACAACGGGAAAGGCCTTTCGACAAAAGTAAAAACAACACTAAGAATGGGATAGTGGAATTGCCAGTTAAGAGGGGGCTCCACAGCACGTCCACACTAAGCAGTCAAAGCTTAGTGTGTGACGTTTAAGCCAAGCCATTAAAAGACATTCAACTACAACTTTGTATGCTGTTATCAATTAATATTCAATTATGGCATGGGCCTAGAAAATAAATTTAAGGCACACTTTCTATCCTTTAGTAACATCATCTATTTATTATAACTTCTCATTAGTTGGCTTTATTTCTTTCAATTGTCTAATCTTTTAAATTACTCAAGATACTTATCTTTATTCACCAACTACCTTTTTCTATCAGTATTTTTCAAACAATCTCCCTTGATATCAAATTCTCACAAACAATACTCAAGTCGAAATCATAGTCGACAAGAATGTTGCTGACCCTTGAGGCCTATCAAGTCTATGGTGTCACGACCAACCTTATGGGTTACAATACTCCAATCTTGATCTCAAAAAATGAGAGGTAGGAGAACCATCTCTCAAAGGGGGACGATATGAAATCTTTATCAAAGAAGTAATTGACAGACAATTTCCAACATAGATTATTTCTCCTTACGAACTCTGGCCTTCGTCTGCTCTGTCTCACGTCTACAGGAGTCTCATACTGGGAACAACATGTCAATACAAAATCTTGTCAAGAGCATGGTATGCTATTAAAAGAAGCTAAAACAAACATACATCTCAATAAGTTAAAACGACACAACCATTGATGCCCTAAAAGAGAAACTGCGGATTAGTGTGATCCCTCATAATACCTATTTCAATGAACCTACAGTCGGACAGCCAGGACAATCTTCCTCTGTTGCTCACCAATCTTGCCTAAACTTCACCCTGTCCAATCTTATCTGGGTTTGTTGCAATCAAACACTTATAACATC
The DNA here is from genome assembly GCA_007258455.2 of Sequoia sempervirens. NCBI lineage: Eukaryota > Viridiplantae > Streptophyta > Pinopsida > Cupressales > Cupressaceae > Sequoia > Sequoia sempervirens. The sequence goes on from VDFB02281492.1 coordinate 473,205,029, forward strand.
ATGGGGTAGTAGTCATTCACAGACAAGCGACAAGTCTAAGATACATTACTTTTGCATTCTATGCAAACTAGAGATAGCCCTCCGAGTTAAAGGTAACCTTCGACCCATTGGGCAATCTTTATCTAGTTTGAGCAGTATAAGATCTTAATTTTTTTAGTGTTAATAACATTATCTGTCCATCAAGAGTACTACTTGTTGGAACACGTTTGTCTTTGTGTCAAAAGATTGACATATTAATGTCCGATACAAACTCTAAAGATAAGCGGATCCACGAAAGGCGGTTAGTCCATGTCCCAAATTCGAAGGGAGATGCTGGCAATTAATCCAACAATCCCCCCCTTAGCATCACACAAGAGAATTCGAACCCACGACCCTTCTCTAATATCATTTGTTTGAACAAGTTTGTCGTTGTTCCAAAAGATCAACCTGTAAACGCTCATACAAATGCGGAAGTTAAGCGGATCCATGGGAGGCAGTTAGTCCATGTAACAAATCCAAAGGGAGATGTTGAAGATTAGTCCAACATAACTAGCCCTTTTTTTACAAAAATGCTATACTTACAGTCATACATTTAACTCAATTGCATGGCAAGCAACAAAGAGACATGGCATTAGGCAAATTCACTGCTAGCAATTCACCGCTGGAAAATTCACCGCCAACAATTCACTGCAGGAAAATTCACCCCCAACAATTCACCGCAGGAAAATTCACTGCCATGACAAATTCACCTCAAGGAAAATTCACCACCAACAATTCACCGCCACAGAAAATTAATCCCATTAACATTTTTTAATATATATTTCCAAAACTTTGAACTTTTGTTTGCAAAAGAATAATTTGAACTGCATTTTTATTATCATAAATCAAATTATTCTTTTGCAAAAACTTCAAAGTTTTGGAAATATATATTAAAAAATGTTAATGCGATTAATTTTCAGTGACGATGAATTGCTGGTAGTGAATTTTCCTTGAAGTGAATTTGTCATGACGGTGAATTTTCCCGTGGTGAATTATCAACAGTGAATTGCTGACGGTGAATTTTCCTAGAACCAAGAGACATACATACTCTTAACTTCTCAATGTTAAGAGGAGAGGAGGTCGAGGTCTTGGCAGTTTTATTTCCATAATGTCACACATATAGCCCACTTCAAACAGGGGTTACAGGGCATAACCTGAAGTTCATCATATGAAGTTTAAAACTACAGTATCTCATAACTAAGTATTCACAGTAAGGAACAGAAAATATCCTCTGTAATTCCAAATTCCAAATAAATAGGGCAGCTTAACCTCCCATGATTCATAGCTAAAGCAAGTGAATAAAGCATTCATGCATATGAAATCTGTGCAGGGGATGCTTAACTAAATTCCTAAGATGACTTAAGCTATAAATCAAGATCATTTACTTCCTCACCTTCAGGGTAATGCTTCGCTCTTCAAGAGCCCCTTCTCTGCTTTGAGGGTGACCCACCAAGCATTGGAGTGCTTTAAACTCCAAACATAGGGTGACAAGGATCAGGCTTGCACCCAACTCTCACATATGGAGGCATCCGTAAGATGGACCAAAAGTAAAAGGATCCGGTGAAATGCAAAACAAGCTTATTTTGCACCAATGTTAAGAAGATGCAAGTCATAACATGCGAATCTTAAAGAAGAAGCACTGGCTTTATGCTTCTCTATCAAGGTTCAGTAAAGAGACCTGAAACATTGGAACCTGAAAAATCTATGCAATCAAACCCAAAATATTATTTCAACATGATCTATTGCATGGGGAGTGCAATAAGGTTTATGCTTACAGTTGCAATCTGGTCAGGTGGTTTAGACAACTGGCCAGTAAAGCATGCAGAGAACCGCACACAGGTTCCAGAAACCGCAAAACATTGTAAGTTTGTACCAACCATACCATAATCACACTAAACATAATAAACTGAACCATGGGAAACATACCTACACCATTTCTAAGCTGCACAATACTCTTGAACCGTGTATTAAACCCATGGAGTAATGATAGATGATGCTTAGGTAAACACAGAAGAAGTTAAGCTTGATTCCTTACTCAGGTTTGTGTACGACAGATAAGGAGATACAACTATTGAAACACAACATCACGAATGGTGGCCAATAAGCCATCTATACAATTATCAACATGAAACAAGCATTTCAAAAATAATTTTTTAATCTTCGTCAAAAATGTTATTATGATAAATAGGAAACGTCCAAGAAGATATTATTATAGCTATTGGACAATACCATTAGAATTTCGTTTATCAGCTAACATTAGCTTCTTGTGACTAAGAAACTACTAGTTTTGCATGGTGGGTTGGTAATGTTCGACTTATTACTCTTGTTCCATGGGGACTTTGAGAAACACCTCCTACCATCCCACCACTTCCACCACCAATCTTGAAATCTTTTCAAGATGCTTCTTGGTTTGGGGATGGTTGGGGATTTTGGAACATCCCTGAGATGTCCAAGGGACTCTTAGGAGTCTTCTAACTGTTCTCAAGTCTTCCTTGCATCCCCCATAACAAGCAAGTAAAAGAAAATCAATATTTTAAAAAAATCAAAAATTGTTTTCAAATTGCATGCCATGAACCCAAACTCTAATGGTCTATGAGCTTCACCCAAACCTAAGCACTCACCTAAAACTTATAAATAGGCATCTAAGCCTCATTCTAAATCACTTCTAAGTTTCATAAATTGTAAAGACTTGGTGTTGCAGAAAATAAAGTGATAAAATTGTGAAAATGGTGTGTGTCATGAAGGTTTATGTGGTCTTGAAAGCTTTAATTTGTGCTGCTTGTTGACCCCATTAGAAGCATAGTTTTGGATTAAATGTGATTGAATTAGAAATTTATAAACCATTTCTTTACAATTGTCTTGTGATATTGTAATGATGGTGTACATCTAGTGACATTTCTAATAGAAATTGAGTCAAATATTCATCTTAAATGTCTAAATTATGTTTTAATAGAATGTTGATTATGTAAGTTCCTTGTATTCATTCTCTTTCTATAATTGATCAAATATTTTTGATAGATCATGCCTCTAGCACATAGAAATTATAATACAACATATTATCAAAAGTTCATCTAAAATTATATTATTCAAATATTATATAAATCAATAGTAATATTTAGTCCAGAAATCCTAAATCGCATATGCATATCACAATATTATAAATATTTATGAAAAGTAAAATATTTTTATTAATAATAAGCATACCTCTTGTTAAGATGTTATCAATTATAGTTTCCAATATTACATCTATCAAAAGAAATATCAATGTATTGGAATAATAGGTGATTTGGGATTGACAAGAAAGTTTATTTGAATGCATTCATGAAACATGAACATCATTTTAGAAAATAAGATACTTTACAAATTGTGAAGCTTTTCTCAGTACTTGTTAGAGCCTTGAAATAAAAAGTCAGCCTCAATTTTGAGCTCAAGTTTCAAATAGTTCAAGTGCAGTCCTAGTCAATGGAAAGGGGTAAATAAAATAATATTTGTAAAATAGAGACAAAGTACACCCCAAAAAAATGTGTTATGAAAATCCAGTAGTTCATTGAGAGCTGTCATTTTAGGTAGCCTAGATCATAGGTTCTAACTCCTGATTTTCAGTTATGAAAATCACCAACACCGTGCTTGTCGAGTTCCTCATTCTTTCTCTTTGCCATGTCTGAAACGTAGTTGAACAAGACAGAAGAAGAAGATATAAGGAAGCCCCATACTGTTCACATGCTCAAATCCATGAAACCGCAGCATTCCAATTTAACCAACACTGGTACACTTCACTGCGAGGTTGAGCGAAGCAGAGGCATCCACATGCAGTGACAAGGAAATTTTTTGATCTATTCTACTTTCAATATAAAACACACATGTTATTTATGAAGAAAAAATTGGAAATATCCTCTTTTGTATGTTAGAAAACTTTCCATCAAATTATCAACCATGATCGATATTGATGGTTTGCAAACCTGGTGAATCTGACAATCGGATGTCAATCTTCAAGTCACATGGGTTCAAGTACTTTATTTGTCAGGCCTATGGCCCTATCAACCCTTTCTCTGACACCTCAATTTGATTTTCTTGGATGCAGTTGACAGTCTACTTGATTTTCTGAGTTGAAAGTTGATCGTATGGCCTGTATGAATGGTCACGTAACCGATCTCTTTTTAACCTTTTTACAATCTGCTCCACTGGATGGAGCATGATGAACAATCCGTGTACTTTATTAATCACCCATCTTATGCAAACCCTCATTTTGGGAGATCCAACTGTTCATGGATCATGGAACCTCTCATTTTGATTTCTTCCATTAAAAAGGTCATGATAATCTTTTATTTCTATTTGAATTAATAATGAAGATTTCAACGAGACATGAAATTGAAGAAGAGTAGAAGCCAGTCCCTTTGAGAATAGAGAATTCATGAGGGAATTATATATTTTTTTTAATAAAAAGTATAAAAATTTATTCATTCAAAGAAAGTTACATGATACAGCCAGTAAGAAACAAAAGTCAGAGGCAACAAGTCTCAACCAGCCAACATAAACTAGAGAACAACAGACCAACCATCCAAGAAAACTAAAACCCAATCACAGACCACCCATGTCATCCTGAATCAAACTTTGCAGTTTATGAGCACAATCACTAGGAAGCTACTCCCACTCATCCACCTTCCAATCATCTATAAACTCTAAAGCCCATTTAGACAGGCAATTAGCAACATTGTTCCATTCCCTAGGAATATGAACAAAAGACACCATCTCAATTGTACTACACAACTAGTGAATCTGCCACACAATCGAAGACAATTGCTAGTTCACCTCATCAATGCTTTGACTGTTTAACAAGTTTATCACAATTTGTGAAGCAGATTCACAAATGATCTTGCGCTAGCCAAGGGCACAAGCATTTTCCAACACAACAAGAATAGCTAGCCCCTCCATCAACTTATTAGTCTGGATACCATGATACTTGGAGAAGAAGAAGAGGGCAACCCCAAAACTATCCCTCCCTAAACCACCCACACCAGTATAACCTGGATTTCCTCTAGAAGAACCATCAATATTAATTTTCAAAGTCCCAACAAGAAGTAGAGACCATCTGCCTTCTCACTGAATTCTCCTTTTGGGGCATCTTCTTCCAATGGAACAAGTCTTCTTCAACATAAGACTACTCAGACCTAGATCTTGAAACACCTTAGCCTTCTCAGCATTCAAAGGGGCCTCATCATCACACTTAGCAAAAATAGTCTCCTAAAGCATATTGAGAATACGTTGCCAAAGTTGGGCAACCACCAACCTTTTATCTTGGAAGATCCTACGATTCCACTCCAACGAAATTTTCCATATAATGCACGAGGGCCCCACAGACCACGCCGTCTAGAGAGAGAATGAAATAGTAGGGGATCTCCCCAAAGACCTCCAAAACTCAGAAAGGGGTAAAGCATGCACATAGGGGTGCCTCCAAACTGCCTACCAAAAATGCCAAATAGCCCTAGAGAAAGAACATTGGAACAAAAGATGTGATGATGACTCCTCATTACTACCACATAGAAGACAAATGGATGGCCCCTGAAAATCCCTCTTCAGGAGATTGTCCCAAGTACGACATATGTCCCAAGCCATTAACCAAAGGAAGAAGTTACATTTGGGCCATGCAAAATTATTTCATACATATTTCCACCGAGGGATTTTGTCCCCCCCATACTTCCTTCTGTCTAAATCACAATACCCTGCTGCCACAAAATAAACCCCTTTAGGATCTAGCCCAAGCCAATATATCACATTGTTGAAGAGAACTACAAGGTCTTTTTGCTAAAATCTTTCCCAGCTCAGCATGATCCACATCTGAACCCCCAAGAGGCTAGAGGTGACACCCTTTCCACTTGAAGACCTCCCCTTGTCCCAATCACTCACAAGCTTTAAAATCACTAACCTTCATCCATCTAACATCTAAAAAAATAGAGCCCAAATTTCGTAGATGAGGATGAGAAGTGAATAAAGTAGGGTAGCCATCCCAAGAATCAAGCTAGAAAAGGGCATCATCCCCCTTGTGACAAATCCAATAAAGGTCGTGCGTGATCAAACTAGCACCTCTTTTAAGAGTATCCCAAATCATAGACCCCTTACCCTCCAAAGGGTAACGAGGCATGTCCATCTCCGTAGACGCTCACAAATATTTAACCTTGAGGATTTTAGCCCAACTTTGATCTTGACTAATACACCACCGTCAGTAAAGCTTGGTTGCTAAACCATGACCAGTCATGGAAGCCTAGCAAAGACCCAGTCCCCCATATTGAATAGGCCTACAAATAGAGTCCCACTTAACCAAACTCCACTTCTTGGAATCCAAACTCCCAAACCAAAGAAACTATCTAGAGAGTGCATCGAGATCTCTAATAAATCTTGCAGGAGCAACTTGAACCATACACCTGTAGAGAGGAAGTGCCTGGACTACAGCCTTTAGGGGCATAATCCTCTTAGAAAAGGACAACCACTGATAGGTTAAATGATTGACATAACCCCTAAAAATTTTAAAAATGAGCTACCAAGTCCTTCTCAGTAGAGGGGACATAGAGAGGGGAATTCCCAAATACACAAAAGGAAAATTACCTATCTAGAATCTAAGAATGCATGCAATCTGAGTTTGAATAAGTGGAGGAGTATTGAAGAAAAAGATAGATGACTTCCCTTCATTAATCTTCTAACCTAAAGCAGCAAGATAGACATCCAAAGCCAACCCAAAGTTACTCGTTGAACCTTGATTCTTGTCATCCCCAAAAGGGCAGTATCATCCACAAATTGTAAATGTGTTTGTGGAACCAAACCACCTCCCCAAGACCAACACTAAATCAATGTGCCCTACTCCAAAAGGATTTAAGGAACCTACCCAAACCCTCAACCATGATAATAAAGAGATATGGAGGCAAGGGGTCACCCTACCTAAGGCCCCTAGAAGCACCAAACAAGGAAGATGGTACACCATTAATCAACACAGAATACAACACCGACATGACACAACTCATCACCCTATTAATCCAAACCCTCAAAAAACCCAAAAGCATCCAAAATATTGTGAAGAAATGACCAGTTGACTTGATCATAAGCCTTGGCCATATCCAGTTTGACAAACAAAGCCTTCCCTTTCGAGACCTCCATGGAGTGGATAGCCTCTACTGCGATCACCACACCATCCTAAATGTCTACCATCCACAAAACCCCCCTACTCCTCTGAGATGAGTTTAACTAGCCAGGGCTTTTATCTCTCAACAATTAGCTTTGCAATGATCTTATAAACAACATTACACAAATAGAATAGCCTAAAAAGATCAAAAGAGTTAGAACCCTCACATTTGGGAATAAGAATCAGGAAAGTTGAGTTAAGAGCTTTCAACATTTGTTTATTGTGTTGAGATTCTTGCACCACCTCCAAAAGATCCCATTCGACAATCTCCCAATACTCTTGAAAATACTCAATAGGAAAACCATCTGGGCCCAAAGCCTTGCCTTTTTTCATGTTAAAAACAACCTCCTCCAACTCATCAAGAGAGATAGGTCGAGAAAGTTCAACATTGGCTTCATAAGGGACCATAGAAGGGATGCAAGCCAAGGCCTTATTCACTTTTTTCAAATCATCTGAAGCATCTTCTGATAATAAGGCAAATAAATATTGAATTTAGCCTCCTGGGATAAATCATGAAAAGAAGATAGTTATGCACCCTAAGAAGATAATGTAGAGGAAATAAGATTCCCATGTCCCTTGGCCTTGACAGAGTTGAAAAGGAAAACAATATCCCTTTCTCCCTCCTACAACCAATCAATTCTGTATTTTTGCTTCCAAAACAACCCCTCCCTTAATTCTCATTCAAAAAGCTTCTCCAAAGCTTTCACTTTAGCCTTAAGTGACTCTTGAGTGATACCATGGTCTATGTTCTACCTAGAAATGATATCCAGCTGATTTTGAGTTGCTGATTATTCCTTAAAGACATTCCCAAAGCATTCTTTGTTCCACATCTTTACCCAATTTTTCACAAAATGAAGCCTTTTAACAAAAGTATACATGGCTATCCCATGTGAAGGTGGACCATCAGCCCACGAAACCTTGACCAAGTCCAAAAACCACATTACCTAAAATTTGGAGGGGTTCTTGACATTTTCACAACCTTGCACAAAAAAATTATGGGTCAATTATTTGAGACACACTAGTCTAGGATTTCAGAACTGGAAATCCACTAGTTACTTATCCAGAAGCCGGAAACCAAAAACCTGTCCAACCTTTCTGAGATAGAGTCTACCCCCCATCTCCTATTACTCCAAGTAAATAAACCATTGAGAGGCTTTATATCTATCAAATTCATCTCCAGGTTATATTAAAGTTAAATAAACATGAAGAGGGCTCCAAACGATCCAATCTATTGAACAACTGGAATACTGAGAGGGGAGGTGAATCAATATTCTGGATAAGTGTAAAAATATGGGGGGCTAAAAAGTGGCCAATTTACTTTTTCATCCCAAAATAGTGAAAATGTGAGTGCGATATAGTAAAACATGCTCGCATTATGGGTTGGTAGTGACAAAGCCTAGGATCGGTCATTACCAAACCATAACACGAGCACGTTATGGTTTAAATTTCAAAAAACGTGTTTATTTTGAATTCAAAAAATGTGTATTTTTTGAAATAATAAAAAAAACATTTCCAAAACGTGAGCACGTTATAACGCGCTCACGTTTTGGCTTTCATTGAAATTTTCTTCTCTTTTTATTGTCTCTTTCTTCTTGTTATCTTTTAGGGAACTATATGCATGAAATAAATATATATAAGTTGACATTTACATATGGACATTTACTTTCTTATACTTTAAGTTATATTTCATGTATATAGTTTCAGGATGTTTGAGAGTGGTTTCAGATCTCTAAGAGCTATAATTCAAATTCTAGTTTTGGAAGATCTTACAATTTTTCAAATAGCCAAATTTCAGTAATCAACATGTCAAATATCAATAATCATGAGGTCAAATTTCATTAATCAACAAGTTGTATCATCTTTCTCTTTCTCTATCTCACTCATTGTTTATTCCTCAAATGCTCCAGATCTCTCTCTCACACTCTATCCTTCCCTCTATATTTCTATCTATCTCACCTATCTCTCTCTCCCTCCATCCCTCCCTACATTCCTCGTTCCCTCCTTACCTCTCTAATTTTCTCTATCTCCCCCCTCTCCCTCTTCCTTCCTCACACCCACCTTTCCTCCCTACTTCACTCTATCAAACCTATCCCTCTACCTCTCTCTCTCCCTCCCTCCTCTCTCTCAATCTCTCTACCTTCCTCCTTCCCTCTCTCTCTTCCTTCATCCTACCCACCTTCCCTCTCTACTTCTCTTTATCTAACCTATCCCTCTTTTCCTATCTCTCACCCTCCCTCCTCTCTATCTCAATCTCTCCTTCTTCCTCCTTCCCCCATCTCTCTATCATTCTCTCTATCACACTTCTCTCTCCCTCTATCCCTCCCTCTGTCCATTTCTTCTTCTCTCTATCTCTCTCCATCCCTCTCTCTCTATCTCACCTCTCTGCCTCCCTACCTCTCCCTCTCTCTCTACTCCCTCCCTCCTCCCCCTCTTTATCTCTCCTTATATACTTCTCTCTAGATCTATCTCCATCTCTACCTCTCCCTCCCACATTATCTCTCTCTCTCTCTCTCTCTCTCTCTCACTCTCAATCTCCCAACCTTCCTCCTTCACTTTGTGTTTATATATCTCATGCACACTCTCCCTCCCCCATATTTATCTCTAACTCTCTCCTTCCAAGCTCTCTACTCTCTATTTGATCATTCTCTCTCTCCATCTCTCTACTTCTTTCTCTTATTCCCTATATACTTATCTATCTCTCTCTCCATCTATCCCTCTCCCTCCCTCCTTCCCTCTCTCTCCCTCTCTCAATCTCCCCGCCTTCCTCCTCTCTCTCTCCTTCCCTATATACTTCTCTCTATCTCACCATTATCTCTCTCCCTCCCTCCTTACCTCTTTAATTCTCTCTCTATATGTCACCTCTCTCTCTCTGTGTCACCTCTCTCTTCCTTCCTCCCACCCACCTTCCCTCTCTACTTCTCTCTATCTCACCTATACCTCTCTACCTCACTCTCTCTCCCTCCCTCCCTCCACCTTCCTCCTTCCCCCTATCTCCATCTCTCATTCTCTCTATCTCACTTCCCTCCCTCCTCTCTCTCTATATCACCTCTCTCTCCCTCCCCCTCTCTCCCTCTCTATCTATCTCTCTACTTCTCCCTCACTCCTCCCCCTTCTATATCTCCCCTTCCCCATATATACTTATCTCTATCTCTTTCTCTCAATCTCTACATCTCCCTCCCTCCTTCCCTCTCTCTCCCAACCATCCTCCTCTCTCTCTCTCCATCTTTCTCTCGATCTCCTCTTTCCTCTCTACTCTCTATCCCACCATTCTCTCTTTGTCTACTTCTCCCTCACTATCTCTCTTCCCTATATACTTCTCTCTATATCCCTCTCCCCATCTCTCCATCTCCCTCCCTCCTTACCTCTTCCCTCTCTCCCTCGAGCTCAATCTCCCCACCTTCCTCCTCTCTCTCTCGCCTATCTTTCACTCACTCTCTCCTTCCCTATCTACTCTCTATTAAGCACCATTCTCTCTCCCTCTCTCTCTCTCTCTCTCTCTCTCTCTCTCTCCCTCCTTCCCTCTCTAATATTATCTATCTCTCCCTTTAGACCTATCAAAATGTTGATAAAAGACCACTTTTGATTTACCTTTTGGGGGATCAAATGAATTCATTTAAAATTTATTTTTGTAAGTATATAGTCCTTATTATAAGCTTCCCAAAAAGTATAATTTTAAATATATTTAATTTGATTAATATATTTTCTTTTTATTTCTTGTGAATAGAGGTTTTTTACCAAAAATCAAGCTCTTTGTTTTGCACATGTGGAAAAATAGTCAATTACCAAAAAAAAAATTCTAAAAATTATGTTTACGCTACGTATCGATGTCCTTGATCTTGCAAAAAAAAAGTGAATTTTGATACATACAAAAAAGCTTTGTTGTATACGGTCCGCCTATGTCTAAATTGTAATTGGTTTGATTTCAAAACTTAATTAAGAAAAAAATATCCACTAAAATACTATGAGACCAAATGGAAGTGCTGGATATCATAGTTACAAATATAACTTCAAAAAAATTAGAATTTTATCCTTCATAGAAAAAAAGTTATGTTGTATACAGTGAATATCACTCTTTAAAAATAGTGTTTACTATTAAAAAAGTAGTTTTTGAAGGAGATGGAAAAAGAAAGGTAATATGATTCCAAAAAATCAAAAATATATATTTAGAATTGTTGGTGTAAATAAAATATTGTACCTAGTTAATTCATTACTAGGGGACTTATTTACACAAGTTAAGTTTACTTAGGTCATAGGAAAGAATCTTTCTAGAAGGTGTTAGTTGTCATTAGTTGTTATCTTATCTTTTGACAACTACTACATGTGAACCTACGTAAGTGTGATTAGTTGTCTCATGTCATATGATTAATACACTTGTCATAATCCTATGACAGTGCGATTAGTTGTCTCATGTCATATGATTAATACACTTGTCATAATCCTATGACATCTTGCATCTCTTTGGCTATATAACCAAGGGGTCTCTCATTGTACAATCATCTCATATCATTGAATCGCATTGACATTGAATACAGTTTATTCTTGTCATATTCATCTCTCTCTCTTGTGATTTCCATTTGGTCTCAAGATCTTGGCAGCCATAGCGAATTCTAGCATGGTATCAGAGTGGGTTGGGTGCCATTGGAGAGTCTTTTTCTGAAGAGAGATACCAGATTTGGGGGTGTTCCTTTTTTGGCTCTTTCTTGCAGGTTCATATCGGAGCTTGTTGATGCAAATCTAAGCTTGACATTGCGTCCAAAAGGTTCGAAAAAGTCAATTTTTTCTTTTGTTTCATCCAAATCAGACATACAAGGCCAAATCTATGAGTGTTTGAAGTTGAAGAGTGGCTGCCAGATCCAGAAGGTAGCTGCATTTTCGGAGCTTTTTGGGTCAAATATGACCCTGCCATCGTGTCCAAAAGGGCGAAAAACCCTCAGATCAATTGCCAAATCATCCAAATCAGAGCAATTGTTCAGTGAGGCAAAAAAAAATTCCCAAGGAGTCGTATGGCCCCACAAGTCGTCATTATGACTGACGGTACGATTTTCTAAAAAAAATATATATATTTTATTGATTGAAAAATTTTGAGAATTTTTTTATAAAAAAATAAATTTCAATTGATTTATTGTTTGTGAAAAGTTTTGTATTTAAAAAATAAACCAAAAACATAGCAGAAAAAGGTTTTTTGTGTCATTTCATTGCAGGTCGTACCTGTAGACGCAGGTACTAACCTGCACAGGTACGCGACCACGTGGTAGAATATTATTTGCCACTATGGCCCCACCTCCAATCTTCACCAGCTAATAAAAGTATAACCGACAACCATATAAAAATCTGGTGCAATTTGGAGAAGATCCCAGAAGGTACGGTAAAAGAATATTTTGTCACCCCTCTAGGAATATTCCGACAAGTTTTCCGACAATGACGAACGCCGACGGTGATGGCTAAATGGCCATAAAATTTAATCATGCAGACTTCTGACATCATCATCTCGTCATCATGAAGTCAACAGCCTTTTAAAAAAATTCTACCCCCTCTCCATTTGAGTTTTGGTTTTTGTAGTCAATCTTCAAAGACTCATAACTTGTGCTCACGACCTCCTTTTTGCGAGCAATTTTATTTTATTTGGGCTAGAATTTCATGCTCTTCATAGTGGTTCAATCAATAGTTGGTTTTTGGACCTATTTTTTCCATAAATTGGAGATTCTCATAGGTGTTGTTGCTTCGTCCTCATTTTGGAAACTTCGGGAGCTCATATCTTGCTCCTACGGTAACATTTTTTAGTGCAGTTTTTTTTTAAAGTGCATGATTTTTTGTGTAATTCTCAGTGGTATGATCAGATTGATCTCATTTTGTACCAAAAATTGTACTTTATTATGTGGCCTATTTTGGGCATTTGCATGTACCAAGATCAAAGTCCACTTCGCTATTTTTAGAAAGTGGCAATTGTAAATGCACTACTCATAAAGTGCCAAATCAGATATTGTTGGGGGTTTTCTTGATTGAGTAATTTGGGGAGGTAATCTCGTAGTGGTTGCTTGCATTCGTTTCTTGGTTTATGTTCTTGTAATGGGGAAATCTCAAATTGAACTCCTAAATCCACATAACTATGCTACATGGAGAAAACCAATATGGAACTATCTCATGATGAAAGTTATAATAGGTCATCTAAAGGAGATTATTGAAAAACCTATTGATGTTAAACAATTGGCAAAATGGGAGATTGATCGTGAGAAAACACTTGGATGCATATGTTCATTAGTCTCACTTGATTTACAATTTCATATTGAATCATGCAATACACCTAAAGAGGCATGGGAGACTTTTGAAAAATTGTTTAGTAAAACAGATAAGATTAGAGGATATCAGATTGATATGATTTGATGAATCTTGATCCAAAAAGTTTTGACCACATCCAAGACTACATCTCCAAAATCAAGCAACTAAGAACACAGTTGAAAGAATGTAGTATTGAAAAAGAGGATTTACAATTGATTCTAAATGAGTTATCCAAGCTTGGTCCTGAGTATTCATTATTTGTTTCTCGCTTTCATACCCATAAACTTTCTATGGGAGCATCATGCGTTGATCCTCAGTTTGATGACTTTGCAAATCTCCTAATCCAAGAGGAAGTTAAGTTAATGAACATGGGTCTAATCAAGTCTTCCAAGTCACAAGAATTGGTGGCAAGTGAGTCTAAGAAAGAATCAGGGAATCTTGATAAGAAGCAAAAGAAGAAAAAAAACAAGTCAAATAAAGAATCAGAATCCTCATCCTCCTGAAAAGGACAATCATCTAAGAAGCAGAGGCCTTTTTGTGCATATTACAAGAAGGATGGACATGAAGAACATTATTGTTACAAGAAGGATATTGATGAGTTGAAACATCTTCTCAAAAAGAATCACATTAATTTACCTTCTAGAATGTATCAATCTTCTTCTCCTTCTACTTCAAAACAGTCTAAAAAGGACAAAGGTCATGCATCTACATCAAGAAACAAAGGACAAGCTCTTTGTGCTCTTTTAGGTCCAGGATCAGGGAGATGGCTTCTAGATTCAGGAGCATCTCATCACATGGCATCTTCACAGACTATATTCTCTTCATTTCGGCCTTGTACTATGTCTCCTATCTTGATGGGAAGCAATACATACATGAGTGTAATTGGGAAGGGATCTATTAGTTTTGGGGACAACACTTTCTAGGATGTTTTGTGTGTTCCTCATTTGACGAACAATCTTCTTTCCATATATCAAATTACACATGGTGGAGATGGGAGAACTGTGGAGCTCACTCCTGATTCAGTCATCATTCGTGACTTGGAGAGTAAAGAGATCATAGCTACTAGGGTGGTTGATCATTCATCTCGGTTGTATACCTTTTCACAGTTTGCTTTTGATGATGATATTGTTCCTTCGATTGTTGATCATATGAACCATGATTCAGAGGAGATATTTGGCTTCTTGAACTTTGGAGTTCTCACATCAGATCCAGTTCTTGAGTCATGCATTTTATCTCCTCCACCTACTGCTGCAATTGATGATGCTTGTGATTCCACAGTTTTGGTTCCTTGTGATTTAGTGCAGTGAGACATACATAGTCTTTTAGATTTGGATACTTTGGATGGCTTCCTGACAGGTATTTTAGACTTGTTTGTGTAGTCTCATATTGCAGATTTAGGAGACATCATTGATAGAATCCATCTTCTCTTTGATGGAGAAGATCCTTTTTCAGTTGTTATGAGGGAACACCTTGACCCTCTTGTTCATTCTCTACATGATCATTCTTCACAGTTTGGTGTGAGTGTGGATACTTTTGGACCACATTTGGAGGAGGATTCTTTGTCTTTAGAGGGGATATCCTTGTCTTTGGATTGTGTTCTACATTCATCTCTGGGTATGTGTAGGATCATCATGGAAAACACAGGCCCTTAAGTGGCAAAAAAATCAAAAAAATTAGAGTTAGGCAACTTGACGTAAAAAATTGAATAAGTTATCTTTATTATTTCAAAAATATGTAAGAATACAATCTATAGCAAATTGAATGTAGTTTCTAAACTCTTTGGGTTTTTTAAACTATTTGGTGAAAATTTGAAATTTCAATGTAGTAGTACTTAAATTTCGGGGGAAAAATAAGAAGTAGGTGTCTGTCTGACCACCCTAACCACAATAAAATGATAATATTTTTTTATAATATTTTATATATAACTAGAGGACTCATGTCTCGATGTGATGCATATTTTTTGTAATTTTTTTCCAAGTAAATAATTAATTATGATTTTTTTATTACAACTTTTAAAAAATATAGAAACTTGTATGTCTGACCACCTTAACTTGGTCAAAACTTGATGAAATTCATTTTTTCTTTTTTTAATCCTATAGTATGTGAAGCATAGAATATGATTCATGTTTTAGATTCAAAAAATGTGATACGATTTGAAAGCTATAGATGTTTTTCAATCAACCTATCAATCAAGACTTTAGTCATAATTTGAATAGAAAATGATTAATAATTACTTATTAAATTCAAAGTAAAGCATAATTTATATTGGTGGAAAGATAAGAATCTCCTTTAAAAACCCTTTTCGCTTCATCAATTTTGGGTAAAAAAAAAATCGTCAGCCACATACCCATCATATTGCCACTTTTTGGCCCATCATGATCCTGCACATACCCCTCTACTAAATTTTGGATTGTCCTCTTCAGTAGTGTGGCCTAGAACACCTGTTTGGAGTGTGTCATATTTTGGCATCAACATGGAGACACTTGAGCATGCTTCAGAGACATCATCATACATCATACATCTTGACATCTTGCATACATCCCTGGTTTTGTTTCTTCCTAAGGGGAGGAACGTTGTTCGGCGAGATGGATCATCTTCAGCATTCAATGTCGAGCTCCTACCATCATTGCAGGAGACTCAACATTGAGGGGGGGATTCCTTGTCTCTCTTCTACTTCTCTCTTATGGGGGGGTCTTTTTCCTCACATGAGGTTTTTACCTTCTCATTCATCATTGAGAGCATTTCACTTTTTTGTATTTCATCTCTCCTTTGGGGAGGAGTTTTGTCCCACTAGTTTTTCTCCTTTTCTCTGTTTGTGAGAGATTTCATTTGCATTTTTACATGGGTACCTAACATGGCCTAGTATTCGGGACCCATTCTTGCATCTTTGTGTCATTTGCATAATAATTTGCTACTCCCTAAGTTGCACTTAAGGGGGGGTGTTTGTGTAAATAAAGTATTGTACCTAGTTAATTCATTACTAGGGGACTTATTTACACAAGTTAATTTTACTTAGGTCATAGGAAATAATCTTTCTAGAAGGTGTTAGTTGTCATTAGTTGTTATCTTATCTTTTGACAACTACTACATGCGAACCTAGGTAAGTGTGATTAGTTGTCTCATGTCATATGATTAATACACTTGTCATAATCCTATGACATCTTGCATCTCACCTTGGCTATATAATTAAGGGGTCTCTCATTGTACAATCATCTCATATCATTGAATCACATTGACATTGAATACAGTTTATTCTTGTCATATTCATCTCTCTCTCTTGTGCTTTCCATTTGGTCTCAAGATCTTGGCAGCCATAGCCAATTCTAACAAGAATCTATAGACAAAATGTCACAAATCACTAGTTTGTATCATCTTCAAATTCCTCATGGTTTAGTAGCTATAAGTGCACGAGAGTGAAGATTTAGTTAAAAAAAATCAGTTTAATGTCCAGTTTGGCCAAAAATTGTAAACCAGTATTGTGGGATCACCCTACTGCAAGTGTGTGATCTTTATAGATGTGAATATGGATTAAAATGAAAGTCTCCACTAACAAAAAAACTTATGGTGGTAGTGAGATCAATGCATTTTGTATGACCCAATATACTCATGCCATATGTCCTATCTAATAGACATATTATCCATAGTTGTGGTCATGAATATTCAAAAAATACTTTTTATGTTTTATTTATCCACCTGGTTATATCTCCATCATCAATATCTAATTGTGGATATTGACTTGCAAGAACATTGCATGCCTACAAGGATGTGCAATTTGTCGATCTTGCAAGGTGCAGTGATCCTAAATAACCCCCATGTTACTTTATGCATGAATGACCATAGAGATATTATCTCTATAAAATTGAAACTATACAACTCCATTGAGGTCTAAAGGATTATCAACTATTTAGTCTATAGATTCTTCCTTGTCACTGGATCACATGCATACTATGAGACAATATATCAAACTCATACACAAGGATCCTCACATAGACATGATACCATGAGACTCATGAATTCATAAACATAGAATGACATATTCACACAACAACTTTGAGAACTATATCCTTGACATAGACTACCACAATTTAATAACATGACAGTTCACACACATAATGCACATCCACAAAATATTATTTCACTAATTTCAGCTAAAGCATATACCCCATCTAAACCTTCCTCAACTCCCTTATTGTTCAATATATTCACTTGTGTGTATGGTGAATTGTATATTACCTATATCATGAAAATTATTAAGGAAGTTGAATATGTAACTATATTTCACATACATATGTCTAGTAGAGAAGTTGTAATTACGTCTAAAAAAAATATTTTCCCTTTATTCTTTGATGGATGTCCATACCCTATTCCAAAGCTCCCATTTGGCATAGGCTGGGAGGATGTTGGAAAATGTTGTAGAGTTTGGCTTTATACCTACCAATTATATTATCTTGGAAGTTTCTTGATCCTTTTCAAAAAATAAATTTTGTTAATATCCCACAATCAGAGCATTTGATGAAAATAATGCTCTTTTATGGATTATGTCAAAAATTTCAAGTGCTTGGTCTATGCTTCCAAATTTTTCATATAATCATTGCATTATGTCAAATAGTTCACATGCCTTGCTATTGCTTATACATTTTACATATATATTTGCCACAACAATTGTAGCTACAACATGTGATAAATTGTTTATCCTATTATGGATGTCCACATCCTATTCCAAAGCTCCCATTTTAGTGCACAGGATGGAAAGTAGATGACTTTACACCTACAAATCAAATTTGGTTAAAATTTTCTCAATCCTTTTCAATAAACATATTTTGTGCATATCCTGCAATCATAGCATTCCATGAGATCACATTTATTTTATGCATTCAATCAAATAATTTGCATACCTTTTCTATGATTCCATTACACACATGTCTACCCAAGCATTTCCAACTACAATATTTGATAATAATCTCCATTTATTCTTTGACGAATGTCCATACCTTGTTCAAAATCTCCCATTTTGGAATGGGTCGAGAGTATGCTAGAAAATAAAAAATTGATCAAGTTCAAAACATATTTTTTATGAATGTTGAAATGACAAGATAGATGGGAGTACCCTTTATCACCTTTTTTTGCATATTTTTAGGTATCAAATATCTTTATGTAGCACTCTTGTTTTATTTGATCAAGCACTTATGGGAATCCACCAAAGTTCTATGTGGGAACATAATTTGAATTAAAATGTTAACAAGATCATTATTTGAATGAGAATGGAAAAGATCTACCACTTAAGTGGTCAACCTTTAGAGTATGTTGGTTAAGTCTAGCCATAAGCCTCTAAATAAGGGATTTATTTTAAGATCATGTGGGTGTATGGAGGATGAACACGTTTTTTTGTCTTGATGTGAAGAATTTGTCCCTAAGGGTCACGCATACCAAATCATAAATGACGACTTGATGGAGGATGGAGCCTGAGTGGTAAATTCATCATGGCATCCATTCACTAGGTTGATTTCTTCAACCTAGGTAGCCTAGAGTTCAAGTTTTTCAGTTGGAAATCATTCATCACAGTCAATGATATACCCTTCTTAAATCTTTTGGTTTTCTTGGTGAATCTATTTGTGGGAGGAGGATTCACCATAGTTATTTTGGCAATCTCGAAATATACGTTCTTTGATGGTTTGGAAAGAATGACTTAGATTTGGATCCACATATTCTGATTGGAAAAAATGTTTCTATTGGATATAAAATCAAAAATAGAAAGAGAAATAAATGAGCTTCAACATAAGGGCAATTGTTTCTTTATGTTACATTTGAAATAAATATTGTACAATTGCATCCAAATTAAAAAAAATTCTAGTTTGTGTGTTCATCAAAATTTTACACAGTTAAGTAATAAAGTTTGAAATCATTCCAATCAATATATTTTATATAGTATTGCAGTACTATAATTATTAGAAAAAGACAAGTTAATTAAATCTATAATATTTAAGTTAATTGAAATTTACATCATATCAAACAACTAAATTATAGATAGTTGGTTCTTGCGCACACCCTAACTAATAATATTAAGACAATAAATTAAATCCTTGTACAATTTCATTGGCATAACATCAATAATTATAAAACCTAGATCTTAGCTCTTAATCATGAATATTATTTTCAACTAGAACTTTACATAATGTGATTCCGATGTATTATTATAGATGTGGGTATATACTTAAATACACATTTGAACTAGCAAAATATTTGTTAACTTTTTTTTTTAATATTTTCTCTATTAATACTAAAGTAGTATAAAAATAACATATTAGTATCGTAATTTATTTTTTTCTTTAGTAAAAATGTGAATAACATAACTTGTAGTTAATTAGTTATTAGTAAGTTGACTTTCAACCAATCAAAAACAATAATTTTTTTAAAATTTAAAAAAAAACAATTTTTATAAAATAAACTTGCAAAATATTTAACTTTATAAACTATAAAAATTATTTTTTTAGCAATATAATTGACTAAAAAGTTTTATGTGTTATTGCCACAACATACAAAAACAACTCAATCTTAAATCTTAATAAATTAATAAATCGTCACCCTTGGTTTCCGTCCTTTCTTCAAACTGAGGAATATTGGTG
The DNA here is from genome assembly GCA_007258455.2 of Sequoia sempervirens. Taxonomy (NCBI): domain Eukaryota; kingdom Viridiplantae; phylum Streptophyta; class Pinopsida; order Cupressales; family Cupressaceae; genus Sequoia; species Sequoia sempervirens. Next base: position 473,225,117 of record VDFB02281492.1, read on the forward strand.
ACGGGAATATAGAATGTTTCGTTTCATGAATTCCCACATGCCCAGTTACGTATTAACAAAAATACTTAATGCGCAATGAAACAAACTAAAGTACCCCTGCAGTAGCATGCAACATTTGATTTTGAAGTCAAATAAGAGAAATTATTTAACTTGTCGAGTTACTTTTGTTAAAATTGTCTTATGTTAAGGCTTCGACAATTATTTGTGTCATTTTCCCCTCAAAACCTTTTGAAATTGCTATTATTTTAAGGTGATGTGGGTCTTTGTCACATCTTTCCACGGAGCAAAATAAATTGTCTTAAAGATTTATATTATTTTGTGAGATGTTTTACTAGTATATGATTTTGATTAACCTATATATTAAATATTATATAATTCTTTTTATTTATAATATTATTAAAATATGCTTATTGTATATTATAATATAGTTAGCTATTATAGATCATAAAATAAAAAATAAAATTATAATATTATATATTTAAAAGAAGGATATTTCTAGGCTTACTATATATAGATTATTTTAAATATATATGTGTTAGTTTAAATTATGTCTTAAAGATTTGTATTATTTGTGAGATGTTTACTAGTATATGATTTTGATTAACTTATATATTAAATATTATATAATTTTATTTATATATTATTAAAATATGCTTTATTGTATATTTTAATATAGTTATTATTATAGATCATAAACTAAAAATAAAATTATAATATTATATATTTAAAGAAGGATATTTCTAGGCTTACTATATATAGATTATTTTAAATATATATGTGTTAATTTTACAAAACAAATTTTATTTTATTTTTAAGTGCGTCAAAAATTCTGTAGCATCTTCATTTTTATACCCATGGTTTTACTTTGTCAGCTTTCTAGACAGGTGCTAAAATGAAATATTTTTTGAGTTCATTCAATTATTTACCATGTGGTATTATTGCAAAATTTATGTGTTTCAGAAACCAAATTTCTAGACTTCCACATGGCACTAGAATGAAGTTTTATATGTGAGTAGCTAGATCATATTTGTCATGTCAATAGCTAGAGTTTTGTGGACTTTATCTAATTAAGTTAAAATCAACAATTATTACATTTAATTTTATTCCCTTTAACAAAACTTACATTTTTTTTTATTAAATCTAAAATATTGTAATTAAAATACTATAAAGGCAAGTACTGGGCACTACATGATACTTGTTTATATATATAATATCCTTCTATTTAAAAATTGACTTGATCAAATATTCTCATCTTAAAAATACATAGAACATACTTCCTAAGAATCTAAGATCAAAACTTCCTAAGAATCTAAGATCTTTAATCCTCTTGTTAACAAATTATAGAAATTAAATACCATAAATCTCTCTCTCTTTTTTTAAATCTAATAACGTACATTCCACATAACTTCCAAAAAGATTGGACACAACCATAGATCCCTAAAAATTTAGGATATCTCTTTTTCACATTCCACATAACTTCCACAGAAATTGGAAACAGCAATAAGTCTCTCGGAAATTCGTGATAATCCCCTCACACAGTCGAGATAACTTCCAGTGGAGTTCCAACTCAAATATCTTCCGCGAAGAAAGCAAAAGCTGCAAAATCATGGAAACCTCGGTCTTCGTTTACCATTTCGAGAGAAAAGCAATGATGGGAACGTCGAGTCAAAAAGAAAAAGCGAAGAGCATATTACACAGTGAAAGACAGTACTCTACCACTGAAGGAAAAAATAAGTGATGGAGAATTTTCGATGAGGAATCTAAAATAAAGCCTGATTCACTTAATTTAACACCAGCTTTCACGAGGACAATTATGTGGAGAAACTAGAAGATGTGAATGTTAAAGTGGTCCAAGGGAGCAAATAAAAAAGACTGTGCTCAAAATCCTATGCTGCAATACTATAGCATTCCCACTTGAGAAAATGTGGAGGACAGCAATGAAGCGTAACAGATCACCGCATATGGGTAGCAAGGAGCATTTGGAAAGACAGTGGAAGGGAAGACATCGCAAACAAACAAGAAATGCTACATATTTTGTGAGTCTGCACACCTTACATTCAAGGCCGACAAAACCAGGTTTGTGATTCCATTTTTCTTAGCTATTTCACTCCAAGCTGCTTAACGGATGCCATATCTGTACAAGCATGGATCATCAAAAGTCTTAAAATATTGAATCGTGAACCTCCACTAAACAATTTATGAGAGCAGAGATTTCCTATGCGTTCAAGAATTTTTTTTGGTATGACTTATTTTCTGAAATTGCCAGAAAGATACTTCCAAAAGATGAGTAATCCGATAGCATCTATGAGATAAAGTATTTGATATTATCTTGCATTCATAGACGCTGTATAAAATTTATGGGTTAAATAGCTGATCTAATGTTGGATTCATGGCAGCCGTAAACCATTCGTAATCTATTATTTCTGTTTTGAAATGTTTTATAAATAGATAGATAAGCAATAAGTGAGGGAACTGTTTTAAGATCAGGTGGGTTAATGGAGGACGAATTTTTTTTTCCTTGTGTATTGTAGGTTCTAATAGTGTGAAAGATACATCCAAAGGATGGGGTAAGCTTAAACTAATCTGAAATCGCACTAGTTTCTGGTTTGACGACATGCCCTTCTTAAAGCTTTCAGTCCGCTGAGTGAATACATTCATGGGAGGAGGATTCGCTGTAGTGTCTAGCGTTTCCAGAGATCTGTTCTACGGTGCGTGGAATGAATGGCCCGGATTCTCCGTGAAAATATTCTGGTGAAGTTGGGGTCTGCCAAGGAGAGGGAGTTTATACTATGCATTAAAGGAGAACAAAGTATTTATGTACACTTCACAGAGGGAGAATGAATAGTCATAACTGTCTTGAGAGAAGTTCCCCCCTTATAAGGACGTAGGGTGCTCTCTTCAAGCATCAATAGATAGTATTTTTGAGCAGTATTCCTGGCCAAGTATTGGGTGGACGGTTAATAGTTAGAGAGAGATGCAATGTGATTGAAGGTTTCAAACAACTCTTCCAAACTCTTTGCAAGAAGATATCTGGGAGACATCTATGTGTTACTATTATTGTTATATGATAATTCTAGTTTTAATGGTGTACTCTATCTTTCATTATAGCATAATATTAATTTTTTGTTAGATAATTTTTAATTTCATTTTGTAAATGTTATATTTGTATATTTAATGTATTAGTGAAAATTAACATAACATCTATAAATTTAGGTGGAAAATGATTTTTTTTTATATGATTTTTTTAAAATAAATATTATGTATATTAGTTAATAAATAAATAAATAATTTTGTTGGGAAATGATAAGTGTTAAATTTAGAAATATTTAAATGTTTAAAAAATAGATAATAGTATGAGGGCACTTAGTTAGAAAATTATGTTAGATGTCAAATGTTTATTTGCTAATAGTGGAAGAATATTAGTGATGCTTAGATAAATGTCTTATAATTAGTGAACACTAATCTATTGCTCTAGGTAACATCCATGACTATGAATTTGATCATGCATGTGCAAATTTAAAATGTTCTTGACAATCTAATTTCTACTCCTCATTTCTTTTCTTTTTTAAATCTTGCATTGATGATCTTAAAAATCTTCACACAATTACATCTAGAAATATTGTAAGCAATACTATGGAATATGGTAATATCATGACTTTTATTGATCTTAATTATTTCTAACATAAATACTAGTATTTGACATTTATAGGTCTATTTTTTGTAGGGATTGTGTATATGAACAAGTGAGTATGTAAATGAAGTAACTAAATTAACCTATTTATCCACAATTAGATGTAATATTTACATTAAGCAAAGAATTAGAAAATGTAAATTAAAATAGACTAAGTTCTCCCAAGCTAACCCTTGTTGCACCATGGAATGGTGGTTGTGCTCAGGAACTATTGATATGAGTGTCCTTGAAAACAACATAAGGCTGCATAAGAGGTGATGTGTTTTTTTAAATGGCTATGGGTGGTCTTCAGTTTATACATTCTTGGAGAAACCAATGGATGGATAGGAATAAAAAATGAATTCAATGGCTCATATTGGTTGAGAACCCTGGGAGATAAGAGGAGAACAAGTGACCTCATTTGGTTGGAGGAAATGGAGAGGAATTGAGGAGGAAAACAAGGGTGGAGATTCTCCTTAGAAAGATTGGGTAGAAAAGATGGAAGGGGTACTTTGGAGTACTCTTAAGGGATGGACAAGTCCTTTGATCCAAGACATCACATGTACAAAGGGCCATCCTTATGTACACATGTAGGGATGTGCATGATTTGAAGGGATCTTGATTGATATTTGGAATTTTCATGTGGGGGATTAAGAGGCTAACTAATTTTATCCCACTTAATAGAAAGTGGGGGAAAATAGATAAATTAATTAAATATGATATTTATTGATTTTTGTGGATGAGGATAAGAGGATTTGGATAGTTAAAAATTTTGATTTATTTATATAAGGTGGACTTATGAGAGGAATGATAAAATCATTAGGCTAGAAATAAGCGTGAGCGAATAGTGATGAATAGTGGATGAATAATTTTTAATTAAATAATAAATTATTATATACCTATAAGGAGATAAAAATAGATAGTTATTCTAATAATTAGGGTTATATTCAATCAATTATAGAGGAAATAATTAAATAATGGTGATGGTCAGTTTTAGGTGTGTACAATGGGTACACATCCAGTGTCATCTCAATGTCATACAATGTATAATTTTGTATTTAATTTTTAATTTTTTATAGTGATAGACTTGAGTGCCTAGTCATGTAGCCTTAAGACCATGATTTCTCCTAATGGAGGGGGCCTATTCCCATGCAGCAATGTGTAGGAGCCATCAACACCTCCACACTACTTTGATTTATTCCATGCAACAATGGGTCAAAGCCATTACCCCACTTAAGGGGGTGTTAATGTGAAAAATGATATAACCTAATTAATTCACCTCCTAGGTCTTAGTCACACATAGCTAGTTCAATTTAATTAAAGTACACATGGGATAGTTATCACTTTATGTATCATGTCATAAGATTAATGCACTTATCACAAGATTATTTTATCATATTTATTATATTGGCCTATATAACCTAGGGTCTCTCATGCATTACATGATTGTATTTATACATTTTATTTAAATTCTTTGATAGGTTCATATAATTTATTATTCTCATATTAATTTTCTCATTTCTTTGTGCTTTCCATTAGACCTTTAGATATTGATTAGCTATCTCCAAATCTAAATCTTATAAAATTTATCTCATGCATGCTTCAATATTATACATTCTTCAATGTAGAACAAGTTGTCAAAAACATGTAAAACAATCAAACTTGTCACCTTTTTAATTTTTTCCTATGATTACATATCTCATACGGTATCATGAAATTATGTTGAATATCACCCAATGTAAACCATAAACCCTTGGATAAGAATAATACTTTTTTCTTTATTTTTTATGTGTGATAATTGTGAGAAGTGGAAGCTTAAATGAATCATTTTTTTTCATAAAGCAACAAATACCAATAGATAAAAATAGATAATATAAATTAATAAAATATCTTGGAACCTCCCAAGTATGAATCAATGATAAAAATGAATCTACTCAAGTAAGATCAACCACCGATTTCAACACTTTGTATTAGAGATGAGTTAATGTACTAAAATAACCTCTTCCATAAAGATTTTTCATTTCTTTAGGATTCGGTGGTTGTTCATAATCAACTTCATCAAATTTTGTTGTGTAATTTTCTTGATCTTCTAAAGTAGTTGAGATGGATGCTCTCAAATTTTGTGTTGGCATTACCGATTTTTCTTTTCCCTTTTCAGGCTCTTTATTTATGATCTTGTATTCACCCATGAATGTAGGTGTGAAATCTAAGGAACCCCAATCATCTTGTAACAATTTAGTGACTTCCTCAATTTGCTTCTTGTAGACACGTAAAATATACTGATTGGCATTGTCCATCTGATCCTGACCTACTAACACCGTTTCTTCCAGAATCATCTCTCGGTCTAACCATTTAATCAAATTCCCCTATCTGATTAAATTCATCAACTTTCATCCCTTAATTAAATAAATCATTTTGTCTAATTAAGTCACTCTCTCTCGTTAATTAAATCAATCCATCTGATCTAATTATCCCTATTTAGTTAAATAATCAATTTATTTGATTAAATCTCTAAAGTCTATCCATTAAATTAAATAAATTAAAACCTTATTTGATTTAATCTAACACCATCCCTTTTAATTAAATAAATCAAAATCCTTATTTAATAAATCTCTTGTCATATTCCTCTCTTATTTGATCTAAATAAATCCATAAATCTAAGTCAAATAAGTCACATCATCTAATCTCCTGTTAAATTAATCAACCCTTGATTAATTTAATCTAATCTCATGTCCCATCCTCTAGATAATGCAAGTTGCACATCAAAATAGATTTAATTCATTTATTAAATCTCTATTTTCCTCACAAGGCATCTTTTGGAATATTCTCTCAAGTTGAATTCAAAAATTCTAAGTCAACATGTACATCCAACAAAGCAATAACTTTCTCTTACATGTCCTTTGCCTTGAGCCAAGTGGCATTTATTGCATTTTCCCTTCCCTCTTACATGTCATTTGAACAAATTTGAAATTCAAATTTATGCATTTATTGGCACAAACCCCAAATCTTGCACATCCATCATCCATTCATAGCTAGACAAGTGGCACCATATCATTGGATGAATGTTAGTCCCACATTGCTTAAATTTGGACATTCATCCATCTTGAAATCCTATAAATGAAGAGCTCATATCCTCATTTTATCATCCACAATCCAAGAAAACTTACCATGCTCAAATATCTCTTGAATTTCATCCATTATCATTGAGTCATAGCTAGGTTTTGCATATTTTTGACTTGGAGTCTTCATTCCTCATCAACGAAGTGGATCAATCTCTTCAACATTCGAAGCTTGCATCTTAGGAATTGGGAAAGGGCCAATTTTCACATCAAATTGACACCAATTCCCCCATGGGATTATGAGTTTGCACATTTGAATTAGGATTAAATTTAGTTTATCATTTTTATTGTGTTCTTCATTGTTTTCTTTCCTATTTTGAATGTTGTAAATGGATTTCATGGGGAATCCTTGTTTTGGCTTGCAATCACTTGTCTAACTTGTTTATTCTTGTTATTTTGCAAGTACCAAGGTTGGGGTTCGCACACTTCTCATGTTATTTTTCTTCTTTTGTGACCTATTGATGTATAGTGGATTCCAGTGCTTCTAAAGGATCGTGTCCTTCTCTCTTAGCCATCAAGCAACTTTCAGGTTTGGTATTGGCTTTTAGTGTGTATACTTTATTGTTATAGACATACTTCATGAAACAATGAAGGGTAGAAGGCACCCCATTCATCTCATCAATCCATGGCCTTCCTAAAAGAATATTATATGAAAGTTTGTGAGACATACCATGGACCAGAGTTTGTGATGTTGCTTCCCCAACTATAAGAGGTAATGTGATGACTCCAAGTGCTTGTTTCCCTAGAATGTCAAACCCAAAAATAGATAAAGGATCGGGTTTAATATCATTTTTACTCATTCTGAGTTTTTTCAAAAGGCTCACACTACACACATTCAAGGTCAAACAATTGTCAACAAGGGTTTGTTTTATTGTAATTTGATCAATATAGATTATTATGTTGAAAGATTCATATTTCTTCTAAATTTCTAAGGGAGGTAACTCACTCTAGGGACAAACTATGTCCAAATTCATTCCATTCATTTCTTGAATTAGCGTTGTTGTACCTCGATTGAACTAGTGTTAGAAGGAACTATAACATGTTGCAAGGCCTCTTGGAGCATGCTATGATAACTAGGTGATACTTGAAGTAGATCCCATACCAAAATCTTAGCAGGAGTACTCTTAAGGTGTTCAACAAGATTATATCCCTTCCCATTGTTTGCAATCAAATGAGGAGCACTAAAAAGATATGATTAGGCAAGGGTAATGAAACAAGATTTGTTTGTTGTTGCCAACTTGTAGATTGTTTATTGTATTGTAAGTATGTGTAATTGTATTATAACTCGTTTTTTGTGAAGCATTACCATTGTTAAGTGAGGCCTTATTTTTCAGTGGTTCAAGGATGAGGATAGGTTTTTTTTAGTTTGTGGTCGTTATGAGGGTGGGTAAATAATTAGATGATTCTTAGGATGTACCACAAGGTATTTAGGAGGTCCAATAATCAAGGGGGATCTAACATACACTTGTGCATTCATAACCTTAGTGATTTTAGTTTGATGTATTTCTAATGAAGAGGAATCTAGTGTCATCTCTTTACCATCATCTAAGGAAGTCACATCACTATTGTTGTCATTTTCTTCCACCATGATATCCTCCCTAGGAGGAGAGTTTTTAGGAGAACTACAAACTAGATATTCATGATATTCAAAGATTGGTTCTTCTAAAATGACTTCATCACAAGTAAGGGAGTTGTCCATGGTTGGATTTTCTTGTTTATCAATAATGTTTTCCTTAGGGGAAGAGAGGCAACTAAGATTCCCATGACTCTTGTTGATTGGATTTTCTATCAAAATATCTTCTTTAGAGATATTAGGAAAAGGTCCAATTTGATTGTTATGATTGTCCATGATTTCATCCTTTTTCTCTAAGGTCTCATTCTCTTGTACCATGACTTATACCCTAGTAGGAGAGCTTTTAAGAGGTTGATCACATTCCATGATTGTATTTTGTAAATTAGCTTCATCACAAATAGGGGAGGTATCGAGAGAAGGAGAATCATGCTTACCAATGATTGAATTCTTTTGTTTGAATAAGTCTTTCCAAATGTTAGGGAAATTAGGAAGGAGAGAAATAATGCTATAACTTGAACAATGCACATGTCCTCCTCACAAATTTGATTTTCATGATCGTTCTTGATTGTATTCTCTTTCACTAGAACATTATCATAGTTAGGGGAGGTGTTGAGGGATGAACTTAGACTAAGTAAGGTAGTGGCACTTATCTCATCTTCTGGTGTTATAATATCTTCCAAGGGGTAGGACAAGAAGGGAGACCTTCATGATTCTCAACAATTGCATCTTCTTTCACCAAGATACCTTCATTACTAATATGAGCTCAGTATTGGGAGAAGAACAACTATGGTTTTCGTGATTTTCTATGCTTGTATCTTCTTGTATCATATCATCCTCGCCAATGGGAGAGATAATAGGGTTTGAGATAGGCAATGCTTGATATTAAGGATTATGTCAATGGTTTGATCCTCTTGCTCTAAGATGTTCTCATAACTAGGATGGCTAAAACATGTTTCTTAATGACCTAATTGTTGTACTCTAAATTGAATTCATAAGAGGGGATGTTGTACTTATGCAATCCATTCTTAACCATATCAAAATAACATCTCTTAAAGGGAAACATGCTAACATGAAAAAGTAAACTATACAATTTTCATAGTCTAAACAAGGCAATTTACTGATTAAACTATGCTCAAAATTGAAAATGAAATAAATTGTAAATGCAATTTTGAATTTTGACAATGCACTAAATAAAGGAAATCAAGCTAGAATCTTCAATGAATTTGATGAAAAAAAAAAACTAAAAAAAAAATGTAACAATAGCAAACAAAAGCATAAAACAAAGATTTCAAATCCTAGATATTGCAATTTCAGTTCTGATCAAGGACTCATTCGCTAGTAAGGGTGAAGGGGTCCCTAGATGGGGATTTTTGCAATGTTTCTAGTGATTTTTGAATGATTTTTGATGCTTTTTAAATGCTAGAAGGTCAAACACAGACTAATCAGGGACTCATTCGCCATTAAAGGGGAATGGGTCCTAGATCAACATTTTAAAGAGGTGAAAACTGCAATTTGTAAGTTATTTTATGTGTTTTTGTGCCCAATTTAAAACAATAACTCTTATGAGAGAAATTTCTAGAATTTGATGACCTAATGCAAGTGAAATGAAGGGTAAATGATAACCTATATGATACTTTTTGAAATGCAATTTTGACTCAGCTTTTGAATATGAATGATGAAAAGTACAGTAATATGCAAACACTATGCAAAATCAATGAAATATGCATGCAAATTTGTGATTTTTTTAGATTTAAACAATGCAAGAATACAAATTTAAACCCCTATATGCAATGTTCACTAATGCACAATGAAGAAACCCGAAATGCAATGCAAACTAGGATCTAGGGTTTTAATGCACTCCAAATCAAAAATTAGGATGTTCAAAGGGATTGGGTTCACCAAAATGAAACATAGAAAAAGAGGTTCACCATCAATAGGGTATCAATGATGAACCTAGTTTTCATTGGGTGGATGTTTCATTCAATTATGAGGGCCAAAACATGCAAATAACACTAAAAAACTAACCCTAATTGTTATAGCAATGAAAAGGGTAGTTTTCAGAGCTTGAAATGATGCATACCTTGTAGAAAACTTATTTTAGGCCACAAAAGACTCATTCACCTTTAGTGGTGAATGGGTCCCTGTTATGGTTCCAAAAACTAACTTCTGAGTTTTATTCCTCTTAGTCAACACTCCCAGATCCCATGTTTTCACTGCTTCAAGCCTTACTGAGGACTCATTCACCTTTAGTGGTGAATGGGTCCTTTTAGGGTTTCAAAAAAACCAACTTCTAGGTTTTCAACTTCAATTTAAATTGCACTCTCAGTTCCTAGGTTTTCAACTCCTAAAAGTCTAGAACAAATTCTATAGCCTTGTTCTTATGTTCTTACACTATGGATGACAACTTTGCAACTCTTCAACCTTGACTTTTTTTCTCCAAATCTTTCTCTTCAACCTAAAACCTGCAATCACACATTCAAGAGGGGAAAGACATGTCGTTTGTTAGAGGATAGGGGTTTTCGTTAGTCAAAACCCTTTTAAGTAATTAAACCAAATGATGAAACAATGAAATAAGGACATGAAACATGAAACTTGAAATGATAATACCTTGGATGATGTCTTGTAATGCAAATCTGCAAACTAAAATGAAGTGGCCATGAAGAATGTAGATCTTGATCTCAAATAGAATGTGAAACAATGCTTGCAAATATATCTACAATGCTACATCAACAATCTTAGCTCAACAACATGTTTGATGCACTAAACCCTTGTCATGATGAAATGATTTTGAATTGCTACAATAAATCTTCAATAATTTTCCCTTGAATGTCTTCTTGAATGCTCTTGAATACTCTAAAATGCTCTTGTGAACTCTTAGGATGCTTGCATAATAATTCTCAGGTGAAACTATGTGAATTAGCCTTATACTTATACTAAATCTAGAGATTAACCTCAAAATTCAAAGAATTTGAAAGCTGACCTTAGATCTGGGTATTAAAATCATAAGAATCTTGCACAATCAAATTCAAAACGAGGGGTCCTACTTAAGGAGGACCCATTCGTCACTAAAGGCGAAGGGGTCTTGGCACAATTTCCAGGACAAAGCTTCGAGGAGGTGAAATAACATCAAAAACCCACCTCAAAAATGTAAAGAAAGGGGTGTCCTATGTGGACAGGACTCATTTGTCAATAAAGTTGAATGAGTCCTAGTAGTATTTTTTAGGACGCCAAATTTTCCAAATTAAATGTTATGCAATATCATTATTGGGTGTCAAGATAGATCCTTGAAAATAGGGTTTGAATTTGAATTAAAGGGGTCAATTAAGCTCAATTAACCACCATTAATTAATGAAACCCTGGAAAAGTGTGAAAGTGTATTACAACACTTTAACAAGGTACAATTTAAGTACATTTAGTTAAAAAAGGGGTCCTAGATTAATGTAAATGTGTACAACACATCACAACATTAATCTAAGACACAATTAAGTCAATTATTAGGTCAGTTATTCCCAAATTAAGTGAGAAAAAGGGATGCTTTTTCCGTCACTATATATATATATATAATAACACATTTAAATATTAATTTACTAATTATTTTATTGAGCTTGACCATTGCACCTCTCCACAAATTGGAGTATAAACAAGCAATCACACCTTATTGTGCAATGGGTACACCAAAGTGTTGTGGAGGGTCAAGGAGGGATAATTGTAGTATATTAGTTGCATACATAATTTAGAAGTACAATGGGGTGAATTAGGAGGCTATTAGTAAGAAGAAAGTATCATTGGTGTGAATAATCTTTCAAAAGATTGAATACATGAAATATTAATGTAAAAGAAATAAAGTTTTTTTTAGTTAAAAATTGGTTTTCACTTGTATTATTACCTTTTGAGGCCCCATCAAAGTTCATTTTCAACCATCTAGTCTTAGGCGGATTCCATGTTGTCTACTCTTTCTTCTTATCTCTTTCCCCAAAGAGCATGGGGACTTTAAGGCCTACTCAATTAAACCTCATTTGTCCATCTGACTTAGTAAAGACTCCTTTTGTCTTGAGTCTTAATGCTATTTTGTTGTTTATCATTTCCACAATTGAGCTTTCTATCATATTAATAACTGATTCAATTGGTTTTGATTTGTTGTTAAAAAACCTCATGTTCCTCTCTTTCCATATTTCTGATAATATCGTTGATGGACTAATCTCCCATAAGCTACTAAGTAACCCATCCTTGGTTCTAATTGGCCAACTTTGAAATAGGGATATTATGTCATTGGGAAAAGCCATTACAAATCCTAACTTTGCACAAAGCCATCTCCAACATTTTGCTAAGAAGGGACAATTAAAGAGTAAGTGATCATTGCTTTCTTAAAGAGCTTTACATAATACACATCTTGAAGGGTGTTCAAAGCCCATTTTTCTAAATCTTACTGCTATTAGAATTTTCCTTCTAGTTGCTAACCAAGCCAAAACTCCTACTTTTGGTATTATTTTGCCACTCCAAAATAGCTTCTGAGATATGCCTAAGTCAATGTTTTCTGCTTGGTTAGCCAATATGTTATATCCCTCTTTAGCATTATACTGTCCATACTTTGAGGCTGCCCATATTAGTTTATCATTCCCTTTTTTAAAGAATATTTGTCTATTTCTAATTACCTCTTTTAACTGCCTAACCTCATGTTGTGGAATGGGGAGGCTCTCCAAATTTTTCCATTCCCACCCAAAGGTTGGGTTAACCTCTAAGAAATTGACATAATCTTTTATCTTCTCCCCCCATGTTTGCTTTAGCCATCTTTTAGTTGTTTCAATTGATATTTCACTATCTATACTATGATAACCTCCTCATGAATCCTCCCAAAACAAGCATGAATTTCCATCATGAACATCCCAAGATACATGATCTGCCACTAGAGACTTACATTTGAGGATAAAATTCCATATTCTTGATCCCTTGGGGGGGTTATTAATCCTAAAAATTTCCTTGGATGCATTTCCTTCTAGATATTTAATTTGCATGAGTCTCACCCACCTTGATTGTGGATCCTTTATCATTCTCCATACTAGTTTTGCTCCCAAAGCCAGATTTTGCTTCACTTGATCTCTTAGTCCCATTCCTCCTAGTGGTTTTGGTTTGAAAATTTTATCCCACGTAATAAGGGCTATCTTGTTCTATTCCTCAGTCTTTTGCCAAAAGAAATTTCTCATTTTTTGAATTAGGGCCTTATTCATTCCTGCTGTTAATGCCAAATAAGAGAGGAGATAAATTGATAATGCTGATATTACTGCTTGAAGCATAATTAGTCTTCCTGCCGATGGCAACCATTTCCCTTTCCAAGATTTTATCCTTTTCTCCATTTTTCTTTTCAAAGGGTCCCATAATTTTGAATTTCTTAGTCTCGTATCTATAGGAATACCCAGATATGTACATGGTAAGGATCCCTTTTTGCATTTAAAAATATTGATAATTTGGATCTCTATATCTTGTTTCGTTGAGAAAAAGAAGATTTTTGATTTTTCTCTATTGATTGCTTGACCTGATGCTTTCTCATATGACCAAAGAATCTCATAAAATCTTCTCGCTTCCTTTCTTTTTGTTGCTCCCATCAATAATGTATCATTAGCAAATTGTTGATGTGTGGAACTAAAATTCCTAGTCACTTTGATCCCTTCAATCTGCCCTGAGACATTATTTTCCTTATTGCTCTGCCCAAAGCTTCTACCATAATGATGAAGAGAAATGGGGACAGAGGATTCCCTTGTCTTAACCCTTTGGACGAGTTGAAGTAACCTTCTGGATTTCCATTTACTAGAATTGAGAATTTTGGAGTAGAGATACATTCAAATATCCAATTTATCCATTGTCTATTAAAGCCAAAAGCTTGCATCATTTTGCACAGAAAATGGCAATCTACATTATCATATGCTTTTGATATGTTTATATTTATCAACATACCAGCCTTTTTAGTGTTTTGTAGAGTATGTATAACTTCTTGGGCTACAATGACTCCATCCATAATAGATATACTTGGGACAAAAATTGTTTGCTCCTCCAATATTATCAAATTTAATAGAGGTTTTAACCTATTTTCCATCACCTTTGAGAGAATATTATAGATTGTGTTACAAAGAGAAATGGGTCTAAAATCTTCCACCTTAACATATTTTTCCTTCTTTGGAACTAATGCTAAAAATGTGTTATTAATCTCCTTGAGGATTTTACCCAACCTTCTTGCTTCCTCTAAAGCATCCACTAAATCCTTCCCAATAATACCCCAACATTTTTGGAAGAACCTTGTTGGAACCCGTCTGGACCAGGGGCCTTTGCTGCTAGAAGCTGTTTAAGGGCTATTTATGTTTCTTCCATAGATATGCTTCTATTTAGTTCTTTATTCTGTTCTTGAGTAATTATCTTTGGAATATTAGAGAGGAATTTATTTTGCTCAGATCAATTTGAACTCCCTTCATTGTTCAATAAATTTCTATAATAAAAGACAATGTGTTCTTTAATTAAGGTCGGGTCCTCTATTATCTGCTTTCTTTGTCCTTGCAACTTGGAGATTCTATTAATAGCCCATTTTTGTTTTGTTACATTATGAAAGAACTTTGTGTTCTTGTCTCCTTCTTATGGCCATACCTCCCTAGACTTTTTCTTCCAAAAAAATTCTTCCTTAGCTATTGTATCCTCATATTCTACTAAGAGTTTGTTTTCTCTGATAAATTCAGCTTGTTGCATACCATCTTTAATCACCTTTTCATTGAGATCTTCAAGCTGATCTTCTATGTTCCTTTGGTTTGAAAAATGTCTTTAAAATGATTCGCATTCCATTCTAAAAGCTTCTTTTTAATGATTTTCATCTTTGAAACAAAGCGGAAGAGTTTAGAACCTTCAACAATGCCCTCTTTCCACCAATGATCAATCATTTTTAGAAAGTTTGGATCCTTAAACCACATTTATTTGAACCTAAATGGAGGTTTAAAAGGCTTATTGTCTCCCATGATATGAAGCATTATTGGAAAATGATCTGAGCCTGAGCATGGTAATACTTTGCATTCCATTATGTAAGGGAAGGTAATCAAATCCCCAGTCCAGAAAAATCTGTCAAATTTCTATGCTATGTTACTAAAGCCTAACTGTTTGTTTGTCCATGTATAGATTTTATCACCTAATTCAATTTCAAACAGACCATTCCTTTCTACCCAATCATTAAAGTCTGATTGCATTATGCCCGATCTATTTAGACCACCTTTTTTCTCACTTGAGTGTCTTATTGCATTGAAGTCTTCTCCAATGATAACGTTTTGATTTTGCATGGATGAAAGAGCTCCATCAAGCTGATCCTAGAAATCCCTTTTCGTAGTAGCTGTGACTAGGCCATAGACATTGATTAGGATGAAAGAAAATTGTGATGATAAGCTCTTTACTCTTCCCATAATCCAGTTTCTTTCTGTTACTATCTTTTCAAACATTAATGTTGTTGGTTTCCATATTATTGTTAAACCACCAGAAGCCCCTTCCGATTGCATTGATACCGCCTTGCATCCACTATAAAAAATTCTTAAACTCTCCCCAAACAATTCAGATTGTGACAGATTTCATTTGGTTTCCTGCAACATTATTATATCTAAGTTGGTCAAAAGGAGTCTTCTTTTGACCAAGCTCCTCTTGTTAGGGGTGTTCAGACCCCTAACATTCCATGATAAAATTTTCATGGTTGTTCAGGAAGGGAATACCCCTTCCTTACTTTCAGGGTTTGTGTAATTTTTAGCTATCCCTCCTCTTCTTCCTCTCTACTTCTCAATTCATTCAATGATTTTCTACCTTTCTTGGGTGAAACCAACCCAAAATCAGGTTTTGACTTAGCTGCAGAGAATTGCTTGATTCCCAACCTTCTCCTTACTTTTTCCTCTAAAAATAATGTTTCCAATGATATGTCCATTGTTTTATTTTCTTCTTCTTCTTCCTCCATGTATTCTCTTAATAGTTGATGCATACTATCATTAATTTTCATTTGATCTAGTGAGAACAAAGCATCTTGAAAACATTCTTGGAAATATATATTAAAAAATGTTAATGCGATTAATTTTCAGTGACGATGAATTATTGGTAGTGAATTTTCCTTGAAGTGAATTTGTCATGACCGTGAATTTTCCCATGGTAAATTATCGACAATGAGTTGCTGACGGTGAATTTTCCTAGAACCAAGAGACATACATAGTCTTAACTTCTCAATGTTAAGAGGAGAGGAGGTCGAGGTCTTGGCAGTTTTATTTCCATAATGTCAAACATATAGCCCACTTCAAACAGGGGTTACAGGACATAACCTGAAGTTCATCATATGAAGTTTAAAACTACAGTATCTCATAACTAAGTATTCAAAGTAAGGAACATAAAATCTCCTCTGTAATTCCAAATTCCAAATAAATAGGGAAGCCTAACCTCCCATGATTCATAGCTAAAGCAAGTGAATAAAGCATTCATGCATATGAAATCTGTGCAGGGGATGCTAAACTAAATTCCTAAGATGACTTAAGCTATAGATCAAGATCATTTACTTCCTTACCTTCAGGTTAATGCTTCGCTCTTCAAGAGCCCCTTCTCTGCTTTGAGGGTGACCCACCAAGCATTGGAGTGCTTTAAACTCCAAACACAGGGTGACAAGGATTAGGCTTGCACCCAACTCTCACATATGGAGGCATCCGTAAGATGGACCAAAAGTAAAAGGATCCGGTGAAATGAAAAACAAGCTTATTGTGCACCAATGTTAAGAATATGCAAGTCATAACATGCAAAAAACTTAAAGTTGAAGCACTGGCTTTATGCTTCTCCTCTATCAAGATTCAGTAAAGAGACCTGAAACATTCGAAGCTGAAAAATCTATGCAATCAAACCCAGAATATTATTGCAACATGATCTACTGCATAGCGAGTGCAATAAGGTTTATGCTTACATTTTCAATCTGGTGAGGTGGTTTAGACAATTGGCCAGTAAAGCATGCAGAGAACCACACATAGGTTCCAAAAACCACAAAACATTGTAAGTTTGTACCAACCATACCATAATCACACTAAACATAATAAACTGAACCATGGGAAAAATACCTACACCATTTCTAAGTTGCACAATACTCTTGAACCGTGTATTAAACCCATGGAGTAATGATAGATGATGCTTAGGTAAACACAGATAAGGAGATACAACTATTGAAACACAACATCATGAATGGTGGCCAATAAGCCATCTATACAATTATCAACATGAAACAAGCATTTCAAAAATTACTTTTAATCTTCGCCAAAAATGTTATTATGATAAATAGGAAACGTCCAAGAAGATATTATTATAGCTATTGGACAATACCATTAGAATTTCATTTATTAGCTAACATTAGCTTCTTGTGACTAAGAAACTACTAGTTTGCATGGTGGGTTGGTAATGTTCGACTTATTACTCTTGTTTCATGGGGACTTTGAGAAACACCTCCTACCATCCCACCACTTCCACCACCAATCCAAAAATCTTTTCAAGATGCTTCTTGGTTTGGGGATGGTTGGGGATTTTGGGAAATACCTGAGATGTCCAA
Source organism: Sequoia sempervirens (assembly GCA_007258455.2). Taxonomy (NCBI): domain Eukaryota; kingdom Viridiplantae; phylum Streptophyta; class Pinopsida; order Cupressales; family Cupressaceae; genus Sequoia; species Sequoia sempervirens. Next base: position 473,243,056 of record VDFB02281492.1, read on the forward strand.
GGGACTCTTAGGATTCTTCTAACTATTCTCAAGTCTTCCTCGCATCCCCTATAACAAGCAAGTAAAAGAAAATCAATATTTTAAAAAAATCAAAAATTGTTTTCAAATTGCATGCCATGAACCCAAACCCTAATGGTCTATGAGCTTCACCCAAACCTAAGCACTCGCCTAAAACTTATAAATAGGCATCTAAGCCTCATTCTAAATCACTTCTAAGTTTCATAAATTGTAAAGACTTGGTGTTGCAGAAAAAAAAGTGATAAAATTGTGAAAATGGTGTGTGTCATGAAGGTTTATGTGGTCTTGAAAGCTTTAATTTGTGCTTCTTGTTGACCCCATTAGAAGCATAGTTTTGGATTAAATGTGATTGAATTAGAAATTTATAAACCATTTCTTTGCAATTGTCTTGTGATATTGTAATGATGGTGTATATCTAGTGACATTTCTAATAGAAATTGAGTCAAATATTCATCTTAAATGTCTAAATTATTTTTTAATATAATTTTGATTTGTAAGTTCCTTGTATTCATTCCCTTTCTATAATTGATCAAATATTTTTGATAGATCATGCCTCTAGCACATAGAAATTATAATACAACATATTATCAAAAGTTCATCTAAAATTATATTATTCAAATATTATATAAATCAATAGTAATATTTAATCCAGAAATCCTAAATCGCATATGCATATCACAATATTATAAATATTTATGAAAAGTAAAATATTTTTATTAATAATAAGAATACATCTTGTTAAGATGTTATCAATTATAGTTTCCAATATTACATCTATGAAAAGAAATATCAATTTATTGGAATAATAGGTGATTTGGGATTGACAAGAAAGTTGATTTGAATGCATTCATGAAACATGAACAACATTTTAGAAAAGAAGATACTTTACAAATTGTGAAGCTTTTCTCAGTACTTGTTAGAGTCTTGAAAGAAAAAGTCAGCCTCAATTTTGAGCTCAAGTTTCAAATAGTTCAAGTGCAGTCCTAGTTGGCAATCATTGCAAAGAAACACCAGGGATCTCTTCTCACATTTATGGATATTGTTACAAAGGAGCATATTGTTGATACTCTTGGAGAAAATTGTTTGTATTGTTAGTTGCAAGTTGCAGTTGTTTCTTGCTTATGTTATGTGGTTTCTTTCAAGATTCTTGTCTTGAAAGTGCCTTTTGTACATTATTTTTTACTATTAATATATACATTTTTCCAACAAAAATTGTGGAGCCTTTTAGTGAGGAAGGTCATAGAATTTACACCAAATATAATATTATATAATACAAGGCAGAAGAAGAAGATATAAGGAAGCCCTATACTGTTCACATGCTCAAATCCATGAAACCGCAGCATTCCAATTTAACCAACACTGGTACGCTTCACTGCGAGGTTGAGCGAAGCAGAGGCATCCACATGCAATGACAAGGAAATTTTTTGATCTATTCTACTTTCAATCTAAAACACACATGTTTTTGAAAAGGAAAAAACAAGTTTTACAGGGTCCTGAAACCACAGAGTTAAAAAGAACAAAGATAGATCAAAAAAAGTTCAAACAAACAGTCAGCTGTCCCAAAAAAGGAAACGACAGCAAAGAGAGACAACAGGGCCCAAAAAAGGACCACCAAAAAGCCAGAAACACCAAAAGCTGCACTACTCCAAGGTGTTCATCAATTCCTCGGCTTCCTTTTCAACTTCACTCATATCCTGTAACCCCTGCTTGAGGATTTGAACCGTATGTGGAGAAGCAGGGGCCTTCCTCTTCGTATTAGCCCAGGTGCGAGTCGAAACCCCTTCAATGGCAGCACTGCTAAAACCTCTATCTGCGTCCAAGTCCATGACCAAGGAACCCTTTTGATTTTTTTCCAACTTTTCCACCATAGCATTGATAATAATGGTGTTGTGCCTAGCAATTTTATAATTATTCGTCACAGTGGCCCTGATGTTTTGGCCAATCTTGGACATATTGCTCTCCAGCTTTGTTAATCTTTCCTCCTGCAACTATTGTCTTTTCCCCGGTAAGGAAGTGTCCTGTCCATCCTTCTCATTGCAACTCCAGCTAACCTTCTGCTCCAAATCCCTGACTCTGTTGCTGAGATCCCTATTACGATCATTCAAATCACAAACTTCCTTCTGGGCCCACTTAAGAACAGCTAAAAAACCATCAGTACTTTTTTCTGCCACACCCATTATGTCCTCAAGCCTAAGGTTATTCAGGCCATAATTGATTTCACCCTGATTAGGGGCCTTCACAAATCTTCCAGACACAGAAGTACTAGGGTCCGACTCTTTACTGACCATAGGTTTATTAGAATGAATTTTCAGAGAATTCCCAGAGTACGAAACCAATTTTGTAACCGAGGTGCCTTTAAAACTAGAGACCAAACCTGGGGTAGAGCAACCAGGAGACGACTGGGGATTAAAACAAGACGGCGAAGCAAAACCCAGGATGGGGCCACCAAGCAAAGGCTGCAGACTAGGACAAAGAGGCGGAGAAGAACCCAAAAGGACATTCCGACAAGAAAGGGACTAGGGAACAGTGGTTTTAGACCCAACAAGGGAAAAAGCAGGAGGGGCCAGGGGATCGTTCTCCCTGCTACTTTCCGTATCCTCATCTTCCAATTCCTCAATAGCAACATTTTTAGGAAAAGCAGGTAAATTTTGAAAATGCTCATAGATGAGCCTAACAAGACCAGGGTGAATAATAGAAGTCCACCTAGGGTTTCTTTCAACTTCATCAAGGCAATTCTTCAGATAAGAGAATAAATAAAAAGGAAAAGAGATGCAAACCTTGTGACGGAAGTGGTTCAAAATGGCAAAGTGATAACCATACGCCCTGGTGAAGCGCCTGTCCACCGTAATGTACTCCATAATGACTCTCAGAACTTTCCTCCATATAGATTTAATGGACTCCACATCAAAGTAGCTATTGGCAACCTTAACCAGTTTAACCTTCTCCTTATCTTTTTTAGAGAATCTGATAAACGCTTCATCAGAGAACCGACGGTCCCGATAAAATTTCACACCCTCAGTCGATAGACCAGTGATCTCACCAACAATTTGCTTATTCAGCTTAACACTCCTGCCAAACAACACAATCTCACCATTCTTCCAGTTTTTGGCAAAATAGTCCAGCGCCACCTCATCAGTACCATGGAGTTTTTCCAAAAACGGGACTAAACCTCCCTTTTCAATTTTTTCCCAAGCTTTCGTGTTCTTTCTGTGCTCTTGAAAGCTACTCGGCTCAACATGTTTTCTCTCTCCCCCCATCTTCATAGCTCTGTTAAATACCATACCCTACAGTTGCTTTGGGTTCCGTTTAAGCATATTTTCCCAGACACCCAGAAAGCGTGCCGAAGACTCTTCTTGAAAAGGAAAATGACGTTGGTCCCATCAAATCTAATGAAATCGACGTACCTAACCTTTATCTATTTCATCATGGCGTAGACAAGCTTCTCTACCATGCGTAGAATCATAATAAATTAGAGCTTTCACCTCAGACTGGAGGTAATCATTCTTCCTCCACGTGTTTTCCCCGCCCTTCTTAACCCCTTCATTGGCAAAATAATCTGCCACCTTATTGGCTTCTCTATAGGCGTGGGAAACTTTCACTTTGTTGAATTTACTTAATAAGGCAATTGTATCTTTGATCCACTTTTTAAAGGTCCACGAAGGAGGGGTAATCCCCAGAATGCAGTTTATTATATTCTTCGAATCACCCTCCAACCAAAGACATTTTGTATTCATATTGAAAGCCAATTTAACCGCGTGATAAGCCCCAACAGCTTCCGCAACATGATTAGTTTGGGTACCGATGTCCACAGCAAAAGTCGCAATAAAAGCTCCTGAATTGTCCCTTAAGACACACCCACTACCAGCTTTCCCGGGGTTGCCTTTCACAGCACCATCAAAATTAGCTTTCATCCAACCCAAAGGCGGCAAAGTCCAACTAGCATTCTCCCTCCCACAAAAGGCCGGCGTGGGGACATTAACAGCAACTAAATTCAAATTCCACTTTTTAGCAGTAGCAAAATCGAAAGGAGACCAAGTAACTTTATTATCCATTTTTCTAGAGGTTAAAGATAAATTTTCCTTTATAGCCCTAACAATTCTTTCAAACAAGTCCCCCTCCGACTTCTCTTTATCCCTAAACACTCTGTTGTTCCTTTCCTTCCAAATATTCCAAGAAACAAAAGGTAGAACAAAAGACCACAGTCTACGCACAAAAGGGTTTTTTGATGGAGCTTTCCATTGCAAGAAAAAATCTTCGACCGAAGCAGGGGAAACCCAAGACACTTCAAGAAGCGCAAAAATTTTGCCCTAGATGTGCGAAACAAAAGGACAATGAAGGAAAAGATGATTAACATTCTCAGCATCATTCCTACACATATAGCATTTGTTAGGTAATTGAATTCCTCTCTTGCCAAGATTGTCCAAAGTGAGAATTTTATTCTGTAGCATGATCCAATAGAAAATATTGATTTTAGGAATCAATAGATTAATCCAAGCCTTAGCCCAGAAGGGCGGAGGCTCCGGCAGACTAACCATCATAGAAGTAGCAGAAGAAACTGAATAAATGCCAGACGGATTGTCTAACCAAACAACAAGATCTTCCACCTGGTGTTGACCCAATCTTAGGGCCCTGAAGGCAAACTGAACAGGGCTAAGATCCAAACTAATGGTTTTCAAATCAACCCAATCCCCATTCCTCCAGTAATCTTTAACCAAGACCCCGAATTCCCTTTTATAATCATTCATCCATTCACTGAATTTCTCATTTCTGACTAAAGGATCCTTGAAAAGCCATCTGTCTTCCCAAAATCTAACATTATTTCCTTTTCCAACAAGCCAGCCAGTTCCCATTTCTAACACCTTTCTGCCTCTACTCATATCATTCCAGCAGACAGACCCATGAGGTAATAAAGAGGAATTAATAACATCATTAAGATACTCGCAGTTGCTAAAGTATTTGGCTTTTAAAGTATCTTGCCACTCCCCTCTCAAAGTAAGAGTTCTCCAGAGCTATTTAGCAAGAAGGGACAGATTCAGCACTTTAATCTTTCTTAAGCCCAGGCCACCTCTCGATCTAGGTCTACACACCAAATCCCAACCAACAAGTGGCAATCTCTTCTTATCCTCCACCCCTGACCAAAGAAACCTTTTCTGAATTTTTTCAATAGCCTCAGCATATTTAACAGGAATTTTAAATAAACTGAGAGCATACACAGGTAAATTTTGCAGAGAAGCCTTAAGGAGCTGGATTTTTCCAGCTTGACTAAGAAGAGCCCCTTTCCATCCCGACAGCTTTTTATTGAATTTTTCAACCAAAGAGATCCAGAATGAGTCCGAGGGTTTAGGGCATAAAGGAAAACCAAGATAGGTTGACGGTAGAGGCTCAATCTGGCAGCCAAGAATTCGAGCAATTTTAACTTGTGTATGCTCAAGAGTGTTGAGGAAGAAAATTGAACTCTTTGCCCTGTTAACAACTTTCCCAGAAGTAGATTCATAAAGATTCAGAATCCTTTTGAATGTCTTAGCTTCCATCACAGTAGATCTTCCCATGAGAATGGTGTCATCGACAAATTGTTGGTGGGAACAAGTTGGAAGAGAAGAGGAAGGCCTTAGACTAACAAGGGATCTTTGATCAATAAGCTTTTTAATATTTCTTCCCAAACATTCAGCCAAAATAGTAAACAGAATAGGAGATATAGGGTCTCCCTGTCTAAGACCTCTGGAAGTCTGAAAAAACCTCGAAGGCGATCCATTCACAATGACAAAAGTAGTAACCGTCGAAACAAGCTGGTTCATCAGCTGGATGACTCTATTATTAAAACCAAACTTGACCAGGATTTTAAATAAAAAATTCCAATCTACCCGATCATAGGCTTTAGAAATGTCCAGTTTGAGAATGAACCCTTCAGTCTTCGAGACCATTAAAGAATGTAAATTCTCATGAACAGTAATAACAGAGTCCAGAATAAACCTACCTGGCACAAAACCATTCTGCTACAGAGAAATCAATTGAGGAAGCAAAGAAAGCATTCTTGTAGTTAAGACCTTTGAAATGATTTTATATATAGAATTGCAAAGACTGATAAGCTGAAAAGCTTGAAACTCCAAAGCCCCAGGTTTTTTTGGAATAAGGACCACAAAAGTAGCATTAAATTCTTTCAAAAGACATCTTGATCCAAAAAATTCCTTGACAGCCTTCTCAACATCCAGCTCAACAATTTCCCAGAACACTTGGAAGAAGAATAGAGGAAACCCATCAGGTCCAGGAGCTTTATTTCCATCAAAAGAGAAAACAGTTTTCCTTATTTCATCCTTAGAAAGGATAGCAGTGATCATAGAATTTTCATTATTACCTATCACCTAGGGTATAGCCTCAAGCAAAGAGTCTTGAGCATCAGGCACGATCTCTCCATTACAAGAAAGAGGGTTATTGAAAAAAATGACAGCTTGTTTCTTAATATCATCTTCCTCCTCAAACCTAGTAACATTAACATCAATGTAAGCAATTCTATTAGTAGCCCTATGTTTCAAAGCAGACAGATGAAAAAATCTGGTGTTCCTATCCCCCTCAGTCAGCCAAGACACCCTAGATCTTTGACGCCAAAAAACTTCCTCTTTAGCAATGATGTCATTCAACTGAGTGAGAAGTTTATTTTCCTTTTCTCTGTAGTTATCAATGTACCCCCATTTCTGGATTTTAGCCTGGACTTCCTGAAGTTTACCCTGAATATCTGTCTTAGTTCCAAAGATATTCCCAAAGGCATCCTTTTTCCATCTCCTCAAATTAACTTTCACTTCCTTTAATTTTTTTGCAATTCTAAACATAGTTGTACCAGAAATATCAATATTCCACCATCTCCTGATTTCCTCAAAGATTCGAGGATGAGATAACCAGAATTTTTTGAATCTAAAAGGGGAATTCTTTTTCACCTTAGTAGGATCCGCCGTTAGACAAATGGGAAAATGGTCAGATCCCACCCTTGATAGAGCTCTCAAAGCACAAAAATAGTCTATGAACCATTGACCAGAAACAAGGGCCCTATCAAGTCTCACTTGGATCAAATCAGGCCCAATCCTCCTATTAGTCCAAGTATAGGAAGCGCCTTGCAGGTCAAGGTCTATGAGGGCATTACTATTAATGAAGTCAGAGAGGCCAGATTTGCTATCCCAATTAATTTGAGACCCCCCAAATTTTTCAATATTCAAGAGAGGAGTATTGAAGTCTCCCATGACCACCCAGTGCTCATTAGCAAAACACTTTTGAAAAGCAGACAACTCACACCAAAAGGAATTTCTAGCATTTTTACAATTCGGGGCATATATATTAGATTGAATCCAGCAAAAATTGTCTCTTATGTGGGTAAATCTAGTAGCCACAAGGTTACCATTCTCCATTAAGGGCTCACCTCTAACAAACAACTTGTTCCAAAAAGTAACAATTCCCCCTGAAGCACCAACATAACTATTCCCATGAGCCCCACAGTTTTGAATTTTTTTAAAGCATTCTACTTTATCTTTAGGAATTTTTGTTTCTTGAACAAGAAGAATGTCAGGTTTGTGGTCCCTAACAAAATTTTGAAAAACATCCTTTTTATGACGGCTATTTAACCCTCTTATATTCCAAGACATGATCTTCATTTCTTACCTGGGGTTTGAAGTATCTTCGGGATGGTCATTTGGATCCCATCCGCAATATCCTGAAGGCTGCCATGTTCCCTTTGCCATTTTTCTAATCTCCTGCCCTGGCTTAGCTTATAATTCCCACAGTCTGTCTTGGCCCTAGTTCTTATGATCATTCCACTTGATGTGTCCAGCCTCTTTTTTCTTTCCTTCTTTGACCTTGAATGTGAAATAACCTCCTCCCATTCACCCTCATCTTGGCTTTCCAACTCTCTACCAGAATCCCAACCCTTCTCAGAAAAAAGCCTCTGATCCCCAGGGAGAGTATCCATTAAGCCATTCTTGGTTTCTGGGATATTAGCATTAGGTGTTTTCATTTTCATGCTTTGGGAATCAAGAGTATCCCTCACAACTTCCAAAGTGGCGTTCTTCAGATCCTGTTCCCCATTAGAGCGAGGGCTATCAACAAGAATTTGAGAAGGGAAAGGTATTCCTATCTCTAGAGACAAACCCTTAATGGGTATTTCCTCAAGACCAGGAACATCCATTCTACCAGCCAACACCAAAGGTGAAGGCGAGACAAAACCCGTTTCTTCACAACTTATTTCAACCTTCTTCTGAATATCCCAGGCTCCCTCCACAGAGTAAATTTTTTCCTTACTAATTGGCTACATGTGGTGATCGTGGATTTAGGACTTGTGATACAGAACCATTCATACTAGGCAAGCATCCTTGCAATATCTAAGATTCTCCTCAAAGTCAGAGTTAAGAAATTCTCTATATTATCTAATGGTAAATAGTGGAGCCCAGCTTTACAATATATGCATGTGTATATATATATATGTATGTATGTATATACATGTATATATATGTATCTATATATGTAAATGTATATCTATGTATGTGTATAGATGTATATGTATATATATGTTTCCATATATGTATATCTATATATATATATGAATATATATGTATTGTGGTGTAATCACACAACATAAAGTAAATACAATATTCAATGTTAAAGTGTGGGGAAGTGTATTGCAAAATATGCAAGAAAATATATTGATTCAAGTGCATTGCTAGAAGAGCCATTCTAGAAAATGTTATCAATATGTAACACATATTGCACAATTAAATGCTTTGTTCTTATCAACATGTCAATAGTATACGACTCAATGCTATAACTATATAGTCATCATTTTTATAGAGGATAGACAAGACTTATACATGCTACTTTAAACTCTACTTATAATCACAGTCTACATAATTACACACAAACATAATATACAAACCTGTTTAGATATACATATGTATGTATATGTTTTTCTACATATATGCATATATATATCTACCTATATGGGTATTTTTATATATCAATCAGGGAATTGAGTACATATAGATATGTGCATATGTATCTCTCTATCTGCTAGGGCACTCAATACAATTTTCCTCTTTGTGTGTGATATTTAATATCAAACAAGTGTTGTTCTAATACCTATTATATAATTCATTTATTTGTTTTCAATATGTACTATGAAATAATGTAGGTTGAATCTTATATCAATATGTTTCATGATATCCTTTTCCCCTCATTTGTTTCAAGCTTTATAGATACTGCATGATTAAATGCTCTCTTCTTAGGAAATAGCAACTTCAAACAAATAGCTTATCATCTAAAGATACAAAGTTCAATAGATAAGAGACAATGCAACTATTGCTACCTTTTTCAGTTAAAGCTGCAAGCACATTTAGTCAACTATTACATATATTGCTTATGTTGTGTGAATATGTTTTATTATATTCTTTACTTTATTGTCCATTCTTCTATATATTCCACTTACCAATCCTGTTCTAACCATCTTGAAATCATATTATGCTTTCTCTTAACTAGGATATCTCTTCTCTATGTACTTCTTAACCCACAAAAAATGGTACAATGTTATAGAGTTTGGTTCAAAACACCCATCTTTCTGCACGTTCTAGTCACCGCACATATATATCAAGACAACCATGGGTTTAGTGCTTTTTTATTCTCTCATTGTATATTTGTTGTTGCTTATATACATAGACACACAAATTCTCACACACACTTGCCCATCAAAAACACATACCTATTTTATCCATTATATTTGTCATTGTTTCAACTCTCTTTTCAACATTTTTAGTGCATTACTTATACATAGTTGTTTTCCAGTATCCCATGTATTCAAAATCTCCCATTTTATCTCTTTCTATTTACAACAAACAATGCTAACCTATTTTATTGTATGTGTATATTTTTCCCTTTCTAATGTTGCACAAAAGCAATACGCATCGATCTATGTGGCTATGAATAGCAACGAGACATCGTATCATGTGCTTCTGAGTGGACAAACAAGTTGTTTATAGCACCATGTTGTGTATCCCCAGAAGCACATGAGAGTGGTGTATGTTGTTCCATTCCACTAAAGTGAGCGATTTTTACAATACTCTGCTATTGACCCAACACCACACCATTGACAACCTGCATTCTCGCCATGCTCCATGTTGCCATTAAAGAACACAGGTTAAGTCACTGCCTATATAAGTTGACAAGGACAAGATTTAACTGTGATAAAACCATGCATAGAGAATGATTATGTATTTCAAGCCTCCAAAATGGGTATAACAGAAAAAAGACAAATAGATAATGACGAAGATTTCTTACACACAATTGTTCACCAACATGCCATTTATTCAAAATGTTCCATTTTATCTCTTTCTTTTTTTAACAAATATTGCACTAACCTCTTTTACTCTATATCTATATTATTTACTTTATAATGTTGGATAGATACAATAGACATTCAAGAAAATTATTGTGTTGTAAATTCTCTATTCCACATCCTTTCATGCTGCAACAACTTGGCCCAACCATCTTTTACTTGTGATTCTTAAGTTTTTTTTCAATAGTTGTTTCTAAATGTCTCTACTCTTCTTATTGTGTGATATATGGTAAGAGTCCTTGAGATTTTCCATGGACCTTACCTACTTTTCTTGCTTTGGGGTTTGGCTAGAGCCCATGAGGCTTCATGATGCCAATATGGTAGGGAGGGCAACAAGCATGGGTTTACTGGTTTTGAATTTTATCGTCAATATATTTTTTGCTCCTTATATACATGGACAAATAACCCTAACCTATTTTATTATATATTTATATTTCCCCCCTTCTAATGTTGCATGAATAGAATAGAAATTGAAGCAAATTAGTCTATTGTAAATTGTGTATGTCAAGTTACTAGTGATTCTTAAGTGCTCTTCCAATAGTTGTTTTATAATTTCTTTTTTTTTGTTTTTGTGTCATATATGTTAAGAGTCCTTGAAATTTTCCATGGACCTTACTTACCTTAGATTCAATTGACCAGTCGTAAATATCATTAATAAATTTTACTTTACCATTGTGTTTGATTGTTCTGTACATATACTTAGTTACTTTTAATGCTTCCTTTTTAATTCCAACTGGTTGAGTACAACATCTTTCTAGAAGTGAAATAAATCATTATTTGATTAATTTATTCTTCATGTCTTTGGTTCTCTTTTTATTGTTGATTTTGATACCAAGTTGAAGGGGTTTAACACTGATGCATTGTGAAATGTGTGAGAAAGTATATTTATTAAGTTACATTGTCGAGAGAGCCATTGTCATCTTGTTTTGATAGCACATTATTTATTGTTCATGCCTTTCATTTGGTGTTTATTTTTCCCATTGATCTAGTAGGTTGTATGGTTTTATATTGATTAAGATGCATTGTGCAAATAGCGAGTGTGGTGTTGCTTAATCATCATACCATTGTTAAAATCATTGCGTTCTACTCTCATTTCCCATTTCACATCATTCATTTTTTCCTTACATACATATATGTATATGCACAAATTCTTGTATAGATATACTATTGTGTTTTCTGTATTGCCTCAAAACAAGGCATGTCTTGTCATTCAATTAAAATAATAATGAATGTTAAATTTCCACGGTATCTCCCATCCATGTTTCATTCTTCTCTTTCTTAGGGCTCTCGATATAGGCCATGCGCCCTCATTATGCCATTATGGTAGGAAGACAAACAATCATGGCTTTTGTAGTTCTACATTTAATGCCATACACTTGTTCTTACATATATATATGTCTAGAAAAATTTTTATATACATTTGGTGACATATTTCTAATGTTCCCTACAAACAATGTGTAGCTTCTAATTCAATTAAAATACCTTGACAAAGTATCTATGTTGTTTGAATCCTAGAATTATGGAGTTGATACTACTTATAGCATCTTCACTTTTTGCACAAGCCACTTTTGATGTCCATTATAACTAAACTAATGGAATCACTTTTCCAAAAGACATAACTATACTAATTGAATCACCTTTTCGAAAGCATAATTGTTAATTTGATCTTAGCAAGATAGCACATAATGTACAATTTGGTATCCACTTTGTAACTAGTAAATCCTATTCTCGTACACAAGAACCATTTTCCCATTTTAACGAATCAAAAAATTGATTTACCTATACAAAAACATCAAATATACACTTTATTAACACAAAATATGTAATACCTTAAATTTGAACAAAGATTATAATTATTAAGAAAACTAATACTTTACAAATTTCAATTGTATTCAATTGAGAAAATTTTATTTATAAAGAAAAGGCAACAATAAATAGACAAAAACACAAATGAACAATAAATTACTAGTTTTAGAAAAATACCCATCGAGAAGAATTTACAAATTGTGCAACACAATAGTTTTACAACCCTCCAGCTTGCTAAAAAATAGAGCCAAGGCCAAATTATTTTATAGTGGTCTGGTGTCAAACCCACACCACAATGGCTCTTTCAACAATACAACTTAATCAA
>VDFB02281492.1:473255667-473269068 GCA_007258455.2 Sequoia sempervirens
ACATATCTTAATTGAACATAATCCAAATCTTTCATATATATGAAGGATCTTTTTGTGATCTATGACCATTTGTTTCCCCCTCATTTTTTTAATTTCCTTATTTGAAAACTTTAGATTACAAATTGAAAATTTGAACTTAAGGAACAATGAATAGATATATTCAATCTTAAAGTACAATAGTTTACTATTTTACTATTTATCGTAATTTGTTCTCTATTTGTAATTCAACAACTCATTTTGATTGATATACATGCAAATAGCTTTATTTTTTCTTATACTTGAACTTTCAAGTTTGTTTTTATTTGGATTACTTGAATATAGTGTGCATTCCACCTATATTATGCTAAATTAATATAATAAAATATGAATTAACAAATTCATTTTAATCTGATTTAAATAACATATAAATTTATTAAATCAAAGTTATGAGGTAAGTTATTTATATTTTTAAATATGAGATATAGTTAAAGAATTTAATGATTATATATAATAAAATATATTTATTGAAATATTTAATTTTAAAAGAAAGTACATTTTTTCTAAAGATTGGCTAAGGTTAATTAATTAAATGTATACAAATTAGTAAGAAATTAATTTAGATTGGGAATGATAAATGTGTAAATCAATAATTAAATGAAAAGAAATATAAGTATTTAGCATAAAATATGTAAATTAATGTTAAATTAGTGTAATGATTGAAACTGTATGCCCTTACAATTTTGAATTATTTTTAAAGTTCACTTTAGTGTTTATCTCTCTTAGTGTGCTTTATAGATTCATTCAACCTTTACCTTAGTATTTTCTCGGTATGGTACTAAGGCCCTTTTTTAATGATAAACATTATTCTAAAAAGACTAGTATAAGCATTTATAAGTAACCATTAATTTTAGAAATCACAAGTACTTTTTTTAATGGGTTGCAGGTACATGTAGAAAATTTATAGATTGGGGTACTTAAGTGGATTTATTTAGACCCAAAGTAAATTATAACTATAATTAATAATACAAATTAGATATGTATCTAGATATATATTTATTTTTTCATGTGTCATCAGTGCAATGTTTGTGTTAAAAGTGAAGCGATGTTACTCTAAAGTTTCTAGAATGTAGCCCAGGATCTCTAAAAAGATAAAGTGTGTATAAGAATTATATTATGAACATAGAGGAGATTGTAAGCATGAAAAACTAAGAGAACCCATTAGAGAAAATAAAATCTAGAGTTACTATTAAATTGATGAATTTTAAGTTTTGTTGAAGTGAATGACCTAAAGAGTTGTTTAAGTGAATTTTGTTGTTTCTATTTGAAATTTAGGCCTAGATATACACAATTTTAAAACACATGGGTTGGGTATGTTGTGAATCGTAGGTTAAAAAACACAATGTGTTTTGAAACCTCCTATTTGTCACAAGAAATTCATAATTATACATATCTAGGTCTACATTTCAAATAGCAACATCATTTCTTGACAGTGTGTTTGGGAATGAAAAAATTGCAGAATTCAAAACACACTATGATTTGTAACCTGCACCAAATGGTAACCAAAACACACTGTGTTTTGTAATCCCTACTATAGAAAATTATATCCAATTTACCCACATACATGAACAATGGTGTTGTTATTATTTGAATTATAGACCTATATATATAGCTTTAAAACATATGAGTTAGGTATGTTGTGAATTGCAAGTTAATAAACACAGTGTGTTTTGAAAAACAATGCATCTTGAAACCTCCTATTTCTCATAATAAATTCATAACTATACATATCTAGGTCTCCATTTCAAATAACACCATTTCATGACAATGTGTTTGGATAAAAATTGTAGGTTTTAAAACACACCATGATTTGTAACCTACACTCACCCAAAACACACCATGTTTTGTAACCCCTATTTTGAAAAAGTATATCCAATTTATCTAATAATATGAACAATGGTATTGTTGTTATTTGAAATGTAGACCTAGATATACATAGTTTAAAAACACGAGTTGGGTATGTTGTGAATTGCATGTTAATAAACATAGTGTGTTTTGAAACACATGTTTCAAAACCTCCTATTTGTCATTATAAATTCATAACTATACATATTTAGGTCTCCATTTCAAATAACATCATTTCACGACAATGTGTTTGGGTATTAAAAATTGCAAGTGTTAAAGCACACCATGATTTTTAACCTACACTTCACAAGGTACAAAAAATACATTGTGTTTTGTAACCTCTATGTAGGAAAAGTTTATCCAATTTACCCAATAACAAGAATGTATTACATGTTGTTACTATTTGAGATATAGACCTAGATATACATAGTTTAAAAATATATGGTTTGGGTACGTTGTGAATTCTAGGTTAATAAAAACAATGTGTTTTGAAACACAACACATTTTGAAACCTCATATTTGTAATAAGATATTCATAACTATACATAACTAGGTGTCCATTTGAAATAAAAATAATTTCATGATAGTGTGTTTGGGTATGAAAAATTGTAGGTTTCAAAACACACTATGATTTGTAAACCTGCACTTCACATGGTACCCAAAACACACCATGTTTTGTAACCTCTATAGTGGAAAATTATATCAAATTTACCCAATAAAATGAACAATTGTTTTGTTGCTATTTCAAATGCAAACCTAGATATACACAATTTAAAAAACACATGGATTGGGTATGTTGTGAACTGCAAGTTAATAAACATAGTATGTTTTGAAACCCAAAATTTGAAACCTCATATTGTTACGAGATATTTATAACTATACATATCTAGGTCTCCATTTCAACCAACAACATCATCTCATGAAAGTGTGTTTGGGTATGAAATATTACAGGATTCAAAAAACACCATGATTTGTAACCTGCACTTCACATGGTACCCAAAACACAAAATGTTTTGAAACACATGTTTTTAAACCTCCTATTTATCACAAGAAATTCATAACTATACATATATAGGTCTCCATTTCAAATAACGTCATTTCATGATAGTGTGTTTGGGTATGAAAAATTGTAGGATTCAAAACACGTTGTGATCTGTAACTTGCACTTCACATGGTATCTAAAACACATTGTTTTTTGTAACCCTTACTACAAAAAATTATATTCAATTTACCTAATAACATGAACAATGGTGTTCTTTTTATTTGAATTACAAACCTAGATATACGTAGTCTAAAAGCACATGGATTGGGTATGTTGTGAATTATAGTTTAATAAACACAATGTGCTTTAAAACACAACACATTTTGAAACCTCCTATTCTCATGATAAATTCATAACTATACATATCAAGGTCTCCATTTCAAATAACATCATTTCATGACAGTATGTTTGGATATGAAAAAATGCAGGTTTTAAAACACACCATGATTTGTAACTTGCACTTAACATGGTATCCACAACACATCATGGTTTGTAACCCCTATTATGGAAAAGTATATCCAATTTACCCAATAACATGAACGATGGTGTTGTTTTTATTTGAGTTGTAGACCTAGATATACACAGTTTAAAAACACATGGGTTGACCGTATGTTGCTAATTGTATATTAATAAACATAGTGTGTTTTGAAACACAACACATTTTGAAACCTCTTATTTCTCATAATAACTTCATAATTATACATATCTAGGTCTTCATAATTATACTCATTATGTGATATATTTGATGTTGTTATGATACTTCATTCAATAGTTGATGCAATATCTTGGCGTCTAAAGTTTATGTATTTTTTTCTATCTTTAACAATGTTAAAGGTCTTGAATTGATGGTTTCATATAAATAATTTTTTCATTTCATTTTCTACATACAAATGCTTGTTGTAGATTACATTAAAATTTGAAGAAAAATATGCCCTTTTCATCATATTAAATACTAGTCTTGCTACAATTCAAAGAGTGATTACTAGATTGTATTTTGTACATATATAATATGTATTATTGTCACACCTTTATTGAATATTGTCCTTTAGTTTTTAAAATCATGTCATATTTTTATTTAACATTTATAGTTTACTTGAACAAAATATAAGATATTCATAACTATATACTTATCTATCCCTTATTTACATATGCATTTCAAATAATAACAAAATTTCAACACAATGTGTTTTGGTATGACAAAGTGCAAGTTATAAAACACAGTGTATATTTAAGCATGCAATTTCTTATGGTAGGTAGTGTGTGCAATGTGAAGTGTGTACTATGAAGGTTAAATCCCTATGCCATAACATGTAGGTTAAAAATTAAAGAATGTTTTGACACTCAAATTTCATAAAAGATATTCATAACTATACTTATCTACATGGAATTTTAAATAACATCACAATTTCATGACACTATGTTTGGGTAAGAGAAATTGTAGGTTTCAAAACCCACATTTATTTTGTAACTTGTAGTTCATAAGGTACCCAATAACATAGATTGTTTTGTACCTCTAATGTGGAGAAGTATATGCAATTTACCTCTACAATGGGAAAGTATATCCAATTTACTCAATAATAAGAACAATCCCTTCCTCCAATAAATAAATAAATAAAATAGTTCTAGGGTAGATAATTTAAAATTGATATTTTATAAAAATCCAATGTAACTTATAAGAAATTAGAAAATCTTCGATAAATAAAAGAGGAGACAGAGGCACTAAAAAAAAAAAGACTTGGGACTTGATTGATTTATTTGAAGGTGAGGAACCCATTGGTTGCAAGTGGGTGTACTAGAAAAAAATTAGAGTAGAAAAAAATAGAAAGGTACAAGGAGAGTTGGTGCAATAGGTTATTCTATGGTAGAAGGAATATAATTTAGTGAGAATTTTTACCTTGTATCTATGCTGAATTTCATTAGGATGTTGTGTATATCTACTTCTTTGGATTTTGAAATAGACAAAAAAAAAATTCATACAACATTAAATCATATGGAGATTTAGATGAGGAAATCTATACTTTTTAACCTAAAATATTTTAGATAAAGGGTATAAAATATCTGGTTTGTAAACTAAAAGGGCATTTGCATTGATTAAAGTAGTCACCATGTATGTTATAGTATCAAAATTAGAATTGGTTTTTCCAAGGAACCAACTTGAGTTAATCATAGTTTTACATGATGGTATTCTAATAATTAGGAATAATGGAGTGTTGATTAGAGAACTCAAGGTTTAGTTGGATTTCAGGTTTGAGATGAAAGATCTAGGTGTTATAAGATACATCCTTGGTATACAAATGCATACAAATATGAATAATAAGAAGCTATGGTTAAACTAGAGGAAGTATCTTAAGACTATTCTATAGTGGTTCAACATGCATGGTGATTTAACACTATAAGTATTAGTTTTCCAATAGCCACTAAGTTGAGCCTATAAAAATTCCCTAAACCTATGGAGGTTTTGAGGGACATCAAAAAACATATTATGCAATTGTAATTGATAGTTATATGTATGTACATAAATGTATGAGGCTTAAACATTACTTGAGCAAGGGGAGTTCTAAGTAGGCTCATGCCAAATCTTTGTAAAGGGCATTAGATGCAGGTGAACATATTTTTTATGTACTTGAAAGGAACTCTAAACTAATAGTTATGTTATCATGACACTAATAATGTGGGAAAGATGTTGAATGTATGGGGGATTTTTTATTTTGATTGGGATAGATATTTGTATAGCTAGATACCAATTAGTGGTTATATTTTTACTCTATTTGGAATAGTTGTGAGTTGGATGATTAAATGGAAGTAGATAAAAAAATTATTGTACACTATTAAATAAAAGTACATGGCAACACCATATGATTGCAAATAAGTTGTTTGTTATAGAAAATATGTTACAATATTGGTTTTAAGTCACATATTGTTGAATTATGATTCATAGAGTGTAATTTATTTGGTAGATAATATTTTTACCATGCTTAAACTAAACATGTGTATGTATAATATCCTATTATTAAGGATATTGGTGAATTAAGGAAAGTGAAAATTTAGGATCATACTAACACTTAAGTACATGCTACTAATTCTTTAACAAAACCTATGAATACTATATTTTTATGGTAGAAGGATGAGATGGGTTTATTTATATCCTACACATGATGTTAACTTCTTGGGATGATATAATTTCTCCTACAATGGATAAAATCTTGAGACTATGATCTTAGAAATTTGGTGTTCTATTAAATCGTAGATATTTATTGATGTGTTTCATAACAGTTTCTTCAAAAATATATGTTTTTTTATTAGATGGATGAGGTAATGACACATTAATGCCCCCACTCCCCTATTATATTTTTCAACCATTAACTAAAATGAGGTAAATACATGTCCTAATAAATTGACCTTCAATTTCTCCTTCTCTATACTATACCATAATGATTCAACATTCACATACTATTCTATACATTGGTTCTATATTTGGACTCACACATGAAATATTTAACCATCAACATTATAGTAGTCTTCCAAGGCTCTAGAATATTGACTTAACTAATTAATTTACTTTATCATATGAAATCCCTTAAGAGGGAAGAAATCACATCCTTCTCAAAACAACCTGAAAATGGGAGTGAAGGATGAAAGAGTTACTTTAATTTTTTTCCTATTGAGAATGGAGTGAGATTCATCAAATAATAGATGCAATCCTTAAATATATCATCATTATATTCTTCAAAATGAATCCCACCCACCTTACCACTGAAAAAAATTGTAACCTCCTCTTTCTCTAAAAAAGGATTCATTCCATTTTGTTCTACCTTTCATTTCTAATTCTTTTTCTACTTTAAATGGAAAGGTGATGAAATGTTGAGAGCATTGAAGAACAAGAAAATGTATTATGAAGGTTTTAATTTATTTTTTTTGTGTAAGAAAGAAATGAAAAAAATCTTCAAAGAAGACTAGTATGAAAGACTATCAAATATGTAGAATGATACATTGACACACTTGAGGAGAAAAGTGTCAAAATTTTAAATTATTGAATTTGTGTATTACAATTACTTTTTCTACATATAAGCATTTCTAAGTAATCATTAACTTGAGAAATCAGAGTACTTATTTTAATGGCCTATATAGACATGTGGAAATTTTATAGATTGGGGCACTTAAGTGGATTTTAGAGCTAAAGTAAGTTAAAATTATAATTAATAATAAAAATAGGATATGTACCTAAACGTACATTTGTTTTACCATGATTCATCATGCCAATGTTTTTGTTAAGAGTGAAGATATATGACTAAAAATTTTAGAATGTAGTCTAGGATCTAAAAAAATAAAGCGTATTTGAGCTTTTTATTATGCACGTAGGGGTGATTGTAAGCATGGAAAACTAAGAGAAACCTTTGGAGAAAATAGAATCTAGAGTTATTATTGAGTTGGTAAATTTTAACTGCTGTTGAATTGAATGATCTAAAGAGGTGTTTAAGTGAACGGTGTTGTTGCTATTCGAATTGCAGAACTAGATATACATAGTTTAAAAACACATGGATTGGTATGTTGTGAATTGCACGTTAATAAACATCGTATATTTTGAATCACATGTTTTGAAACATCCTATTTCTCATAAGAATAATATAATATAATATATTAATAATTATAAAATAATAATACAAATTTATTTACATAATAATAAATATATAATAATACAATATAATATAATATAATTTAATATAATAATAATTATAAAATAATAATATAAATTTAATTTCATTATAAAAATATATAATAATAAAAATAATAATAAATATATAATATAATAGTTTAAACATATAATATCATTATAATAATAATATAATAAAATAATACAATAACAATACAATAATTTAATAATTGTAATATTCTAAAATTAATATATAATATATAATTTAATATAATAATAGTTATAAAATAATAATACAAATTTAATTACATTATAAAAAATTATAATACTAAATACAATAATAAATATATAACAATATAAAAAAATAGCATAATATAATAAATTGAATTTAAATTAAGTTGGACTGCACTTTAAGTTTGAATAGATGGGAGCAAATCTGGGCGGCAAAACTAGGCTAAGTAACAGAGCTGCAATTACCGTCATCCCTGTCACTTCCCCTCTGTCTTGGTCTGTCACTTCTGCTCCATATTGGTGGGTCCCTTTATAACGATTTTGTATGATATCCATGCACATATGCATGTTCAACGGAAACGGAAACGGAAATTACGAACAGAATTGGAATCCCTGAAACAGTTGCCACGGCAAATCGGTAAACGAGAAGCTACGAAGGGTTAAGAGTGAGGTTAAAAGTGGGTCAAAAATGGTACGAAGGGGGAAGGTGAAGTTAGGAGTGGGCCCGGCCACCTAAGCAGTCAATGCTTAGAGTGTGCCGGTTAAGCCCGGCCCTTAATAAGGGGGGAACTTCTCTCAAGACAGTTATGACCAGGCCTGGAATTTGACAGCCACCTTTGCCTGTCATATGAAAATTTTGTGACGGTTTGTTCATTTAAATACTTGTCAATTTACGTTTTATGAAAAAATTTAACTGTCAAAAAAAATATTTAAAATATCTAAAAAATCAATATATTAGTAATCTATGAAATATTATTTTATAAAATAATTATGTTAGAAAATTTACAAATTTTAGAAACTATGCATGCACTCAATTAGTAAATCCAATTGCATATAATAAATTTTATTGATAATTAAATAATTATATATATGTAATTTACATTTTGACAATGCATAGAGTATTAGATTAAGAATAATTATATTGCACAATATGATTGTTTTTTTCATATATTTATTCTCTAATTTGTAAAATTGTATTACTATTTTGACTATAAATTAATTTATTGATTTCATATGTGTAAATATCATAAAAACACATTTAAATATCAATTTCAAATCAAATCTAGCAAAAAATAATTATCTAAAATTAAAAATAGTTCAATTGGCAAATTGATCTATCTAAAATCATATTTAATTATCAATTTCAAACCTATCTAGAAATAATTATATAAAATTAAAAATAGTTTAATCCTTATTCAATTCATTATCTAGAATTTCAACATGCTCACCAATAAAACTCAAGTAAAATAAATCAAAGCGAATCACCTGTAAAATAAATGTTATTGAAAAAACAATGCTATAAAGTGAAATTAGCTGCTATTGTTCAATTTTTTTTATAGTTTAATCTTAAATTCATCAATCTAAAAACATAAATTATTTGTAAAAGACAAACAAAATTTCAACATGCTCACCAATAAAACTAAATGCTCTATTGAAGAAAATCAAAGCTAAGAGTCACTGTAGAAAACGCTATAAAATAAACGAAAACAAACTTCAACATGCTCACCAATAAAATCAAATGCTCTATTGAAGAAAATCAAAGCTAAGAGTCACTGTACACAAAATGCTATAAAATAAATGTTGTTGAAAAAACAATGCTATAAAATAAATGCTTTGAAAATACAATAAAAATTTGTGTTATGTTGTTATTCATAAGAATATCCTCTTATATATATATATATTAAAAAATTGTAAAATTAGAAAATATTGATAATTAGAAATAAATCTTAAATCTTAAATTTATTGTTAATTGTCACAAGAAGTTTCTAAATTATGTAGAAAATAAATCTTGTTAAAATATTCAAAAAGTTAAAAATCAATTATATTCTATTTTGAAAAGATTTTGAATTAATATATATTTTTATAATAAATATTATAAATCATATATATTAATATAAAGCAATGATAACTATTAGTAAAAATATAAAAATCTTTAAAAAATTAGAAAGAACTATATTTAATCTTGCAAAAACTCTATTTTCAACAGATTTTGAATTAATAAATATATTTATAATAAATCATATATATTAATATAAAGTGAAATTAGAAAGAATTATTCCAATTTTCAATTATAAACTCATTTACATTTTTATCATAAACATTATTATATATATATATGCCTACAATAATTTTTTACGGTTTAATAATAATTTGAAGTGTCATATTTACGGTTATATAAAAATGTAGCAAGTCAAATGATACAGTCTAATAAATTTTTAGGTTGTAATATACGGTCCAAAATGCAAAAAACGGTCAAATAGACCATCAAATTCCAGGCCTGGTTATGACTATTCATTCTCCCTCTGTGAAGTGTACATAAATACTTTGTTCTCCTTTAATGCATAGTATAAACTCCCTCTCCTTGGCAGACCCCAACTTCACCAGAATATTTTCACGGAGAACCCGGGCCATTCATTCTACGCACCGTAGAACAGATCTCTGGAAATGCTAGACACTACAGCGAATCCTCCTCCCATGAATGTATTCACTCAGCGGACCGAAAGCTTTAAGAAGGGCATGTCAGCAAACCAGAAACCAGTGCGATTTCAGATTAGTTTAAGCTTACCCCATCCTTTGGATGTATCTTTCACACTGTTAGAACCTACAATACACAAGGAAAGAAAATTTCATCCTCCATTAACCCACATGATCTTAAAACAGTTCCCTCACTTATTGCTTATCTATCTATTTATAAAACATTTCAAAACAGAAATAATAGATTACGAATGGTTTACGGCTGCCATGAATCCAACATTAGATCAGCTATTTAACCCATAAATTTTATACAGCGTCTATGAATGCAAGATAATATCAAATACTTTATCTCATAGATGCTATCGGATTACTCATCTTTTGGAAGTATCTTTCTGGCAATTTCAGAAAATAAGTCATACCAAAAAAAATTCTTGAACGCATAGGAAATCTCTGCTCTCATAAATTGTTTAGTGGAGGTTCACGATTCAATATTTTAAGACTTTTGATGATCCATGCTTGTACAGATATGGCATCCGTTAAGCAGCTTGGAGTGAAATAGCTAAGAAAAATGGAATCACAAACCTGGTTTTGTCGGCCTTGAATGTAAGGTGTGCAGACTCACAAAATATGTAGCATTTCTTGTTTGTTTGCGATGTCTTCCCTTCCACTGTCTTTCCAAATGCTCCTTGCTACCCATATGCGGTGATCTGTTACGCTTCATTGCTGTCCTCCACATTTTCTCAAGTGGGAATGCTATAGTATTGCAGCATAGGATTTTGAGCACAGTCTTTTTTATTTGCTCCCTTGGACCACTTTAACATTCACATCTTCTAGTTTCTCCACATAATTGTCCTCGTGAAAGCTGGTGTTAAATTAAGTGAATCAGGCTTTATTTTAGATTCCTCATCGAAAATTCTCCATCACTTATTTTTTCCTTCAGTGGTAGAGTACTGTCTTTCACTGTGTAATATGCTCTTCGCTTTTTCTTTTTGACTCGACGTTCCCATCATTGCTTTTCTCTCGAAATGGTAAACGAAGACCGAGGTTTCCATGATTTTGCAGCTTTTGCTTTCTTCGCGGAAGATATTTGAGTTGGAACTCCACTGGAAGTTATCTCGACTGTGTGAGGGGATTATCACGATTTTCCGAGAGACTTATTGCTGTTTCCAATTTCTGTGGAAGTTATGTGGAATGTGAAAAAGAGATATCCTAAATTTTTAGGGATCTATGGTTGTGTCCAATCTTTTTGGAAGTTATGTGGAATGTACGTTATTAGATTTTTTTTGTGAGATTTATGGTATTTTTAATTTCTATAATTTGTTAACAAGAGGATTAAAGATCTTGATTCTTAGGAAGTTTTGATCATAGATTCTTAGGAAGTATGTTCTATGTATTTTTAAGATGAGAATATTTGATCCAAGTCAATTTTTTAAATAGAAGGATATTATATAACAAGTGTCATATAGTGGCTAGTATTTGTCTTTCTAATTATTTAATTACAGTATTTTAAATTTAATAAAAATGTAAGTTTTGTTAATGCAAAATAAATTAAAATGTAATAATTATTAATTTTAAAGCGAATTAGGTCAAGTCAAAGGCTCTAGCTATTGGGGTGACGGATTTGATAATACTCACACAATAGACTTCGTTGCCACACTTGGAAGTCTAGAAATTTGGTTTCTAAAACACATAAATTTTGCAATATTACCACATGGTAAATAATTGAATGAACTCAAAAAATATTGCAATTTAGCACTTGTCTAGAAAGCTGACAAAGTAAAACCATGGGTACATAAATGAATGATACGATTTTTTAGACGCACTTAAAAATAAAATAAAATTTGTTTTTTGTAAAATTAACACATATATTTAAAATAATCCTATATATAAAGTAAGCCTAGAAATATCCTTCTTTTAAATATATAATATTATAATTTTATTTTTAGTTTATGATCTATAATAATAACTATATTAAAATATACAATAAGCATATTTTAATAATATTATAAATAAAAATTATACTTCAATATTTAATATATAAAGTTAATCAAAATCCATATACTAGTAAGAAAGCATCTCACAAAATAATACAAATCTTTGGACATGAATTTAAACTAACACATATATGGCTAAAATAATCTGCTTATGGTAGGCCTAGAAATATCCTTCTTTAAATATATAATATTATAATTTTATTTTTTTATTTTTATGATCTATAATAATAACTATATTATAATATACAATAAGCATATTTTAATAATGTATAAATAAAATTATAATATTTATATATAAGTTAATCAAAATCATATACTAGTGACATCACAAAATAATATAAATCTTTAAGACAATTTATTTTGCTCCGTGGAAAGATGTGACAAAGACCCACATCACCTTAAAATAATAGCAATTTCAAAAGGTTTTGAGGGGAAAATGACACAAATAATTGTCGAAGCCTTAACATAAGACAATTTTAACAAAAGTAACTCGACAAGTTAAATAATTTCTCTTATTTGACTTCAAAATCAAATGTTGCATGCTACTGCAGGGGTACTTTAGTTTGTTTCATTGCGCATTAAGTATTTTTGTTAATACGTAACTGGGCATGTGGGAATTCATGAAACGAAACATTCTATATTCCCGTCACCAATATTCCTCAGTTTGAAGAAAGGACGGAAACCAAGGGTGACGATTTATTAATTTATTAAGATTTAAGATTGAGTTGTTTTTGTATGTTGTGGCAATAACACATAAAACTTTTTAGTCAATTATATTGCTAAAAAAATAATTTTTATAGTTTATAAAGTTAAATATTTTGCAAGTTTATTTTATAAAAATTGTTTTTTTTTAAATTTTAAAAAAATTATTGTTTTTGATTGGTTGAAAGTCAACTTACTAATAACTAATTAACTACAAGTTATGTTATTCACATTTTTACTAAAGAAAAAAATAAATTACGATACTAATATGTTATTTTTATACTACTTTAGTATTAATAGAGAAAATATTAAAAAAAAAAGTTAACAAATATTTTGCTAGTTCAAATGTGTATTTAAGTATATACCCACATCTATAATAATACATCGGAATCACATTATGTAAAGTTCTAGTTGAAAATAATATT
>VDFB02281492.1:473269168-473308581 GCA_007258455.2 Sequoia sempervirens
GGAGGAGAGGGAGAGAGAAACAAAATGAGAGAATCAAAGATAGATAAATAGAGAGGGAGAGAGAAATAGGGCAGATAGAGAGAGGGAGAGAAGTAGGGAGAGATAGAGATATATGGGAAGAGAAAGGGAGAACAAGGTAGAGATAGAAAGATAGATAGGGGATAGGGAGGGAGTGAGGAAGGGAGAGATGGGGAGAGATAGAGAGAGGGAGATAGAGGGAGAGAGGGAGGGAAAGGGAGAGAGAGATGTAGATAAGGGAGAGATATAGAAGAGGGGGAGAGAGGGAGAGAGACGGGTTGAAGAGGAAGAGAGAAAAGAGGGGGAGAGGGAAAGAGATAGGTAGGAGAGAAAGTAGAGGGGGGGGAGAGGGAGAGAGATATGTAGAGAGGGTGCGAGGGAGAGATAGCTCAAAGAGATAGAGAAGACGAGATAAAGAGATATAAAGGAAGAGGGAGAGGGACAAATAGATAGATATAGATGGTGAGATAAAGCGATAGAGAGATAGATATATAAGGAGATATAGAGAGAGGAGAGGGAAAGAGAGACAAAGAGATAGATAAAGATAGAGAATTATATATAGATACATAAAGATGGAGAGAGGGGGAGAGAAAATTATATTAAATATAATTTAATTTGTATTATATACAATTTATATTTTACATTAATGAATTTTGTATTATATTTATATGTTAATTTTTTGTGCTTTATAAAACTATAGTAATTATTAATTATAACATAAGACATTATATATATATATATATATATATATATATATATATATATATATATATATATATATATATATATATATATATATATATATATATATATATATATATATATATATATATATATATATATATATATATTAGTACCCTGTTCGAAAGCTCCCATTTTGGCACAGGCAAGGAGGATAGTGATGAAGATGGATCCACAATCATAGACTCTACCCATGCTTATGGACTTGATCTTAGACAAGACACACATCCACTATAGATTTCAAAACATTTCAATGATAGGGAAACCACATTTCTCAAACAAGTACCAACCTAGAATTCTAGACCTTTCAACAAAGACAATTTTTTTTGAGTCACAAAGCTAAACACCCTTCTTTGACACTTACTTTTCTTAAAATAATTGTTCCAATTATCTAATTTATCATTCTCAAATTTTATAAATTAATTTACATTCAATTATATCAATTTACTTAATTAACTAAAATAAAAAAAATTATTTTTTTACATTATAATATATGATAAAACTTGATATATACCCCGTATATATAAATATTTTTATCATATATTATAAATATTAACAATTAAAAAACAATAACAATCCTAAACATGAGTATGTACCCTACCTATCGCTAAAGACAACAAAAATAATAATAATTAAATGACTTATAGGGCGGGCCTGTTTTTATTGTCTTTTAGACTCACATCATTCACTTCTAGAATATTATAACCTCTTGAAGTGAGCAACTTTAACTACCACAAACAACAATATTTTAAAGAAACCATTGTAAAGGCTTCCACGCGTATCCAGAGGAAGGAGACACGCTTTAGGTGCATTAATCCACATTTTGTTCAACAGCATGGTCCACGTTGGCTATCAGAATGCAGTATTTGTGTAGAATGCAGTTTTCTCTGTTATTACTTCCATGCTTTTTGATAGCAGTGTTTATGGCGTTGTGATGGTAAAGATCTTAGCCAACCAATATTGTTATTAGAGTGTTGTGTTGAATGCAATATAAAGCCACACGCTACTGTTTCATCTTGTTTAGCGTTTGAAATCATCAAATAATGTTTATGTTTTCATTATTTCAACAAGAACTTTTTTTGTAGTCTTAATATTGCAACGATGATCATATGAGAACTATATTGTGTGCTTTTTTCACAAGTTATTGGTAATTTTAATTTATGACAAAACATATGTGAATATTAGTGTTTCAAATGATTTCTCCATAGAAGCCTTTTTAGTGCATGTGTAATTTTAGTGTGTGTTCTATGCTACTATTAATCTAACTCCAAGTTTTCATAGTCTGAAGCATTTTGTATTTTTTTTCTCAAATTCGCATCTGTTTTCTTGACAGGAATCTGATGACTACTTCAGCTGACGAGGGTCAGTTTTTAAATCGGTTGTTGAAGCTCATAATTGCCAAGAACACTATGGAGATTGGTGTGTATACTGGTTACTCACTTCTCGCCACTGCTCTTGCCCTACCTGATGATGGAAAGGTATACAGACATGCATTCTTCTGTTGTTTAATGGCCGAGAAAAATGTTAAGGGCGTCCCTTTGTATACAGTGTTTTGATCCTTTTAAAATGGCAGATCGTTGAAATGGACGTAAATAGGGAGAACTATGAGCTGGGGTTTCCTGTAATTCAAAAAGTAGGAGTTGCCCACAAAATTGACTTCAGAGAGGTCCCTGCCCTGCCAATTCTCGATCAAATGTTGGAAAATGTAAGCCGACTCTCATCTGTATTTGACCAGAAAAGAAAAATCTGTTGAAAATGTGGCTTTTTTTTGTGGGTAGATTGTGAATATGGAATTGTGGGTGTGATTTTGCAGAAGGAAATGCACGGCTCGTTTGATTTCATATTTGTGGATGCAGACAAAGACAATTATCTCAATTACCACAAGCGACTGATTGATCTATTGAAGATTGGGGGAGTGATCGACTACGGCAATACTCTATGGAACGGGTCAGTGGTGGCTCCACCCGATGCCCCACTAAGGAAATATGTGAGATGTTACAGAGACTTAAAGATAGGGTTCGCCGGAGATCGGAGTCAAAGGTCAATACCAGGGAGGAAGAGTTTGGAGGAGCGAAAACTAGTAGCAGCAAGGAAAGCAGTAAAAGGCGGCGAAAAACAGCCAAAAATTTGGCGAAAAATTACGAACGGCTGAGATTGAATTAACCACCTTGCGGGGCTTCTCGAGTAATTTCCTTCGTTCACGGGAAAAATGAGTTCGGAGAACTCAAATAGGACACACCATTAGCGTAATAATAATGCAGATTGGTCAACATTGGCAGCGCAATAAAAGGTTTCCAAGCTTCTAAGAAACCGAAAAGTGAGAACGTGGAAGACCATTAAAGAAGTGCACTGGGTATCTGTCAAGATCAAAGTCAAAGTCAATGTGATACAACTTCCGTGTCTATCGACTACTTTTCACAGAGACAGAGAAAACGTTCACTTTCTATGTGCCAATCTTAGGATAGGACAAACCTTGGAAGGTCAGGGAGAAATCCTTTCTGGATATTGTGGTTGTGTGGTTTTTCTGATGATGATTGTGGCTTTAGCACTTCTGTGATTCAACCCTCTTGTGAGTGGTTGCTATGTGATGAGACTAATATAACCAGTGAGTAAATCCCCACAGAAATGAAGAAAACAGGTGGATTCATGATCTTCGGCATCTTTCTTTTACTGCTTCAGCTCTGCAATGGCCTCTCAAAAGAAGCCCAAATCTTGCTGGAGATGAAGGAGAGTTGGGATACCAATGGGGAGCTTGGAGATTGGAAAAATAGTTCCAGTGCAAAGGATGATGGTCACTGCAGGTGGACTGGTGTGACTTGTGATGCCCATTCCAATTCTGTTATTGCTCTGAGACTCCCATATATGAATATCAAGGGAGAAATTCCTTCTATTTTTGGAAAACTGGGTAATCTGATGGAGTTGGACTTGAGTTGGAATTATTTTGGTGGGACTTTCCCCTTTGCACTATTAAATCTCACCCGTCTGCAACTCCTGAACTTGTCTGAGAATGTATTTGTTGGGTCACTGCCACAAGAGATATATAAGTTGGAGGAGCTCCTGTCTTTGGATGTTTCCAACAACAATTTCTTTGGTGACATACCTTCTGGATTCGGCATGATGCCTAAGATTGAGGTACTCTTCTTGCATGCTAACTTGTTGAATGGTACTATTCCTGCATTTCTAGGTAATCTGTCTACCTTGACAAATTTAACACTTTCCTACAATCCTCTAGCAGGGGTGATCCCTCATGAGCTTGGGAACTTAGTAAGGCTGAAATACTTATGGATAAAACAGTGCAATTTAGTTGGGGAAATTCCAGAGTCATTAGGGAACATGACATATCTAGTTCACTGTGATCTCTCAATAAACATGTTGTCTGGTGGGATTCCCACAAAGTTGATGTCTCTTTCGAAGATGCAAAATTTTTATCTCTACTTAAACGAACTATCTGGGCCAATTCCAGCGAATATCAACAATCTGAAGAGCCTAGTGAACTTGGACTTATCCATGAATCAGTTGACTGGAAGCATCCCACAAGGAATTGGGGATCTAAGAAACCTAGAGGTACTGTCTCTTCAGTTTAACCAGCTCTCTGGGTCTATACCTTTTGGAATAGATAAGCTTGCTCAACTGGTTCATCTTAAGCTTTATGACAACAATCTTACAGGACAAGTCCCACCAGAAATAGGGATGAATTCTAGACTGTTGGATTTTGATGTTTCGAGCAATAAGTTGTTAGGTCCTCTTCCTCACAACGTTTGTGGAGGCGGAGTACTAGATGGGTTCATTGTTTTTAACAATAGTTTCAATGGTAGCCTGCCTGAATTTCTGGGAAATTGCCCAAGTCTCTCCAGTGTCCAAGTCCAGTTTAATCAGCTGAGCGGAAAGGTTCCCTCTGGCTTATGGAGTTCTCCACTTCTTCAAGTAATGCTACTAAGAAATAATTTTTTTCATGGCCAAATTCCTGATCAAATTAGCAAAGCACATAATCTGGTAAATTTGAGTATATCTCACAATCAATTTAGTGGAAGCCTTTCATGTGCAGTTTGTTAGTTGGCAGGGTTGTATGGCCTTTCTTGTCATCCTTTGTGTGGATGGATATTGATTGGATTTGTGATGAATATCATTATTGTATCCTTTGGTTAGGAGTTTTTCCCACTGGGCTTCTCCTTTCCTCTTTGTAATTGGGTTCCTGACCAGGCTTTGTTGTCTGGACCCATATTTCTCTATTCACCTAGGTATACTTAAGAGAGGTGTTAATGTAGAATATTCTACCTAGAATATTCCTCTATATAAGTTTTCTAGTTGTTAGATTGTTAGGATAATGGTTGCTTAGTTGTCCAATCTTGCATGGAGTTGCATGCCTATTTTCTACTTGGCACTTGCTATTCTAGATGGCTCATCTCCTACTTTATATATTGTACTCATTCCTAAGCTATTATGAAGAATGCAATTATTTATAATTTATCCTTCATTTCAACTTTTGCAATTCTATAATTTGCAACTTGACCAATATTCCTGAAATTTTCACATGGTATGAAAGCTTAAGGTGAGTTTGAATGCAAATTCATTTTATATTGCAGGTTAGTTTTTCTTCATGGAGACAGATGTGAACATTCATATGTGAAAGCAATATTTCCTTTTTGTATGCATTATGTTTTCATTTTCTCTTTGATTTTTGCATGTGTTGCATGTTCTCCTTTTACAATATTGGGGTATTGTAATAAATGAACTTCAATAAAGTTCCATCAGGGGGGCTGCTTGCATAATAATTTGATTGGAGTGTACTCGCATAGCATGCACTTTGATCCCATCTTCTTTTTTATGACAACTCATATGAGTTGTATTTGGATTCTTAGTTTCTCTTGGCCATATCTTGCTCTGACACATTTTGGTTTGCATTTGTTCACATTTCAGATTGAGAGCCTATGGTTAATGATCCTGAATCTCATTAGATTTTCATCGGGTCTCATCTCAATTTGAGGGCCATTAATTATGGCTAATGTTCCAAAATCTTTATGGTACTTGCTCCTATGGATTTAGTTTTAGTCACAGTTTGGCATCGGCATCGAAATACACAGCTCCCATATTCTTTAATCACTTTTTTCCTTTCTTTCTCTTTCGGGGAAGAGTTTTGTCCCATTAGGTTTTCTCTGTTTTCCTCATTTATGAGATTTCTTTTGTATTGTATATGTACATGGGTACCTAAGATGGCCTTGTAGCCCGAACTCATTCATGCTTTCATGCATCCATACTTCCATTATTTGCATATCTCTCTATTCACCTAGCTGCACTTAAGGGGGGGTTGTTAGTGTAGTTTTCTAGTTGTTAGATTGTTAGGATAATGATTGCTTAGTTGTGCAATCTTGTATGGAGTTGCATGCCTATTTTCTAGTTGGCAGTTGTCATTCTAGATGGCTCATCTATTGCTATATATATTGTACTCATTCTTAAGCAATTAATCAATGCAATTATTTAGAGTTTATTCTTCATCTCAATTTGTACAATTGTGTAATTTACAACCCAACTCATATTCTTGAAATTTTCACACAGTTGGAGAGCTACGGAATCTCACTGATTTACTGACTAGTGGCAATAATTTATCAGGGTCCATTCCTGTGGAACTTGCTCAACTTTCCTCACTCGCTATGTTGTCTCTAGATGACAATATGCTATCTGGGGAGCTTCCAAATTCAATGTCATGGCCATATCTATCATAGCTTAACCTTGCAAACAACCAAATCAGGGGATCCATTCCTTCGTAGCTAGGTTCATTTCCAAATCTCAATAGTCTTGACCTCTCAAACAATCTGCTTGAGGGTAGAATTCCTATTGAATTAGGTAACCTCAGGTTGAGTTTCTTGAATGTCTCCGCCAACAGTTTGTCTGGCCCCGTTCC
Source organism: Sequoia sempervirens (assembly GCA_007258455.2). NCBI lineage: Eukaryota > Viridiplantae > Streptophyta > Pinopsida > Cupressales > Cupressaceae > Sequoia > Sequoia sempervirens. The sequence continues at coordinate 473,275,827 of VDFB02281492.1, forward strand.
TGATAATTTCAATAATTTGGCCTATAAGAGAAGCTTTCTTCACAATCCAGGCCTATGTGGGGGTGGACCTTTGAGGCTTCCTTTATGCATCTAGCATAAGAGTTCTGAAAAACATTTGTCCAAGACTTTGGTTTCAGTTGTTGGTGTGGGAGGCATACTCTTCTTGATTGTCATAAGTCTTTCCTACAAGACATACAAGGATTTACTACATCACAAATTCGGTAGAGGAGCTTGGAAACTGACACACTTCCACAAGCTGGAATTTAACGAATCAAACATTGTGAAGAGATTGACAGAAGATAATGTAATTGGAAGTGGAGGTACAGGGAAAGTGTACAAGGTCAAACTGCCTAACTAGGAAATTGTTGCTGTGAAGAAGATCTGGAACGATGGTAGACTACAATCTCAAGCACAGGGAGATAAGCGATTCTTAGCAGAGGTTGAGGCTTTAGGAAAGATTAGGCATCCTAACATTGTGAAACTGCTCTGCTGCATCTCTAGTGCAGATCCTTAGTTGTTTGTATGAATACATGCCTAATGGTAGCCTGTATGAGCGCCTTCATGCAGCTCAATCACAAGCCTTAATGGATTGGCCAACTCGCTATAAGATTGCCTTTGGTGCTGCTCGGGGCTTATGTTACATGCACCATGACTACTCTCCTTTGTTAGTTCACAGGGATATAAAATCAAATAACATATTGTTAGATTCCGAGTTCAATGCCCATATTGCAGATTTTGGATTGGCTAGAAATTTGGACAGGGTCGGGAGGATGTCATGTCAGTGTTTGTTGGCTCATATGGGTATATGGCCCCAGGTAAGAATTTCTAATTTTCTGTGTTTATATATTTAATTCTTTACACCTTTACACCACAACAAATGCAGAACTAGTGGGTACCTTTTGAAGACCCTGGTTTTGTCTTTTTGTGGACAACTTTCCACAAGTACAGAGTCCTAAATTCATCAAAGCATTCTTTTCTTATATTGATCTTGTGTTAACAAATAGGCTCGGTGTGCAAAGTATGCTTACACCTTGAAAATGAATGAGAAGTGTGGCATATACAACTTTGCTGTGGTACTTCTGGAGCTTGTAACTGGAAAGAAGCCAAATGAAGTAGAGTTTGGAGATGGCCTGGACATTGTAAGGTGGATTCAAAATCAGATTCACAGTAGCAATGGGGTGCAATCTGTATTGGACTCATGGGTACAGCAGAGCATTATACAGACAAAATGATGTCTACTCTAAAGGTGGCTCTGCTATGCACAAGTACTCTGCCCGTTAATAGGCCTTCCATGAGGTAAGTTGTAAAGATGCTACTCCTTTGTAATCCAGATCAACAACTTCATAGTTTAGTGGCCGCTAGTTTGCCTTCTCATCTCGAAAGAAATCCCAGTGCTTTCATGACCTTATCTAGAGAATCCTCGTGTCCACCAGGCTAGATCATTGACACGTTATGTCCATGGTATATTGTTCATTCCATGCAACCATATGGATGCAGTCTCATTATGTAACTGTTTATGTTCTAATCACAATAAACTTTTCTTGTTTCTGTTACTTGTAATCCTAAATTTTAAGCTTAATTCAAAATTAAAAAGAAGGAATTATGCTTAAAATTTTAAATAATAATAAATTTTAGGATTTATTATTATCTAGTTTGAGTAACTATATATTTCATCTATATTTTAGAGTCTATGGTTGAACTATAAAGAAGATTCCCCTTATAATTTGAAGAGAGGTTTGAGGCCGCCGACGGCCTGCCACTCACAATTCAAAAACTCCATTTTTTCTTCGAAGGTTACCTCAATAGACTTGCAGCTCTGTGCACCAACGTTGTCAGGGGGGGAATCTGTCTGAAGTTGAACAATAGTCATGCCCTTTGCTCATATGTTGGTATTGTATGGTTTAATCTTCTCATTATCATAAGGGATTTAAAAAGTGTATTACAAAACCATGACAACAAGAACAAAAGTGGAATGGGTTTATAGACCAGAAACCTATTGGATATAACCAAGTATTGCAAAATATTGAAGAATTTGACGTTGAAATGTATTTTGACTAGTTTGATACAACTGTAGACAATAGTTTATTTCAGATTACATCCAGATTTGCAGCCATTGCTACAAAAATAATGAAAATTGTTTCCATAGCTTGAAGTAATTCAATCTTCAATAGAATTTTTTTTGTTAACTCAGAGGTATCCCCGCGACCCAGCCCAACACACCCAATTCGCCTTGCCTTGGTCTTACATGCTGTCAAATTGGGGTTGAGAAGAGGTGAGTTGAGGCGAGACTAGTCCTTTGGGGATGCGCGCAGCCACTCGCAAGCCACGTACATCAGGTGAGGCTGGACTTTGGACTCGAACCCAAGACCTTGGAGAGAAAACCCAAGACTTAAGCCTCCTCCGCTATCTGAGGAACAAAAGTGACTAGTGAAATGACAAACTGATTACTTTATATGATTCTTACTCTAAACCTTCAGCTGGGTAAAAATTCCTTTAGCATGTCATACTTTGTTGACCTATCCACTATACTTGCCCAAACTGCAAAGAAATCCATTCCTCACCAAATAGACAAGCCACTACAGATTAATGATATTCTTGATTTTGAAATGAATTAGAATTATTACTATAAGGAAATTTTTCTAAGGCTTTGAATTTTAATATTGTAGACACGTGAAATTAGTATTGTACACCTAATTAATTCATATTCATTCAATCATCAAATAAATCAAATTCACATTCATCCATTCATCAGGTAAACCAAATTCATTAAATTCAGTCTCCTAAGGTTATCCATTTAAATTAAATAAATCAACTTTGTTTAATTTAAGTCTCACATCCCCCTTTTAATTAAATAAACCAAACTTTATTTAATTAAATCCCAAATTCATATTCCATCCCTTTTGATTTAAATAAAATCAAAGTATTTAAGTCAAATGGGTCAAAAGCATCTAACATCATCTTAACTAATCTAATCTAATCACCCATCACATCCTCTAGCTTTTCCCACTTGCACCAATAAAGCATTTTAATTTATTTATTAAAATTATCATTTTCCCTCAACAAAGCATCTTTTAAGAATATTCCTCAAGTTTGAATTTGAAAGCAAGTTGACTTATCCCTTCTAACATGGCAATAACTTCCCTCTTACATATCCCCCACTTGGCATTAAAGTCACCTTTTTCTCCCTCCAACAAGCCAAATTTGAATTTAAAAAAGGCCAACCAATCTCATTTATGTGCACATTGACCAAAATTTGCACATTTCACAAGGTGACAAATGGCTCCATCTCATTGGCTAAAACATTATCCCACATTGCTCTCTTTTGGGCACTCTTAGCATTTGAGATTCTATAAGTAGAAGCCTCATTCTTCAACAATGCATCCACAATCTTATGCAAAGTTACTCTCTTCAATTGAGAACTAATTTTGCCCATTTCACTCCATCTTCAAGGCATCTATCATTGAGCTTAGGAAGGATTAGGAAAGGGTCACTTTGCACAAGTGACACCAATCCACTATGGAATAGGTGTGCATCATGTCTCTTTCATGCTTCTAAGTAGTTTCATTTTTTGTCATCTTGTTTGAGAGGCATCATGCATTATTTCATAGGAGTATTTAGCAAATTTGTATGCACTAACCTTTGTCATGAAGTTTAACAGGCTTGCAGATTTGAGAGATGCTCACATGTGGCGCTAGAGGGAGGGCCTGTTGCATTCATTAGTTTTGCAGATTTGATGTCGAATTCAACAAATCTCTCTTGTTATTTCTCATGCTGCATATCCTTAAAATTGTAGTTAGACAATGGAGCATGCTTTGTTGGTACAATATCAAGGATAGACTGGTTGATTTCTGCATCTGTATTTAAAAATGTATGGTTAGTTGCTATGCTGCCAGTGACAGTTAATTCTCCTGTCATAGCAAGATCATTTTGCATTGTTTCTAGTCCAGGGTTCAATAGCGATTTACTTTGTTGTTTCTGTTACTTTCCATCAAAACTACAAAGTGATAATTGATGTGCTGGTTTCATTTTACTATCTTCATGACATTTTTTATTTTTTGAGTTGAATGGACATGTGAATTCACTTCTGCATATGGAGTTGCTTTGGCCACATTATTATGCTTAGCTGCAACAATCTCAACATTTGACATCTCAAAATCCACGTTAGATTTTTTTTTATATAGCATCCCAAGTCCACCAGTGTACTATTTTTATCCTGCCACTGCTACTCCTCATATTTATGAACATGTGAGTTATCTGATGATCTTAAATTGTTATTTTCCTCATAGTTAGTTGTTGCAAGCTCAGCCATAGACTGGCTACTTTCAATACCATTATTCTCGGTTTCCATAACAACAATATTGGATATCTCAACTTCCACATCACTGGATCTTTTAATCGCATACTCCATCGCAGGTTCAATGTTGCAATTTGTTTTTATTTTTCTTGACTCTAGTCTGTCTCAATTGTTGGTTGACTTCCTTCTAACATAGTTGTCCAACCAGTATCATTATGGTGCTTAATTGTCATCATGTCAATGGATGACCTATGTGCTTCTAAATGACCCTTCGATTCGCCATCTGATGCCAGTCCTATGTTAATGTTTTACTTATTCGCCTTGGTGTTAATGACAAAGACTTTGATTCCCATGTTGACATGACCATTCAATTCTATGTCTTGTGACAAGTTTGACAACATCCTTTTCTCTTCCTCTTGAGTATTCCCATCCTCAAATCTACAGGGAATTCGACTTTACACCTGACAATTACATTTTGCCTATGCTTTTGTGTGTTGCATCATCTCAAACTGTTCATGTGACTTGCCTATGCTTCCGCGTGTTGCATCCTGTCAAACTGTTCATGTGACTTGATCTATGCTTCCGCATGTTGCATGCAAATCTACCAAGGAGGGAGGATGCGAAAAGAGCTAGGGAATTTTCCTTTTAACTTGTCAACTGCATTTGCTCAAAAATTTCTAAAGCCTTTCAACGAATACATTTTGTGCATATCCTGCAAACCATCAAGGCATTTCTTTTACTCGTTCTAAGAGCCCACATACCTCGTCCTTTTTGGTTTACACTCTGCCAAAGCACCTTCATGCGTTATGTTCCTGTCTGATTTATGTGTGTAAGAGTTTTTGTGAACAACTGTGATTTAACTAGATATTGGTAGATTTCAAATTTGTACACCTAGTTGGGTTAAGAGAGAAAGATGGTTCAATGCCTGATTGGTGTATGCTTGTTTTTTAGTAATTGAAGTGTTAAAAGATTTATTGTTGTTACGTTCAAAGAAGATTTGGGTCAGACCATTTATTGACTGTGGTTTGCGCACATGACTATCATGACTATGTTACGAAAAATATGCTAGAAAGGCAAATGTGTAAGAAATGGTGAAGCACATTTATTATAAATGTAGACATTTTTTCCAAAACATATGCAGCAAGTGGATAGTTTCGCTTATAATAAAGGATGTCAATTTTTTTTGATGAGATTTGTTGTTACATTTTCTTGGTGGGATCCATAACAGTGCAGGAAAGTTTCTTAATATTTGAAACAAAGGTGTGTTATCATTGATAGCATCTGACAAGAATTACCCTTTCATCATGCATAGGTAGAGTCATTTATGATCAAAATTAATCTCTGACTTTCATTGCATTTTCAGCTAGGTGCGCATAATTGGGACAGTTATGATATTACTTGTTCCAACAAAGCATCCTTGAAAAGAATGTATTTAATTGTTTCATTTTGTTGACTTTGATGACACCACCCGGGTAGCTTGCAAATTGTGTATGCTGGAATTTAAGAGGCCAACTCCCATTTGCTTAGCGCGTAGAGAAAATGAAGAAGGTGTAAAGGAAGGAAAAGCGAGGAGCATTTCGTTGCACAAGGAGCTTGCAAGAAATCTTCGAAGGAACTTGGGGATAAATTGAGCATCAAACTTGAAATTCAAAAGCATTTTTAATGCTTGGAGATTCCATCATATGCCTTGATTTTCTGTTTTAGGCTAACTCATCTTTGGTTTTGGGCTTTAAAACAAACATTTCAAAAGCTTTCAATTTTTATTGCAAAGGGGATAAAATGAACTTTAGGCAAATTGACTAGATTTCATTTGGAGTTAACAATTGAACAAAACAACTCTCATTTTTCCTTTGGTGCTTTAAAAAGAACTCACAATTGCTTTGTGGACTTAAAACGAACATGTGCAACTTTGTTTTTGTGATTGCTTACTTAAACTAACATCATCGAAAAGGACGTATGTGCTTCTCTCGCGCTTTACAGCGATCTTGAGAATCAAAAAGCCTTTTTTGTGATCATAGGTTGAGATAAAGCAATCACCTCCACACTTCATTTTGAGTTTAAAAATTGAACAAAACACTTTTTCAGTGTGAGTAAACCTATTGCATGTGTCCTCCCTTTGTTTCTAAACGAAGGTTGATCGAACTATGAATACGTTTACTCGCTTTTGTCTATCTTAGAGGGCTTGCCTTGGGGAAAAAGTACTCACCCAAGGGAATGACTCAACCGGTAACACTCTAAAACCAAGAGTATTTCCAATCGGGATATAAATGTGGGTACTGGAGTAAACGCCAGTATCACGCGGTTTACTCCGACGAGAAGGGAAGCAATGGTTCCTCACCACGCAGGGTCAACTCCTACGAACGAAAAGTTTGAATTAAAACCCTTGTTTTAGAATTTCCAAAATCCTTAATCTATTTGTTGGTGCAAGAACAGTCGTTCTGAAGCCACCCCACACTTTTACGGTCTTTAGTAGAAATGGAAAGCATGCCATGGGAGTTTCATGGGTGTTGATGTTTGGCTGCCCTGTATAAGTGAGTGTCGTGGAGGGGAGCCAGTGGGGTCAAGTTTCTAACCATTCGCTAAAGATAAGCATAGCTGGACTTGTCCAAGTGGGGACTCAACAAATACTATCTTTCATATCCATAGGGTTGTGATTGTTCTTGAAATCAAAACACTTTTCTTGATCGAAAATGTTATAAAACAAACATTCAACATTGACATCAAAATTTCAAACCCTTTAGGAGAAGCAAATATCCTTGAACGAATTCACATGTTATTGTTTGCCCTTGGGATTCTCATCCTTAGAGGCTTCTAAGAATTTGGATTTCATCTCAATTTTCTCCTACTAAGGTCAACATTAGGTAACTTTTGCCTTAATTTCCTTGATTCCCACATAACACACTTTGTGGGATGATAAGAAGTTAGGACATTGGATATCCAGTTTGAAAACTTAATTAAGAGCGTGTTTATGATAAAAATAACTCATTAAGAAAAGATAACAAATTGGAACCCATACATGTGCTTGATATCTTTTGATCATATGGTTTTCATGCAAATATTGGTCTTTTGGTTTGAACTACTCTTAGAGAAAAGTGTGTTTTTCAATATCTTGGCCTAGTAAACAAAGTCTCTCTAAGTCTCTTAGGATCAAAACCAAAACTTTCATTCATCTCCCAAACATCAAATCAAAATCACCTCATAAACAATTCTTGGAAATCTTGAAAAAATCCCTCATGCTAAACTTTGGGAAAATCATTTGAACCAAATCAAAATCATTTCGTTTGATTAGATGTGTGTAGATGAATCCTTCTCCACATATTTAGTCAAATTATCGGTCTTTGTGAACAAGTCTATCCCTTGATAGCATCCAACATCTTGTGGTTTATGAGTTCACTATCCAAAATCCAAAATCAGATCAAATCAAAATCATCTTGTTTGGTTAGCTGTGTCTAGATGAATCCTTCTTTACACATTTAGTCAAATTAGCATCTTGTGGACAAATTTACTCTAGGACAACATCCAACCTCTTAGAGTTTATGAGTTCACTATCCAAATCAAACCAATCCCAAACCAGATCAAACATCAATCCAAGTCCCAAAGTTTAGTATCCTCTTCAAAGTTTCCTAAGAGTTCCAATCATTCACCAATCATCCATCTTTCATATCGCATCACCATCCTTTTGATCCTTAAAATCTTAGACTTTATTTTTTGTACCTAGAGTTTGGATCAACCCAAAGAATTAGAGGTTCACCTCCCACATTCTTGAAAATTGATCCTTATTTTACGGTCCAAACTAGACCTCAACACAAGAGGAACATGGAATCTAAACTTGATCCATACATCATGAGTAATCCAAGTCAGCTGAACTTTCAAAGCCTTACAATGCCAATTGATTATCAACACTCACATTTATACAATCCGTAATGGGATCATTATCTCCTACAAACCTCAATGGTACAACAAATGTGAGTATTCCCATTCAAAAGTTTGGAACACCTTTCCCGATGGTAGGTTTAAATCCAAGTCCAAACTTACAAATCTATCAACCAAACACTCAATGCATGAATCTTCCACAAAACATCATCCCACCAAATCCCTACATGCCAAATGTGAATGTACCAAGTACAACTTTACCAAACATGAACATTTTGAATCCAAACTTGGAAAACTATGGGATAGATATGTTTGCAAATCACACAAATGTTGTTCAAAGTCCAAACAAGATGTTAATGACTCCGTGTATTAATCCAAGTCAAGGTAACACCAAGCAAAATAAAAGTTACCTAAATCAAGGCAATGTGATTCCCAACATCAACAATGTTAAATTTCAACCTATCATGGCAAATATAAACATCATCCCAAATCAAAACATTGTCCAAAATCAATTGATCCAAGGCAATCCATCAAGCACCAATCAAATCATTGCATCCAATCCTCCAAATATACCATTAATATCGCAATAGCAGATGGTATCCAATCAAACAACAACGTCGATCCCGACAAATCAAAACATGGTCTCCCAAGGACCTATCACCTCAGTCATTCCAACCATCACTATCACTTCAATCATTCCAACCACCACTCTCACAGCCATAACATCTCAACCCCTCACTACCATGATAGCTCCAAGCATATCTCAACCACTTGTCACTGCATCCAACACAATTTTGAATCCGCCACCACTACCACCTAAACCAAACACAACAAGCCAATACAGTAATGGGCTAAAAGCTTACCAAGCCTGCCAAAAAGCACTCCAACAGTACCAAGCTGCTTAGGTTACCCAAGCCTCCCAAGTCACGCAAGTTGCTCAAGCTACCCAACAAACACAAGCACAAACACAAAAAATGATAACTATTGGGGACAATGATCAGGATTTGACCAATGACCATGTTGAAAATGTCTCTATATCACCTAACGAGTTAGAGGACCTATCTCAATAATTCATTCCAAAGCATGATCAACATATTTCACCAAAGTATAGCAATGGTCCTTTCCAAGACATATTGATATCCTTTGACCTCATGATTTCTGATATTGAAGGAATCTTCAACTCAACATTCGATCCAAGTCCACTAAAAATTGAATAGGATATTGAGCCAATTTCCATGCCTAATGATGACATCCAAGAACCTTTTATAAGCAATCCATCCTTTGAAATTGACCCATGTCAAGAATTTGATCCAAAGCATGTCGAAAGCAATTCCGAAATTAATCAAGATCAAGAATTCGTATCTCCAAGATACTATAATGATCTAATGGAAACTCTCCTATCTATACAAGATGTCGTAAATGATGATCATGTCCATATAACACATATTCCTCCATCTACCCATGAGATGATTTCTTTGGATGGACACGTAGATGATCTTCATTAAGAACAGGATTCCTTTACTCCTGACATTATGACACAAAAAGAGCAGGTTATTGATTCCTACAGTCAAACTGAGTTGTCAACATTAGGATCAGATATATCCCAAACTTAGACTGAGGACATCATGAATAAAGATATCTAGCATTATCCACTCAAGGAAACAGGTCAGATAGAACAGGATATTCTGGAGTCAGCAGAGCAACAAATGGAAACAATGTCATCTGCAGTGATCATTTATCAGAGAATGCATTCTAAATAAGAGCTCTTAGAATAGGTAGAATCAAAGCATGAAGGTAATACTTCCACAATACTAGGGGCAACTATATTGGGGGCAACTATGTCTCAAGCAAACGTCAACATAGGGAGTATGAAGAGTCCTTATGATGAAACTAATGTCAATACTACAACTAACCACATCACGAGTCTTCATCCACCCATCATCCCATCCATGAATTGGGACCAACGTCAAAACAAATATTTGAATCAAAGCACAATGAACGTTATCAAAGTATGAGAAGCTGAGAAGCATAATGGACAAATCAAATACACATGGATACCAAAACATACAAATAAAAATTATCCCTATCAAACTCCATTAGTCAAAGAAACTATGGGGAAAAATAAGAAAGGGAAAAGTATCCATCAAGGATGTCCACAAAAGAAAAAGCAGGCTTCTCAAGCAACATACAAGGTGTATCAAGCAGTTGGTCCTAATTCCATATATACTTTTGTATCTGCCCATCATTGCTCATCTTCCCAAGTTTGGAGAGTCAAAAATTCCAAACTGTCAACCAATCCACCTTTTATCCCTAAACACACTCCATCCACGCCTCCACACATGATATCCAATTCTCACATTGACCATGTATTAACAACAACCCTTTATCATAAGGATTCAGAAGGCATTCTATCACGATGTGCTCATAAAGACAAAGTCAACTCTGGTATCAACGAAGCAGATCAGGAATCTCAAAAGTTGTATTCAAGTGCACATATCTTGGCAAAAAAACTTCTTTAGGTAGGATATCGATGGCACATTATGACAAAAGAGTCTACATCAACACCACAAGATGGTTCGACATGAGCTTAAAATCTTTCAAAAAAATCAAAAAATACAAAAATCCAAAAAAATAAAAAGGATTGAAAACAGTAAAGATAAAAATCATCCTCCAGTGAAAACCACTACGGTGGCGCTTTGGACATGTACCATGATGAAAACCTGGAAAATAAGCGTCATGTGTAAAATCGAGCATCTGCGTGCACTATTTTAAGTGAAAGCATCTCATCCCATCCATAATAAGTCTAGCATTCCATCCATCTCAACCATAATAAATCCATTCATCCATGGACCATTTATCTAATCCGTTTTCATCCATCTGCATCCATCATCCAAGTTATTTTGATCTTGATAAAAGTTTGGTGCACACTTTACGCTTGCTTATGGTAAACATCTTGACATGGGTCATTTTCATTGATCCTATCCTACCCAACATTATCTGAGCCATGAAGCATTATCCAATGAAGCATTCCTTCTTTCAAACACCTTATCTTATCGCAAGATAATCCTTGGCATCCTTTGCATGCTTGCCATATCCATCAATCCATACACCTATCTGAGCATCCACACATGACATTCCATACATTGCTAGACACTGAGGGCAGATATTTGCATCTTGCTTTGAGAATAAATCTTGATCTATATCCTCCAGCTTATATGATGATCTAAACATTGGCAAACATGAAATCAAATTGGTCAAAACATTTATGAGAAAGATACCAAATCACTAGCCCATGGAATATTTTGACGAGAAGGCATTCCTTATCAGTTTTCATCTTTCATCGAACATCAATGCAAATAATCACTATCAGTCGTATCTAATGCGTGCTTCAACGTCATATCAAATCATGCAAAACATCTTTTATTTCAAACCAAGCTTCAAAATCTTGATCGGTCAAATCCAATAAAAAAATCATCATCTCGGGATATCCTTGTGTTGCTTAACACTATCCTTGCATTTTTGTGAATCCTTGACAATGTTATCATCATCAATCCATCATCATCTTGAGATATTCATCCTAATCGTTGTGTTGTGTAACACTATCATTGCATTGTTGTGCATCCTCAACAATGTTATCTTCATCAATTCATCAATCAGATCAATCAATCATAGCTTGGTCTCAACAAAATTCTAAATAGAGCAATGATAGCATCAGACACATCCTTATCCAAATAGTCAAAATCATGCGAAAAATCCAAAAACATTCAAAACATATCAAAATCCCAAAACAACTCAAAAATTTAGTCAAAAAGTAAAAAACAAAGTCATCTTGTCGAACTACGGGTCTCTGAGCCTTGAACATAGGAAAGGTTGATCTTTGATCATCCCCCGAGACACTTAGGTTAGTCCTTTAGGTGTCCGTCATAATAAACTGACATTTCATCATGTATAACTTCATTTGTAAATCGGTCAAGTCGTCAGTCGAACTACATGGTCTTTGTGTGTATAACATAGGCAAGGCTAATTTGTTGATCAGCCCCCGAGGCCCCTAGGATAGGTCCTTAGGTTAGTCTCTTGGTCAAAATCTCATAAAACCCCAAAACATTGAAAAATCGAAAATCAAAACATTTGCAAAATCTCAAAAATACCAAAAACAACCTCAAAACATTGCAAAACTCAAAAAACATCCAAATATTTGAAAAAATCCATCTGTCTCATCTTGCTTACACCCGTAATAACATCACTCATAATAAACGATCGTCATCCTCAATCTTTGCTGAAACAGTTAGAAACAAGTCTAGCAGGTGAAAAGTGAAAACTCAAAAACGTCAAGTCTCAGGTCTAAGTCAGTATGTAAACAAGTTGGTCAATTCTTTGTGTCGATAGTCCATCATCCAATCAATCACATTTCAAATCATCTGATAACATCATGTCCTAAGATGTATCCTTCCTACAATGGGCATTATTTATCAGAAAGAGCACTTTGGATAAACGAAATGACGTGCCACCATCCACTAACATGTCCTAGGATGCATCCTTCCTTGTACAATGGGCATTATCTTTTGGCAATAGTTTCGGTTCTTATCCTTATAAACACATTTCCTTTTGGTTAGCAGTATTGAAGACCATTAGCTTGTTTGTTTACTTTATTTTTGTCTTTCAACTTATCTTTTTGCTCTCATTCCAATAACCTCTCGATGATGTCCAAACAAATGGATTTAGAGAGATAGGAATGGGGCAACGATCATTATCTTTTATCTTTTGTGCTTGTTGGACGTTCTTGTAAAATAACCTTGGCGAATACTTGCTTTATTAGATATGTATGGAGGGTGTTTTGGGCAACTTATTGACTATTGCATTGATAGGTTATACCTTTCTGTGTTTTGGTCCGAGGTGTTTGAAACTTCTAAAGTGCATCTTAGCAAGGTTTTTGTATGTCAGGTGTGAACAAGAATACTCCTATCTATTTGTCGAGTCAAATTCCATCACACTAAGTGCAATGGCATGCTGGTTCTTTATACCTTGATGCATCGTGCTTAGGTGTGTTATCAAACATAAGGTAAGTGACCCTTTTAAAATCCCAATTCTTGATAAGCAAATCATCCATTTATCACCATCATCTCTCATAAATTTGGCTTGTTGGATCCACTTGTCATCAGCTGATTTCTTCTTTTCGACACTAACATCACATCATGATCAGTTAATCATCATCACCAGTGCATCCATCCTGCATCCACAAACCATTAGCATTTTGCACATCATCTCACATACATGTTCATCATCATAATATAGATTTGTTAGTCTAAGCATCTCATAAAATCATACATTTGCATAAAACATTCATTGCATAATCATATAGGCATTATCACATCATCCATCATCACGTCATATCATCATTTAAGTTGTTTAGGATAATATAGATTGGTTATTCTAAGCATCTTAAAACCATCTCATTCGCATCATCATCATAACCATCCATTTTGAACCTATTTATCGTGAGATCGACCCTCAAATTGAATCTTTTTGCTCGATCTCTCGAGGGGGAAATGTACTAGTGTACTTCTTTCCACTGGAGCATCTGAAAAAAATTAGATTTTTTTTGAATTTTGATCGCAGAAAGTTTGTTCTTTGAACCAACGTAGCAAGTACATTGCTTCAAAGAGGGGAAAAATGTAGACATGTGAAATTAGCATCGTACACCTAATTAATTCATATTCATTCAATCATCAAATAAATCAAATTCACATTCATTCATTCATCAGGTAAATCAAATTCATTAAATTCAGTCTCCTAAGGTTATCCATTTAAATTAAATAAATCAACTTTGTTTAATTTAAGTCTCACATCCCCTTTTTAATTAAATAAACCAAAATTTATTTAATTAAATCCCAAATTCATATTCCATCCCTTTTGATTTAAATAAAATCAAAGTATTTAAGTCAAATGGGTCAAAAGCATCTAACATCATCTTAACTAATCTAATCCTGATTAATCTAATCTAATCACTCATCACATCCTCTAGCTTTTCCCACTTGCACCAATAAAGCATTTTAATTCATTTATTAAAATCATCATTTTCCCTCAACAAAGCATCTTTTGAGAATATTCTTCAAGTTTGAATTTGAAAGCAAGTTGAATTGTCCCTTCTAACATGGCAATAACTTCCCTCTTACATGTCCCCCACTTGGCATTAAAGTCACATTTTTCTCCCTCCAACAAGCTAAATTTGAATTTGAAAAAGGCAAACCAATCTCATTTATGGGCACATTGACCAAAACTTGCACATTCCTCAACCATTCACAAGGTGACAAATGACTCCATCTCATTGTCTAAAACATTATCCCACATTGCTCTCTTTTGGGTACTCTTAGCATTTGAGATTCTATAAGTAGAAGCCTCATTCTTTAACAATGCATCCACAATCTTATGCAAAGTTACTCTCTTCAATTGAGAACTAATTTTTCCCATTTCACTCCATCTTCAAGGCCTCTATCATTGAGCTTAGCAAGGATTGGGAAAGGGTCACTTTGCACAAGTGACACCAATCCACTATGGAATAGGTGTGCATCATGTCTCTTTCATGCTTCTAAGTAGTTTCATTTTTTGTCATCTTGTTTGAGAGGCATCATGCATTATTTCATAGGAGTATTTAGAAAATTTGTATGCACTAACCTTTGTCATGAAGTTTAATAGGCTTGCAAATTTGAGAGATGCTCACAAATACACTACAATTTTGCATGTAACAAATAATTGATGGTTCTTCATAGCTTATTTATATGTGTCCACAGATACACATGTACAGGTGTGTCACATATGTTATGTGAAAATAAGAGTAACTCTTGTTATGATTATAAGCAGAATGTTGCTACAGAGAGCTTGATTTAAAAATTAAATAAATGAAATGACAACATGAACAGGCCTGGGAGAATTGAAAATAACCCCTATATTCTAGAAATTTACCATGAAGCAATTTCATAATTCATGTTATTTAACAAGCACAAGGTCATATTTGCAACCTGAAGAGACACTTATTAGTCATACAACTAAATAATTTTTCTTTTAAATAGTAGGGGGCCATTCTGATGGTTTTCATTAGAATTTTTTTTAAAAGTTGCAACCACTTTCTCCTACCAACAGATAAAAGCACAAAAAATGCAGTCATATATCCTTTCTCTGTAGCATATGTGCACTGTGTCACCAGTCATTAATGAATTAATGAATCAATATATACATCAACTTTATTATTTTATTCTTTTGGATAGAATTTCATGGCATTGTTTGGCAACACAATGTTTCTTATACTTTAAAGCAAAAAGGTGTAGTGAAGTGCAAAGTAAAACTTTGATTGAAATGGCACATCATATGATACAATACAAAGGTACCCAATATATTTTGGACCAAAGTAAGAAACACACTTTTTGAAACACTAGAGAAAGAGTACTTGACTTCAAATTTAAATATGCACACCCATATCCCCCAAATTCAATTACAATTAACATATAATAACAATTATCAGGAACTTGCAAAGAAAATAATGGAAATACACAAATATACATAGAAAATAAGAACATAAGAATGGTTATATACTATGTTTGTGGTGCTAATTTGAGGGTACAATCCTCCCAGTAGAGCAGAAACTTTGATTACAATATTCAAGATGCTTTCCACTTGCTGAATTACTAAATTTCATAGATAGAAGTTACTTGTCCAAGATCTTCTCTAGTTCCAAAAGAATGGATCCCTCCTCAACAATGTGGGAAGTCTTGTTGATATTTTTGTAGCTTTCCCAATAACTCTCTTGAGGAAAAAGACATGAAAAACCACGTGAACCATTGAAAAGGATGGAAGTGTGAACTTGTTTCCCACCTCCCACCACTTGATAAGGGCCATAAAATTTTGGACAGAACTTACAATCCATCTTGTCACACAAGGATAATTGCTTGTAAGGTTTTAGCCATAGAAGATTCAATCACCAAATCAAAGATACACTTGAAGCTGCACTAATTCACTTGCTACTTCATATAGTTCTATGCCTACTATAATTTGTCCTTAGGGACCCCAAAAACATTCTCCTAGTGGTAAAGGAATGTATCAACAACTTGTACACTGAAAGAAAGAATGGATCCAGAAGCATTTGGGTCCATAAGAAATTATGCATCACAAAAAGATAAAATAAAAAGATGGTTGTGAAGATTTTGAGGAGATACCTATTGTTGTGCAAAGGTTTTCAGTGGTTTCACAACATTTCTTAGTTGTTTACAACCTTACACAATAGTTTTAAGTTGTGCAAGATCTTCAGTTAGTGGCAGCCATTACTAGTTGTTGTGCAAGAGTTCTTAATCATTGCATAATGGTTTTCAATGGCTGTGCAACTATTCCTAATCATTGAGCATTAGCCCCAACACTAGTAAATCTATATTTCTCTAAAGATTTCATCTTGTATGCTTTTGGCAGCATTAGTTCAATTTCTGTTGTGCTGGTTCAGAAAAATAGTGATAATTTAGAACAACCAATAGCTTTCTTTAGTCAAAGACTTGCTGATTATGAAGAGAAATATACATTTGTTGAGAAACATGTTCTCGCTATTATCATAAGCTTAAAGAAGTTTAAACCTCTAGTTTATAACAACAAGATTCATATTTTAGTTGCACACCCAAGTGTAAAAGAATTTTTATTAAACAAAGATCTGAGTGAGAAAAGAGCAGGATGGATCACAAAAGGAATGGAGTTCAATACATTGACATCAAGATTAAAAAACTTGTTAGAGGTAGAGGAATTTGTGAGCAACTTTCCTCAACCCCTGAAGGTGCACATAAATTAGAAACTGGTGTTGTTTTAGCTAATATGGATGAGCCTCAGAATGCTCAAAATGTTGCTCCTGTATTAGCAACAAGTTGGGTTCAAGAAATGACCCACTTTCTTCAAACTGGTGAATGTCCACCAGGTCTAGACAGAGAAAAACGAATATACTTCATATTACAATCAATTCCTTATGTCCTCATTGACAATATTCTTTTCAGGAAAGATCTAAATGGTGTCTTATTAAGGTGTATTGATACTGATCAAACAAAAAAATTACTTCATGAGTTTCATGACGAAGTTTCCGGAGGTCACTTTGCTCCAAGGAAAACTGCTTGGAAAATCATGAGAGCTGGTTACTACTAGCCCAACTTATTTAAAGATGCATATACATGGTCAAATAAATGTGTAAAATGTGCTTTATTTGCAAGAAAGGACAAGTTCCCTGTTATGCCTTTACATCCAATTCAGGTAGAACAACCCTTCATGAGATGGGGCATTGACTTTATTGGGCCAATTAATCCACCTTCCAGTGCTGGTCACAAATGGGTGCTTACAACCACAGACTATTTTACACGGTGTACAGAAGCAGTAGCTTTGAAAGAAGCTAATGAATCTTCAGTTCTGAGTTTTTATGAAGATTTAGTCACCAGATTTGGAGTTCCTTACTCCATTATTTCTGATAATGCTCTTGGATTTTTTGGGTTAAGAGTTACAGATTAGGCTGTTAAACATGGAATTCATTTGAATACTTCCTCCAATTATTAGCCACAGGGTAATGGCTTAGCTAAAAGTACAAATAAAAATCTGCTCAGAATCATTAAGAGAACCATGGAGGAGAATCAAAGGGTTTGTCATACTACATTGAAATCTGCACTTTGGGCAAATAGAATAACCCCTAAGAGATCAGTTGGTAATTCACCATATGTACTTGTTTATGGTAAAGAGACCAGATTGCCTCTATATGTAGAGCTTCTAGCTCTAGATATTGTTCACCAATTAGAAATGTTTGAAGAACAAGACCCAATGTTCGTAGGATATGCAAAGCTCATGGAGCTCGAAGAAACAAGAGATAAAGCAATGAAAACTTTGGAGTATCATCAACTCCAAACAAAGAAAACATTTGATAAGAAAGATACAACCAAAGTTTTCAAAGAAGGTGATATTGTTCTCAAGTGGGATGTGCTAAAAAGTGACTGGGCAAGCATACAAAATTTGACCATTTCTGGGCAGACCCATTTATTATCACTGAATGGAAGGAGCATAACACATTCCAACTTTCAAACATGGATGGAGAAATGTTACCAATCCCAGTTAATGGGATTCACCTCAAACGCTATTTTGAGGTATGACTTATCATTGTATATATTAGGTTAGGTTTATGCTTTCAATAAGTGTTGTTGCACTTTAGTTTAGTTGATATTTCAATTCCCTAAGTGTTGTTCTAGCACAATTTAGTAGTTTCCCTTATGCATCTCTTGTTTTCAATAAGATTCCAAATAACCCGATCTGTTCAAATAAGTCACAAATGAGTTACATCCATGCGCAAGACTGCTCTAGTTCTATTTCTGAGTTTTCCTAATGACTCCATTCCCAATGGAAAAGTCTAAGACACTGGTTTTTATGTTTAGCAGGCAAACATCCAACAAATGTCGCCAAAAAATGTTACCAGATTTTCACCTCCAAGCTCAATCAGGAAGAGCCATCTATATTTCAAATAAATGGTACATTTAACCTCCCTATGTTACATTCAATTATACAAATGAAGAAATTTTACAAGATTACAAGAACACAAAATTATTACATTCATACAAGTGAATGTGACATAAAATATTTTACAATATTTTTGAAAATGTAATATTTATTGAATGTAATTAGATACATGTGTCTCACACAACAAGCCGTGAGACTGACTTTTCCTTGATACAAATAAAGACAAATTAATACATGAATAAATAAAGGAAAATAAATGTGCATGTAAGAGGGATGACCGGTCATTGCCTGAATGACTGGTTAGTGTTTGTCTCGCTTCGGTGTTGTCCTTGTTGCTTGTCCTTCCTAATTTCCATGTGCTCCTGTTCCTGCAGTAGTCAAGCAATTTATTAGAGTTGTACTCTAAGCAATGAAGGGTCATAACCATACATGATCATTTATGTCATCCACCTATGCATGTATTAACTCATCTCCATGTGTATTAAAGATCAATGAATGCCTTAGGTATCCAGGAAAACCATATGATCAACATACACACAAAGACAAGCATTTTTTCTAACTTGTTTGCTTCATGTGCAGCTGTGTGTATGAAAATATGATTGTTATAAAGGATTCAAAACACATTCAATAAGACATTATATCAAAGAAACTGAAAGAAAATTAAACAAACTCTTTATGGTAGATTCTCCGAAGTCGTTCTATTGCTCTCTATCTCCAGCGTTTCGTTGCTTCAAGTTGCTCTCAGATTTCGTGTGCCAATCTCAATGAAATGGACTACTGAAGAATGAGATTTAAACTAAAATGCATACTATGCTAAAATGCAAGATTATGCTATGCTATGATAAGATTTATTATTGCCAAGATATGAATATTGCCGAAATGCTAAAGATGCAAATGCGTAAGCGTAATTGCGTATATCTGTTCATCTGTGTGTGTTCGTGTGTGTGTCTAACCAATGCTTGGATTTGCACATGTATTTAAAGAGTTTTCGAAAGAATTTGATTGGCTGCCATGATTAACGGTTCAGATCAAGCTTGTCGGGATGAACGGTAAGAGATTCTTGAAAGGTGAGAGAGAAATAGAAGGTTTCCTCTTCTTCAATTTTTCTCATTCAAAACTGAAGGAAGGTTGCCATTTGAAGAGTGAGTTGAGAATGAATTTCATAATTAAATAAATAACTTATTTAATTATATGTGAAGATGATTTTAGAAGTTTACATAATTAAATAAGTAATATTTAATTATGTGTGAAGATGATTTTAGAAGTTTGCATAATTAGATAAGTAATATTTAATTATGTGTGAAGATGATTTTAGAAGTTTGCATAATTAAATAAGTAATATTTAATTATGTGTGAGAGATGAATTTAGAAGTTAATTAAATATTTAAAATATTTAATTATGTGTGGAGTGAGAAAAGGTATTAAATTAAATATTTATAATATTTAATTTAACTATGAGATGAAGAGGATGTTTGAAGGAATATTCCATTATTTGAATTCAAATATTCAAATTTAGAATAACATAATAATTAATATAAATAAATTATAAAATTTATTTAATTTAATTAAGAGGAACATGGAAGATGGTAATAATTAAATAAAGTTATTTATTTAATTAAGGTAGAAGAATTATAAAAGTGAACAATATAAATAAATAATTAAATTTATTTATATGTAGATGACTTTAGAAGATTAATTAAATAATTTATATTTAATTAATTAACAAGCTTGATTAACCATGACCATTTTTAGACATATACAACAGCTATAGGTGCAATTATGCAATAATAAAAATGAGTGGTGGAAATGCAACTCCCATGAGGGTTGAGCCCAACTCATTATTTATGCACAACTTTTAACTATACTTCAGTGCATCCAATGCAGATTACCATGTTTTAAATCTACAACTTTTAAAATGTTTGCAACTATGGTATGTCAATGACAGTCACTCAGTGTAGTCAAAATATACAAGCAGAGGAAGCAATGATTTAATACAATGAGTTTTATGAAATGTGAAGGTAAAACATCACAAAGTAAAAATACTTTTCTGCTTAAGGATAGTGAAAAACTATGGTTTCCATAATCTATAGCCACTATTGAGTACACAGAAACATGAGTGTCAGTTGTAAGGAGAAATATCAACTAAATGACAGTGATCTTTAAAACTACAGGATGCAACTGATTGCTAGAAATATAGAAAGATGAATCATGTGGCCAAAATTCTGAAAATCACAGTTTAACTATGGCGGCCCAGAATATGCAAAATGGAAAATTTTATACAGAAAGTGCATGAGGAAAGCTTTTCACAGTCCTGTGTAGAGAGGAAATGCCCATTAAACTTGCAATCAGATTCAATAATGGAATAAAGTCTTTTATTATCAATGTCTATGAAATGGTTTATTTTCATCTTCATATATAACCCATTGTCAAGTTTTCTCCTAATAGACAAACCCAATGAGTCCTCATAGGCAATTTGTAAGTTAATGAAGTGTTGAGAATGACTGCAGTAGAAGCATGGAAAACAAGGGAAAATGACAATGTTTTTGTAAAGACAAACATTTCTTCTATTAAGAAATCAATATGTGATGGGGAAATTGATCACAAGAGGTAGAAATTCAACTACATTATACAGGTGCAGAGGGTAAGAAACATAGTTGCAATGAAATATAAAATATATTTTCATCAAGCGATAATGAGTAAATCTTCACAGTATAAGTGCCAGTAACTAAAAAATTACAATCAAATTTAAAGCTCAGTTACAAGGTTGCTTATAGTGAGATATACATAAGGGTGTTTAGTAAAATCCTCGAACATTTTCAACCCATAACTCATGGCGGCCATCAAACCCATCTGGATTTATCTTTTAGTTTTTACAAGTGAAAGTCACAAAGCAAAACCTTGAAGAGTTTTCTAACAAGATAAAATGCTACAAAAGCATTAAAGAGAATGCATTGGCCGCAGCCATGAAAACAATCATTGAGAGATTAAACTCAGCTTCAGAGTAAGGGAGTTTTGATATTTGTTGAGTAGCCATTTTAGTTACAGTTGGTGTTTGGGTGCAGAAACATAATATAGGTATTACCCAGAAACAAGAAATGATTTCAAAAAAAGAAAATGGCAGTGGCCATTCTTCCGTTCTCTTAGGAATGGAAAAGATCTGGTGCGTCTCGTGTGAAGTCTTTAAGATATCATAAAATCACTTTCAAATTATGATCTGGCATGAAATGCAAAAGAGAAAAATGCAGCCATTCGAATGTAGAAAGAGCAGACAATACCAGAAAATGCTCGACTATTATTTTTGTTATGGAAATCATCCTTAGTACATGATATTATGTAGGGAAAATTTTCAAATAACATACCATAAATGTCTGAATGCCTGCAATAATGATGGAGATGCTATGATTTGATAACATACATATGAAGTTTTATCCTGTGTTTTCTTTAACCAAATAACAGTCTACAGATGAGGCATGAGAGTCAGTTTTGCCAATGAAGTTACAAATGATAAAGTCTATATTCAGGATCAAGAAGATGGACAATTATCCCTACAGCGGCAAAAAATATAAGGAGATTTCAACCAAAAGAAATAGAACCTAGAATGAGGCTTAGCTTGCAGAGAGAATATAATCTAATATGCCAATTTTCTCTTGTATATGGAAATCACAAGAACCATAAACCCAGGTCAATCATGAAAAGCACAAAATGAGTAACTCATCATGGAGAAAGTTTGAGGTCATGGCCTGTTCAAAGATACCCATAAAATGAAATCAACAGAAAAGGTATGGAAGGCTCGCGACCTGGTGAAAAGATGGAGGCCGAGCTTCAGAATGAAGACAAAATACTCTATAGCCAACCATTTTTAGTAAAGCTAAACTGAAAGAAGAAATCATAGGAATCAAGAGAAACATTCAAAATAATTGAAAGAAACTTATAAAACCATGGCCAGAGTGTGAGAAAAGAATAGAAACCTCAAAGACACAACTCCATATGGTAACATACAACCAGATTTTATTACCTTCTGCAAGAAAAAGCTCTATTTTGAGCTTATAAACAAAGGAGAAATCTTGCCAAAGCACAAGAAAATTACTATAGAAGATTTACCTCGCATTCATAACCAGAAATTTCAATTAAAGGAAGTCCCTATGACAGTTTAATCACAACGCCTGCATCAAAACTTCTCCATAAACCTTAGCAATGGAGTGGCAGCAAGCTTCTTCGAGAAGCTTCATAATAAAATGAAATACCTTAGCACTTTGTGTGCTTCTTTTGTTTTAGGGTTTCACGTTGCCCTAAATCGACTATGTGATTTTAGTCACATCTTTTAAAATTTCATTGCTATGATGAATACCTCCATGGTATTAACATTCTTCTTTTAAATGCTCGATGGGTATGTGTTTCCCAAGCTTGTCAATGTCTTCAAGACTAAGTCTTAGTGACTTATGTCTTCATTTTAAACATATATCTATCCTTGCATTAAGCATTTATTGTAAATACTTGATTTTATGATATTTTTATAAGTCATTAAAATCATGTATCCTTTTGCAAGATGTGGTACGCCCCCTTTTAGCATTGATAAGAACTTATTATGGGGTTATCCTTTTGAGATTTAATTATTCCTTGTAACTAGAATATTGGGAGGTTTTTTGCAGTTCACAAACATTAGGAGAACATCTAGGAGGTTTTTATTGCTCTTAGGAGCCTTTTAAGGTCAGTTTTATGAATCATCTTGGTGGAATAAGTCATGTTTGACTTTTTCTCATATTCGGAACCCTTTTGGAGATGATCTAGAAGCTAGATTTTAGGCATTATAGTTCCATCCGACCCAAGGAGGTTGAAAAATCCTTGTTTAGTGGAACTTTTGTACTTAATCATTTTGATTACTCATTTGGTGAGGCAGTTCTTAATATGTAGATAGAGACTTTGTGACTTTGAGAGTCCCTTGTCATACTTTTGCAAGTTTTGTAACTCATTTGGAGCATGATATACAAAATTTACCTTGGTTACTATTGATGGTTCAATTTTCCTTCTTGTTTTTGCAAAATATTGTGCATCTTTAGGTGATTGATCAAGTTATTTTGTGAAATTTTTCTATTTCCTTATAACTTTGTCTCATGTTTGCATGCCTTTCTTTGCAAAAGTAGCATTATGCAGCTTACAAAATGTGTTTATAGAATTGCACATGAATTTTTAATTTGTGAAAATTGCTTTTGCTTCTTGAAAGTGTGTGCAAGTCAAACCTGTTTGTGAAATACTTATGCATAACGTACAAAAACTTGTTGTGTAATCTCATATCCATCATTAATATTCAAGTGTAATTTGAGTGTCTCATAGCTCTTATCAATTTGGTGTATCACCTATTTTATTTCATATTTTCAATATTCTTCATTTTATGCAACCATATTCTTACCCTTTTCCCATCAAGTCAGTAGTTTAGGTGATATTACCAGTTAGGAACCGACATCCAGAGGTTCATTTCAACTTTAAGTGACCCACAACCTTGAAATGATCCCATGTTATTCTAGATAGCTCAATTTGCATAACTTTGCATAGGGTGCAATTTCTAGTAGATAACAATTTTGGCACACCCGGTGGGACACATTCTCTACAATTTTTGTTGGTTTGGTATGCAACCAACAAGTTTCAGACTTTACAGAAGTCATTTTTGCATACTTGGCGACTCTGTAAAGTGAAAGAACAACAGAACTAGTGTTGTCACAGCTTATGAGAAGAGTACAAACAAGAAGCTCAAGAGAGTTTGAATTTTTGTAACTGTCACCACCCAGAAGACAAGGTAGAGCAGTAAAAAGAGTGCCTCCTTCCAAGAGAGTCCAGTCTACACCAGCTAGTGTTAGACCAATATCAGTATTTTCACCACCTAGGAGGAGAGGAAGGCCATCCAAAAGGTAGAGTGAGAATCATTCAACCTCACCAAGATTTAGAACAATAATTTCACCTTTAGGTAGTCCAACTGTATTCACTATTTTTTTAGCTTCTACTAGTTTATCAGATGTTGTTCAAACTCAAGTTAATCCATTTCAGCCACCTTCAATGGTTGTTGCTAGAAACCAACCCTTTGTGCCATTTAATGGAGGCAGTCCATTAAATTTGACACAACATAATGACATACCAGTGGTAGCTTTGAAGAGCTTTCCATTCTTTACTGGTGAAGACCAAACAACTCCAATTGAGCACATAAGGGATGTTGCTTCCTTATGTGGTGTTCATCATATTACACAAGAAGATGTATTTGTAAGGTTAGTTGCAACATTATTCAAAGGAAGAGCATTACAATGGTTTAGAAGTCTTGGAGTAGGAAGTATTGCAACATGGGACGAGTTGGGTGACAAGTTACATAAATAATTTCAGGACAGATCTGATAACTTGTCACTATTGGAGCAATTGACTACAATAAAGAGGGCTCCTCAGGAGCAAATGAATTATTTTAATTTTAGGTTTCATAGGACTTGGGATAGAATCCTTGCAACAGTGAGACCACCTCCAGAATATGCATTTTTGTACTATTTGAAAGCTCTTAACAGTGACATAGATGTTCTGATACAGTCAATAGGAGGTGTTTCTCTACCAGATGCTTTTGAGACAACAATTAGAGCAGAAAATTGCTTAATACAGGCAAGAAAGATTGCTCCCAAGCCACCAATGCCCATTTTTCTAGAGATACAGCCAAATATGCCACTTCAAATTCCATCATTTACACCATTACCTATTGTTCCAGCTTTACCAGTTGCTGGTAAACAAGAATCTACTATTCCAATATAGTCCCAGGAGTTGCAAGAAATAAAAGAGAGCCAACAAAAGATTGGAAACATTTTGTAGAACTTTGGTAACAAGTTGGTGAATTTAGAAAAGAAACAATCTTACACCAAGACTTATCAACAGCAGAATCAGACTTCAAATCAACCATTTCAAGGTAATAGGCAGTAGTACCAAGGAAATTTCCAAGGTCCAAGACAAAATGTGAATCAAAGGCCTTTTCAGGCATATAATCCAACACCTGTTAGTGCAGCTAGGGACCTTGTCCCTGTTCAAAATAACTTGGTTGTTGATTATGAGTGGTGCTACCCATGCAACCAACCACATAATCAAGCTACATGCTCCAATGGACTTATAAATCAAGCACTTATGGTACATAATGCTTCAAGTTCATAGCATAGCACACTTAATGATGCACCTCCATAACACCAAGATCAGCTTACAAATGAAACTACCTTACTTAACTGGCAGGGTGAAGAATTATGTGGATTGAATGTAGATAATTCTCCAGTTGCAACTAATACAAGGGAAAAGAAAAGAGCTTTTGAACTTGATCAAGTAGCTGACAAAGGAAAAGCAACAGTTGCAGGACCATCTACATCTCAAGTAACTCGTGTTTTGCAAAGAAATCAGCAACTCCCAGCTAAGGAGCAGCCACACTTACAAGTTGATCATGCTGGCATAAAGGTACATCATAAAGCAAACCCAACTGTACCTTACAATATTATTGATAATATGAAAAAGATGAACGCAAAAATGTCTATGTGGGATTCATTAGCTATACCAGGCCAAAAGGACATGTTACAGTCAGCCTTGTTAAATCTGAAAGTGTCTGATGAGTCTAAGTCTCCAATAGGTCAAGTTAGAGTTGTGTTGACAAATGATCCTCAAGAAAATGATAAACAACCTAATAAAGAAGCAGGTAAAGACATCAAACCACCTCCATTTTATGTGTCTGTAATCATAGGTGATAAATTAGTCTACAACTGTAAGGTAGATAGTGGAGCTAGTAGCTCTGTAATGCCAAAACAAATTGCTAACAAACTTGGACTAAAATATCAGCCTTTAGAGAAAGGAGTGATTCAATTAGATGGTACCTCTATTAATACTTTAGGTGTTATAAAAGATTTGAGTCTTACTCTTCACGCTTGTCCAAACTTTTCAGTTCCTCAAGACATATGTGTTATAGATCTCCCACCTTTCTTTGCTTTATGCCTCTCTAGAGATTTTACAGCTAAGATAGGAGGTTATGTGTCAGCTGACTGGTCACATATGCTGTTTCAAACAAGATATGGAACCAAAGTAACAATTAAATCCAAAAAGTTGGCCAAAGATCATATTGAACTGTATAACCCAAGTGTTATCAATGTTGTTCCTATTGTTGTAGACACAAATTGTGTCATTTTTACTGATAGTGAGTTGGTTGCCGCTCAAGAACTACAAACAAAAGTTGTTCCTAATGTACTGTTACATGAATGGGCAGCTGAAAATGTGTTAGATAGTCCTGAAGACCTTATTCAAGATGTCGGTATGGGAAATTATGTGATGCTTGAACCTGATGCAGAAGTTCCAAACCTTGAAAAGGGAATAGATCCACTGTTACAACAGCAAAATGAACTTTGGGAAATGTTTTTTGATGGTTCCAGAAGCAAGAATGGAGCAGGTGGAGGTGCAATGTTGGTTTCTCCACAGGGTGATAAGTACTTTTTAGCCTTTCATTTTTCTTTTGCATGTTCTAACAATATTGTTGAGTATGAAGGACTCATTCAAGGCCTTGAATGGGCAAGAAAAAGAGGAATTAACTGTTTAAAATTCTATGGAGACAACAAATTGATAGTTAATTAGGTTAGAGGCCTGAATGTTGCCAAGAATGATGCCTTGAAATCCTACAGAAATAGAGTATGGAACATAATTGAGGAGCTTGATGCATTCAATCTAATTTCTATCCCAAGAAATTAGAATAAACATGCTGACAGACTTGCATCAATTGGAGCACAGTTTGATATCCTTGGTGATATCAAAAAATATAAAATACAGTAGTATGTTAAGGTTGTAATTAGGCCATCAATTCCTGATAACAACATCAACTGGCAGGTATTTGAAAGTGACGAGCAAATTTTAACCTTTCTGCTCCAAGAGGATCAATTTTCCATAGTAAACCAGGAAAAGATTAAATAACAGTATGATGATCAAGTGATACAGCTAAAGAAAAACAAGCTTCCCAAAGGACTGGTTACCTTGGAGTCCATATTCAATACTGATGATCAGCTTAAGAAAAAAAAAGTCAACATTCAAGTCAAAGAAGATCATTATGAAGAAGTGGAAATATTTAAAGGTAAGCTTCTCAAATTAGGAAAAATTTGTTTAGCTGAAAGTAGAAAAGATTTTATTGCTTTATTCCAAGAGTATCATGATGTTTTTGCTTGGAAATATTCTGATTTAAAAGGGTTTGATCCTCATATTCCACAACATACAATTGAGTTAGAACCTGGTGCCAAGCCTATGAGACAAAAACAAAGACCTTTGAACCCCAATCTCGAACCTTTAATGATCAAATAGCTGACCAAGATAGTTGAGGGGGGTATTGTATTTCCGATTAAACACACATCCTGGGTTTCTAACCTTGTTCCGGTTAGAAAGAAGAATGGGGAGATAAGATTATGTGTAGATTTTAGAGAGCTTAACAGAGCGTCTTTAAAAGACCATTACCCCTTACCCTCAATGGAACAGATTCTCCAAGCTGTTGCTAGTTCTGAGAGGTTTTCTCTTTTGGATGGGTATTCTGGTTATAACCAGATTTTACTCAAAGAAGAAGATCAATATAAAACAACATTCACAACAAAATGGGGCACTATGGCTTACAAGAGAATGCATTTTGGCTTATCTAACACTGGTGCCATCTTTCAGCGTGCCATGGATATGGCATTTTAGAGTTTAATTCAAAAATTTCTACTTGTTTATCTAGATGATGTAAACATTTATTCCAAGAATAGAAATGAGCACTTGTCACATCTTAAGCAAGTTTTTGAAAAATGCAGAGTATGGAATATCTCTCAATCCAAAAAAGAGTATCTTTGCAGTTCATGAAGGTAAGTTGTTAGGTCACATAGTATCAAAAGAGGGAATTACCATTGACCCTGAAAGAGTCAAGGCCATACTTGAACTGCCATTACCCAATCACAAAAAAGTATTGCAGAGCTTTCTAGGTAGAATCAACTTTTTAAGGAGATTCATTCCTGATATTGCAAATTTATTACAGCCTTTGACTGCCATGCTTAAAAAGAATGCAGTTTTCAGTTGGACTAGAGAAGCCAAATGTAGTTTTGAAGAAATCAAGGAAGCTTTAGCATCAGCCCCAACACTGGTAAATCCATATTTCTCTAAAGATTTCATCTTGTATGCTTTTGGCAGCATTAGTTCAATTTCTGCTATGCTGGTTCAGAAAAATAGTGATAATTTAGAACAGTCGATAGCTTTCTTTAGTCAAAGACTTGTTGATTACAAAGAGAAATATACATTTGTTGAGAAACATGTTCTCACTGTTATCAAAAGATTAAATAAGTTTAAACCTCTAGTTCCTAACAACAATATTCATATTTTAGTTGCACACCCAAGTGTAAAATAATTTTTGTTAAACAAAGATCCGAGTGAGAAAAGAGCAGGATGGATCACAAAAGTAATGGAGTTCGATGTTGACATCAAGATTAAAAAACTTGTTAGAGGTAGAGGACTTTGTGAGCAACTTGCCTCAACCCTTGAAGGTGCACAAAAATTAGAAACTGGTGTTGTTTTAGCTAATACAAATGAGCCTCAAAATGCTCAAAATGTTGCTCCTGTATTAGCAACAAGTTGGGTTCAATAAATGACCCACTTTCTTCAAACTGGTGAATGTCCACCAGGTCTAGACAGAGAAAAACGAAGATACTTCAGATTAAAATCAATTCATTATGTCCTCGTTGACAATATTCTTTTCCGGAAAGATCTAAATGGTGTCTTATTAAGGTGTATTGATACTGATCAAACAAAAAAAGTACTTCATGAGTTTCATGACGAAGTTTTTGGAGGTCACTTTGCTCCAAGGACAATTGCTTGGAAAATCATGAGAGCTGGTTACTACTGGCCCAACTTATTTAAAGATGCATATACATGGTCAAAGAAATGTGTAAAATGTGCTTTATTTGTAGGAAAGGAGAAGTTTCTTGCTATGCCTTTACATCTAATTTAGGTAGAGCATCCCTTCATGAGATGGGGCATTGACTTTATCGGGCCAATTAATCCACCTTCCAGTGCTGGTCACAAATGGGTGCTTACAACCACATACTAGTTTACATGGTGGACAAAATAAGTAGCTTTGAAAGAAGCTAATGAATCTTCATTTCTGAGCTTTTATGAAGATTTAGTCACCAAATTTGGAGTTCCTTATTCCATTATTTCTAATAATGCTCTTGCATTTGTTGGGTTAAGAGTTATAGATTGGGCTGTTAAACATGGAATTTAGATTGGGTTGTTAAACATGGAATTCATTTGAATACTCCACAACATTTATAAGTTGTTGTGTGAGGTCTTCACCTGCTAAATCATCATTCCTAGTTGTTGCATAAGGTCTTCAGTTACTACACACCATTCCTACTAGTTGTGCAAAAATTCTGAATCGCTACACAACTTCTCTTGGTTTTAGTTATTGTTCTAACTTTTCATGAAAAGATTTGGCATGTATAAAAGTTGAACAATTGGAAAAAATATTGGAACTCTTTTCCCATTTGGCAAGTGCTTATCTTCATACAAAGGTCATGTATTTGCTCTCTCAATTATACAACATTAAGGCATCTACCATTATCATTTTAGCAGCTACAATAATTGTTAGACTTAGATATTAGTCATGATTTTTCACTTTCTTCTAAGTGGAAGTTATTCACATTCACATGTGCAAATTTTTTGTTAGCGATGTCTTTTGGTAGTTGTTGCAACTCCTACCAAGCAATGATAACTTGGGACATTTCCCTAGATAGAATAGAGGCATTTTTTATCAAGAAGGAAAGAGAGATGATGGGGGCAATTACTAGATGAATCAAAAGATAAAACCTATCAATTTTCCTATGCAAGGCATTCAAAACCCAATAGGCAATAGTCTAGAATGCAACCACTAAAGGTGCCTACAAGTAGAGGTCTATGCATAGATTTGGGCAAGGGACTATAGAGGGTTGAACCATGTATGTGTTTGGGACTTGAAGCAACAATATGGTATTTATAGATTTTTTTGTAACTCATAGTTGAAAAAGCATATGGAATTGTGTGTGTTATGAATTTAGGCTTCTCTCAACTTATTTAAATTAATGAACATAGGATTTTTTTCTTCTACTTGGCATATAATTTTTTAGGCGAGTCTCTAGGCTGCTAGGTTTAGACATATGTTAAGTTGACCTCATTGCCTAGACTGTAGCAAGAACATAACAACCAAATAAGAGGGTTGCTAACCATAGAGATTGTAGTTCCTAAAATCATGTATGCCTCATGGGTAAGTGCATGGATATGTGACACAATTTTGGCTCTTAAGATGCCACTTTTTTTTTTTTTTTTTAAATTAATTAATTAATTTATTTCCTGAAATCAACAAAATCTGATTTGCACGAGAAAATGAAGATAGTTAGGCTCAAAATTTCAAGATGCAGCAAGAACAAAAGTTGAAGTGCTCCAAGTCTAGTTTCTAAGCTACTAATGTTTTTTGAAATTAATGAAAATTAATGGTCACAAAAAGGAGGGGGCCCAAAATAGGTCATTTTTTATAAAAAAGCAGCATAGCGCCAAAGGGCTCCCCCCTTTTTGATTAACTTTTTTTTAGAATTTCAAAAACCCCAACGGTGAGAAATTAACTAACACCATGTAGTTTATCCTCATTCTTTCTGATAATTTTTTTAATGAATATATAATATTTTATGAATTTTCAAAGTGGACACATCTTGAAAAGTTGAAATTTGAGCGTGCTCCCCCCTAAATTTTTTGAAAAATAATCAAAAATTGATTTCTTTTCATCATGTGTGGAATGGAGTCTAGTTTCAAAAAATGTAATTTGTTTCATGTTTTAATGAACGAATAAAATCCTATCCTAAAACTAGCACATGTTGGTTTTTGACCAAAAATAGAGGCATTTACAATAGAAGCCATGGATCAAAACCTTAACTAAATCAAAATGAAAAAATAATTATATATTTAGATAGCTAAGAGAGAGGTTAATGATATCACGATTTTTTTATAAACTTGCACTGAAAGACGTGCACATGAGATGGGGAGCACGAACGAAAATATGAGGAAATTTGAAAAATCATGTCAATTAACACATCCAAAGTAGGTCATTTGGCGAGCGCCAAATTTGGCCCTCTCCAAATGGGACAACACATTTGGTGAGTGCCAAATTTGGCATGTGCTAAATGTGATGTATCATTTGGCAAGCACCAAATTTGGCACTCGCCAAATTACCTGCTTTGAACAAAACCTGAAATTCCCCTCTCTTTGGTTGATAACTTTGATAATGCTTAGAGTGCACAGTTTATGATCGTAGATGGATAGTTGAGGTTTTACCTTTCATACGCTCTCTAACTCATTACCCTAACTGGATAACTAATTATCCCTTTGAATTCTCTCTCTCTTAGGTCTCACTCCCTCCCATGTAACGTAGACTACTCTCTCTCAGTCCAATCCCCTCTCTCAAGTCTCTTCCCCTCCCACCTAGGTACCTAAATAAATCTATCTCACTCCAACCCCCTTTCTCACTCTCCCTCTCTCTGCCTTTGGTATTTTTGTCTCTCTCACTCTATCTCCCTCTCTTAGGTCGTTATCTTTCTCTCTCTATCTCTCTCTCTCAAGTCTCTCCCTCCCACCCCTCTCCCTCTCTTAGGTCTGTCACTCACTCCCTTTATCTCTCTCCCATTCCCTCTCTCTCACTCACTCTACCTCTCTCCCTCTCTCTCTCACTCTCTCTCAGATATCTCCACCCCCCTCTCTCTCTCTCACACACTTACTCCCTCTCTCTCTCCCACTCCCTATCTCTCACTCCTTGTATCTCTCTCTCCCTCTCTCTCCCTCTCTCAGGTCTCTCCCTCCCACCCCCTTTCCCCCCCTCTCTCTCAATAATCTCCCTCCTACCCTCTCTCTCTTTCAAGTATCTCCCTTCCAACCCCTGTCCATCTCTCTCAGGTCTCTCCCTCCCACTCCTTCTCCCTCTCTGTCTCTCTCAAGTATATTTGTCCTACCCCCTCTCCCTCTCTCTCTTTGTCAATTCTTCCCCTCCTACCCCATCTCCCTCTCACA
>VDFB02281492.1:473308681-473348758 GCA_007258455.2 Sequoia sempervirens
GATTAAGGGTTAAGGGTAGAGGGTTTAGGGTTTAGGATTACATTTTACAGTTTAAGGGTAGAGGGTGTATGGTTGAGAGAGAGAGAGAGAGGGGGGTTTTGAGGGTACAAGGTAGAGGGTTTAGGGTTTAAGGGCTTAAGGGTTTAAGGGTAGAGGGTTTAGGGTTTAAGGGTTGAGGGTAGAGGGTAGAGGTTTTATGGTTTTGGATTTAGGGATTAAGGGTTAAGGGTAGAGGGTTTAGGGTTTAGGGATTACAGATTATGGTTTAAGGGTAGAGGATGTAGGGTTGAGGGTTGTGAGTTAAGAATTTTAGGGGTTAAGGGTTGAGGGTAGAGGGTAGAGGGTTTAGGGTTTAGGGTTTAAGAGTTTAAAGGTTTATGGTTTATGGTTTAAGGGTAGAGGGTAGAGGGTAGAGGATTGAGGGTTGAGGGTTGAGGGTAGAGGGTAGAGAGGTAGAGGGTGAAGGTTAGAAGAGGGGTTGAGGTGGGAGTAGGGTTAAAGGTAGAAGTGGGAATGGTTTAGGGTTTAGGGTTTAATGGTTTAAAGGTTAAGAAGTGTAAGGTTGAGTTGATAAAGTAGAAAGGAGTAAAGGTTTAAGGTTCAGGTTAAAGGGTGCAAGGTTGAGGTTGAGGTTAAAGGGATTGAGGTTAAAGTAGAAGGGTTAAGGTGGATTGAAGTTGGTGGAGTGGGGATTCATTAAAATTCAGAATTCAAGTTCAAAATTCAGAATTAAAAAAAAATCTCAAGTCAGATAAATAAAAATTCGAAATTAAAATCTCATCCATCAAAATTCAAATTCGATTCGGGTCAGATTCAGGATTCAGTCAAAATATCTAAAAATAAAAAATCGTAATCTCAAAACTAAAAAAAATCTAAAATTCAAAATTAAAATCGAAAATCTCAAAATTAAAAAAATCTAAAGATTAAAAAATCTCATGAGATTAAAATAAAAGTAAGAGATGAATAAAAATTAAAAAAGGAATTAAAATGAAATTCAGAATTAAAAGAAAGAGTTAAAGGGTTTAGTTTTAAGTTTAGGAGTTTGGGAGTTTAAGGTTTAGGAGGTTCAGGTTTATGGTTTTAAGAATAGAGGTTGAGAGGTTGAGTGTTGAGTGTAGAGAGGTAGAGGGTGTAGGGTATAGAGAGAGAGGGTGTAAGGTTTGAGGGTTGAGGGTTTACAGTTTGGGGGTTGAGGGTTGAGAGTAGATTTTGAAGGGTTGAGAGAGAGAGGGGGGTTGATGGTTTAAAGGTTTTATGGTTTAAGGGTTGAGGGTAGAAAGAGAGAGAGATAGAGAGGGTTGAGGGTTTTAGGGTTGAGGGTAGATGGTTAAGGGTAGAGGGTAGAGGGTTTAAGGGTTAAGTGTTTAAGGGTTGAGGGTGGAGGGTAGAGTGTTGAGGGTAAATGGTATAGGGTAGAGGGTTCAAGATTGAGGGTAGAGGGTTTAAGGTTGAGAGAGAGGGGGGTTGAGGGTTTTAGGGTTAAGGGTTTACAGTTTAAGGGTTTAAGGGTTTAGGGTTTATGGTTTAAGGGTAGAGGGTATAGGGTTGAGAGAGAGAGATAGGGGGTTGATTGTTTTAGGGGTTTAGGGTTTATGGTTTATGCTTTAAGGGTTGAGGGTAGATGGTTTAAGGCTTAGGGTTTAAGGGTTTTAGGGTAGAGGGTAGAGGGTAGAGGGTTGAGAGAGAGAGAGGGTTATGGGTTTTAGGGTTGAAGGTTTAAGGTTCTATGGTTTATAGTTTAAGGGTAGAGGGTAGAAAAATCTATTTCACTCCAACCTCTCTCCCATTGTGAGGTCTTTCCCCCCACCCTAATTGGATAACTCTCTATCCCTCTCAAGTCTCTATCGCTCTCAGGTCTCAGTCCCTACCATGCTACTAGGACTAATATCTCTAACTCATATCCCATCTCCCTCTATCTCAAGTCTCACTCCCTTCCTATTGATATTGTGAAAGCATTTCAAAGCACCAAATTTGGCGAGCACCAAATGTGTTTTTTACCTTGAAACAGTAAAATAGGGGTTGAACCAATGATTCAGGCCCACATGCTTCTGCTTTTGTCTAGTTCAACGCTTTGTCTAACAAAGAAACACCTTTTTTATGTAGTTGACTCCCTTTTGTACCAATCTATGCTTCATCCATCACCTTTTTGCCACCAATTTGCATGCCAAACAACGTAGATGAAGAAATTTTGAAGATTCTACATCATTTTACATTATCTCATGTAATATATTCATTTTGGTAATATTGAAATGTTTATATTTAGTATGTTTGTTTATTTTTGACAATAATCTGAAATCATTTAATGATTTTATTAATCATAACAATTGGACATAGAATTCAACATTGAATTAGATGGGAGTTGCATAAAAAAGTTTAATTTTTATGGCTTTGAAGAAAAAATGAAAACCATGAAATAATTTAGATGAATATAAATGACATCAACTTAACACAAATTTGCTTATGAATTCTATTTGCATAGCTTATAGTAGTCAATTTCCCGCATGCTTACATAAATGAATTCAACTTAACACAAGTTTTTTTTTATTTTTTTTGACATTTTATAGACTATTAATTTAATGATTTTATTAATATTCATTGTTACATATAGAATTGAACATTAAATTCATTATTACTGATGGTTGTGGGTAAACTTTTATTTTCAACTAATTTGGAAAACCTAAGAGCTTTCATGAATGTTAATGTGCTAGTTTAATTTGGAAATCCTAAGAGATTTACAAAGGGGCCCTATTGGAAACTCCTCCTCAATCCCAAAACAATAGTAACAACTAGTGAACAAAACCTCCAATTACACCATTTATTTGCAGTTGCACACTTTCAAAGACATCTAAACAAGAAACCCTCATTTTAGGCAATTTACATGGGGGTTTATTGAAAAACTATATCCTAGACCTTGTATATCCCAACCACTACTTCAAAAACCCTTAATTACGTTTGCATATGCTTATAAGTTCATTCACCAGTCTCTATCATCAATATTTCACAAAACCCTAGTTGAAAACCTCCATTTTCAAGCAAAATTTGCACAAAAACCTTTGAGACAACAACAAAAAAAAAGTTTTCAAACATCTTCCCTGCTCCAACGAACCATGTACACACCTAAATCATGCCTTACTGAGCCATTCCACCAATGTACAAAACAAAACAGTGGGTGGAATGGCTTCAAATGTCATTTTCATACACTCAAAACCCTTAAAACAGGGTATACAAACCGGTCCTCTGTAATTTCATTAATGTCATTTTTACAACCTTTACTTTCCCATCTTCCACAAACTCACCTATTCTTCCTTGTAAGTTTTCAACAGAGGTTTGTTGACCTCAAAACACCATTAGGTTTCTTTGGAACAACTTTGCCAAAACAAAGCACCTATGCTGGTAGACCATAAATTAGGTCACTTTTACAAAGAGGCCCTATTGGAAACTCCTACTCAATTCTAAAACTTAATGGGGAAGTAAAAACCAGTCAACAAAAGCTCCAATTTCACCATTTATTTGCAGTGACACACTTTTGAAGACATCTAAACAAGAAACCCTCATTTTAGGCAATTTACATGGGGGTTTATTTAACAAGGGGTGTTTCAATTACTTCTCTTCTCAAAATTACATGCCAACCTCTCCTTGAATTTTTTTTTCTAAATACCATTTTACCCTCCTTGACAACTTTTGTCTAAATTGAATTTTTTACATGATTTGTAACTTTTACATTTGTTGCCCAAAATAACTCAAATAACCACAAAATGTAATGTAATCAACGGTATGGATATGTTTGAAAAAATGCAATACAAGTTCAATAAAATGCTTATGTAGGTATGGAGGTAGATTTATGTATGGAAAATATTGTAGCATATAGAAATGTTTGATAATTCCAAACAACTCGATGCCTTCTTTCATAGAATGCTTTGGTGTGTTCAATAAAATGCAATGTAATCAGCGTTATCAATATGTTTCATAAAATGCATTACTTACTTTTGTTCTATGTGTGATTGTGAATATGCAACATTCAATTTCATTCTGAGGAAATGACCAAAGCCTCTAACACCGGAAGAACGTGCAGTAAAAAATGCAAGGAGAAGAGAATAAAAAATTGCATCTCATGAAGCAAAAGAATTGTAGCCCATACAACTAGAAATTCCCGTGCAATCTAAGAGAGATGTACAATTGGAAAAACAAAGGGCATGAATGGAAAAAGTTCGTGGAAGGACACAAATGGATCCCCAAGTTGGAGGCACATCATCAACCATAGGTGAAGTTCAATGCACATCTCCAGTTGAAGACACACCAACAACATGTGCTCTTCCAAGTACATCAAAAATCACATCTACAATTGAAGACACACCATCAACAACATTGCGT
Organism: Sequoia sempervirens; assembly: GCA_007258455.2. Taxonomy (NCBI): domain Eukaryota; kingdom Viridiplantae; phylum Streptophyta; class Pinopsida; order Cupressales; family Cupressaceae; genus Sequoia; species Sequoia sempervirens. The sequence goes on from VDFB02281492.1 coordinate 473,313,053, forward strand.
TTCAAAAGTACATCAGAAAACACGCCTCTATTTGAAGTCACTCCACAAACGACATCTCAAGTTGGAGGTACAACATCATTTACATGTCAATCTCAAGTTATGTCATCAATTGCACCTCCAATTGAAGGTACACGATCTATCCTTGATGTTGTTGACATTCCTAATGTTGACACAAATTTACATTTGAGAACCCCTTCTATAGTTTTTTATAGAAAACCTAGATTTTTGATTGATATTGATTCTAATGTTTTGAAATGGATGCTTGATAAGATGTCAAAAAGTATATGTCAAAGAGTTGCACAAAGGATATGGAGTTTTTTTTTTAGAAGCTAAGTGAGGGTGGAAGATGCCAACTATTTGTTGAAATGATGAGGAAACTCAAATTTAGGCCCACCATGAAGGCTCTTGGGCTGAGAGTTTTGAATGACTCAACTGAAAATTCCATTGCAAAGAACTTGATGAGTGCATATGAGAGTGTGGGTTCTACCTCACGCACAAAGGAAAGTTGTGCCACAAGACGTGTGATGACAACAACATTATTAAGCAGTCAAACAAGGAACAAGGTGAACCTTACAAAGACAAGTAAGTCTTTGAAAATAAGTAGATCATCTCTAATGAGAGCCAAAGGAAGACGTGAAAGATTGCAGGAACCAAATAGCAATGAGTTATGGGCATTCTCAGGTAGAGTGCCACAGAAAGATAAAAGAATTGCTCAAGGCTTGAGATCTTTAATAATAGATTATTGGAAGGATAACACAAGGACCTCTCCTAATCAAAGAGATGTTATAAGAAGGAGAATTGGTAGTAAAATCTGTGAGCCACATCCAAAGCATTATTTGAATACCACTCAAACCCAATTTTTTGCTAATTTTGTACAAAAGTTTCCTGAAATTCAAATATGTCAAAGGTATTTTGAAATGCTAAAGCCTTTTTATGTCAAAATAAATCACACACACACACTACTTGTTGTTGTAGAGTACATATTGAGTTTTGTAACCATTATGATGTTTATCGACGTATATGTGTAGATATGCATATTGACAATGTTTTGCAAGAATGTAACATAAGGCCTCCACCCACCTAATGTTTTAATGGATCATTCCACCTAATGTATATATTGTAGCTCGATGGAATGAGTCCATTAAGTGGGGAAAAGGTGAGAAGATGATTCTTAGAGCAGGGGAGATTGTTTTGGAGTGATGGCATGTAGCCTTGGGTGTGAAAATGTGTGATTTTGAATGGTTTTAGAGTGTGAATTGATGAAATCCTTTGGGTAAGTCATTTGTGAGAGTCTTTTGAGCATGTACAGACATCATATGATATGTTTGGGGTGTTGGATGTGAGAGTTAATTGTGGGAAGAGTGATTTGGTGGCTTGAGAGTGAGGGTTTAGTGGATTGGTAGCTTAGTGAGTGGTTGGAGCTCTGAAAATTGTGAAATATTAAGGTTGGTAACTTATTTAATGACTATCCATGGTGTTTGACTTGATTGCAGGTGTTTGGGAAGGTGTCTCTTTGGAAAAGAGGCCTAATTGGCCTAGTTGCCCCTACAGTACAATGAGATTTTGGAGAATACATTGAAAAACCCATCTCCAGGCCTCCTATGATCTTATCACCACTTCAAACACCCTTTTTTGAGCCTACAAATGATTAATAATCCTTAATATTATGCTGCCCCCAAACTTCACCCACTTTTAGTCTCTAAAACCTCAAATTTCCATTAAAAAATGTGCTTCTCTCAACTAGGGCTTGACGCCCAAACATACACGTGACCTCCCTAGTCCTTGTAAATCTTCAAACACATAAAACCCCACTAGATCTCACTAAAACTAACTAGTTCTAGCCTTCTTCAAAAAAAATTCTTCAATTTGCTACTTCAACCCATGCCTTTTAGGCCCAAATTCATGCATTTTATACTTGATTGTCATTAACAAAATTATATATTAACTTATATTTTTATCTTATTTTCCTCTTATAGGAGTAGGTGTTGGAACACTTGAAGGAGTAGGTGTTGAAACACCTCAGGGAGGAGGTGTCAAAATACCTAAAGGACATAAAGAAAAAGAGATGCCTAAAGAGGTATGTGTTTATTTTATTTTGTGTTTGGTAAATATGTTCCTATTACCGACAATTGTATGCTAACTTGTATCAATTTGATGTTTTTGTGTTCACCTATATAGATTGACATTGTAAAAGTTGGTATGATTGGTTCATTGAGAGGGGCATATTCTAGGACTCATGATGGTTTGAAGAGATGTATATATATGAAGTAATCAAGATTTCAATTTTAGAGTTCAATTATAATTCAATGTATATTTATTTTTATGTTAATTATTCAATTTTAAATTATATAATATAACTAATCTCAATTGTGGTTTGAATTTGTTTTTGTGTAGTTACCTTCAAAGCCAAAGAGTGCTTCAAAGAGGCTCCATTTTGATGATCCACCAGTAATTTAGGATGAGATAGACATTTTGGAATGTATATTATGAATAGATATCGAGATGGTATATGCCACAATTTGTAAAAGTTTGCTTGAGTTGGCGTTGATGCCATTTTTGTATATGGACATACATTTGATTATTGAATAATTTGATATATAGAAGTTGAGAATCAAAATAATTTGTTCATCATGTGCATGCTTAAATTGTTCAAAATTTAATCTTGAGAAATGTTTAAATACCAATGTAAAATAGCATAAAAAATAATGGCTATATTATATAGTTGACAGTAAAAAATAATGAATAATGGTTAAATTATATCATCTATTGCTTAGTTATATTATGGTTAAATTATATAGTTTAAACAACTTTGAGGACAAGAAAAATGGTAAAATTTAGCATTTTAACTTTAAAGTTTAAATACATAAATGCCATTTTCTCACACTACATATTTCATATTGCATTATCATTACATATTGAAAGACAAAAAATATCATAGTTTTATGTTGATAAACATGCCAAAGTGATGCAAAGCAAGGTGGCAAACTCTCAACAAACCAACTACCTTTTAATCTTCCTTCCAAACAAAAAACACCATTGGACAGTCATGAGTAGGGTACATAAGCACTAAATCAACAATCATCTTCCAATGAAACACTCACCAACACTCCAAAACTCAAAACCCTCACTTTTGACAAGTTTCAAAGGGGATTTATTGAAAACCTCACCTCTAGACATCTCCTCACTATTTGAATGCCTCTAACACCTTAAAATATGTCTTCCCTTGCTTAATTAAATCTTAGAAAGTACTGCCCCAAGTGTTTTCCATCACTACCTACTCTTAACCTCCAAATTTCACTCAAAACACACATTCTTAACAACTAGGCATCATGCCCAAACCCCCAAATGGCCACCCCTACTCCTGAAATCATGTACACATGCCCCCCACACCTAATTATTCCATTCCACTGAGTTACATTAGAATAAAATGGGTGGAAAAGACATTTGGTGGAAATTTCCACACTGCCCCTATGGTAAAAGCATGAATCTAGGCCTAGGAGGCATAGCTTGAAGTAGCAGATTAAAGCAATAGTTTGGAAGAAGGTTAGAACTTGGTTGTTGTAGTGTTATCAAGTGGAGTTTGATGTGATAGAAGTTATGCAAAGGCATGGTAGGTCATTTGGATGTTTGGGCTTGAAGCCCTAGTTGAACAAAGAGTGAAAATGGGTGAAATTGAGAGGTTTTAAGAAGGAATTGTGTGAGAAATTTGGGGGCAGCACAATTTGAAGGTGAATTAAGTTTGTGCAGGGTGCAATAAGAGTGTTTGAAAATATTTTGAGGTTGAAAGAGGTCTGGAGATGGGTTTTTCAATAAACACCTACTCATTTGGTGAAAAATGAGGGTTTCATGAAAGAGGGTCTTAGCAAGTGAGTTTTGACTCAGTGGTTGAAGAATTTGTGGTTTTGGAGGAAGTTTTAGGACTATCCAATGGTATTCTGATTAACACACTGAATCACTCTGAGCTACGTTCAACCAATTGAATCCCTTAAAAGTCTGAAGTACAAAATGGCTGCAAACCTCAACATGACATTACTCGGACACCGTGATGCTTAGAAAATTCTCGTCTCATCCTATGGGATCATGTTGTTCCCCTCTACAATAACCTCTCTTATTTTTCGCTATCTCAGAGGCATTTTCTTGTGGCTGTGAGATTTCTCTTGGGGAAAATATTGTCAAATGCAAGTAGTGCAAAGTTGCAAAGTGGTGCAACTTTCGTTTTGCAACTCATGTAACCAAAATAACTGTTCCAATGTGTACAAATGGGTATGTTTATACTAGGAATGGTCTCTTTCGCACCCAAACGCGTCGAATTGCACCAAACTACGTTCAACTGGCTAAATCCCTTAAGAGTTCAAAGTGCAAAATGACTACAAACTTCAGCATGACGTTACTCAGACACCATGATGCTTAGAAACTTCTCTTCTAAGCCTATGGGATAATGTTGTGCCCCTCTACAATAACCTCTCTCAATTTTTTCTATTTCAGAGGCATTCTCCTGTGGCGGTGAGATTTCGCTTGGGGAAAAAGTTGTCAAATGCAAGTGGTGCAACTTTTTTTCTGTAACTCGTGTGACAAAACTAACTATTCTAACACATCCGAGTGGGTAATTTTACGCTAGGAATGGTCCTCTTTCACACCCAAACGTGCTGAATCGCTCCAAGCTATGTTCAACTGGTTGAATCCCTTAAGAGTCCAAAGTGTAAAATGGTTGCAAACTTCAGCATGAGGTTACTCAAACACCATGATGCTTAAAAATTTCTCGTATAAGCCTATGGGATCATGTTGTTCCCTTCTACAATAACCTCTCTCAGTTTTCACTATCTCGAAGAAATTTTCTTGTGGCGGTGAGATTTCACTTAGGGAAAAAGTTGTCAAATGCAAGTAGCGCAAAGTTGCAAAGTGGCACAAATTTTGTTCTACAACTTGTGTGACCAAACTAACTATTCCAACACATCTAAGTGCATAGTTTTACACTAGGCATGGTCCTCTTTCACACCCAAAAGCACCGAATCACTCTGAGCTACGTTCAATTGACTAAATCGCTTAAAAGTCTGAAGTGCAAAATAGCTGCAAACTTCAGCATGACATTACTCAAACACCATGATGCTTAGAAAATTCTCATCTTAGCCTATGGGATCATGTTGTGCCTCTCCACAATAACCTCTCTCTATTTTCACTGTTTCAGAGGCATTCTCCTGTGGCAGTGAGATTTCACTTGGGGAAAAAGTTGTCAAATGCAAGTAGTGCAAAGTTGCAAAGTAGTGAAACTTTTGTTATGCAACTTGTGTGACAAAAAAAAATATTCCAACACATCCGAGTGGGTCCATTTACGCTAGGAATTTTCCTCTTTTGTACCCAAACGTGCTGAATTTCTCTGAGCTACGTTCAACCGGCTGAAACCCTTAAGAGTCTGAAGTGCAAAATGGCTACAAAATTTAGCATGATGTTACTCAGACACCATGATGTTTAAAAAATTCTTGTCTAAGCCTATGGGATCGTGTTGTTCCCATCTACAATAACCTCTCTTGGTTTTCGCTATCTCAGAGGAATTTTCTTGTGGCGGTGAGATTTCACTTGGGGAAAAAGTTGTCAAATGCAAGTAGTGCAAAGTTGCAAAGTGGTGCAAATTTCGTTTTACAACTCATGTGACAAAACTAACTGTTCCAACACGTCTGAGTGGGCATGTTTACTGTAGGCATGGTCCTCTTTCACACCCAAACGCGTCGAGCTACATTCAACCGGCTGAATCGTTTAAGAGTCTAAAATGCAAAATGGTTGCAAACTTCAACATGACGTTACTCGGACACCATGATGCTTAAAAAATTCTCATATTAGCCTATGGTATCATATTGTGCCCCTCTACAATAACCTCTTGTGGTTTTCGCTATCTCAGAGGTGTTCTCCTATGGCGGCGAGATTTCACTTAGGGAAAAAGTTGTCAAATGCCAGTAGTGCAAAGTTGCAAAGTGGTGCAACTTTCGTTCTGCAACTCGTGTGACAAAAATAACTATTCCAATGCATCTGAGTGGGTACGTTTACGCTAGGCATCATCCTCTTTCGCACCAAAATTTACTGAATCGCTCTGAGCTACGTTCAATCGACTAAATCCCTTAAGAGTTTGAAGTGCAAAATGGCTGCAAACTTCAGCATGACATTACTCGTACACCATGATGCTTAGAAATTTTTTCTTTTAGCATATGGGATCGTGTTGTGCCCCTATACAATAACCTCTCTCAATTTTTTCTATCTTGTAGGCGTTTTCCTATGGCGGCGAGATTTTGCTTGGAGAAAAAGTTGTCAAATGCAAGTAGAGCAAAGTTGCAAGTGGTGCAACTTTTGTTTTGCAACTCGTGTGACAAAAATAACTATTCCAACACATCTGAGTGGGTACGTTTACGCTAGGAATGGTCATCATTCGCACCCAAACTCGTTGAATCGCTCCGAGCTACGTTCAACCGGCTGAATCCCTTAAGAGTCTAAAGTGCAGAATGGCTGCAAACTTCAGCATGACATTACTCAGACATCGTGACGCTTGGAAACTTCTCATTTTAGCTTATAGGATTGTGTTGTGGCCCTCTACAATAACCTCTCTCAGTTTTTTCTATCTTAGAGGCGTTTTCTTTGGTGGTGAGATTTCGCTTGGGGAAAAAGTTGTTAAATGCAAGTAGTGCAAAGTTGCAAAGTGGTGCAACTTTCATTTTGTAACTCATGTGACCAAAATAACTATTATAATGCATCTGAGTGGGTACGTTTACACTAGGCATGGTCCTCTTTCACACCCAAACACACTAAATCGTTCTGAGCTATGTTCAACCAACTGAATCCCTCAAGAGTTCGAAGTGCAAAATGGCTGCAAACTTCAACATGACGTTACTCAGACATTGTGATGCTTAGAAAATTCTCATCTCAGCCTATGGGATCATGTTTTTCCCCTCTAAAATAACTTCTCTCAGTTTTTGCTATCTCAGAGGCATTTTCCTATGGCGGCGAGATTTCACTTGGGGAAAAAGTTGTCAAATGCAAGTAGTGCAAAGTTGCAAAGTGGTGCAACTTTCGTTCTATAACTCGTGTGACCAAACTAACTATTTCAATGCATCTGAGTGGGTACGTTTATGATAGGAATGGTCCTCTTTCATACTCAAATGTGTCAAATTGCTCCGAGCTACATTCAACTGGTTGAATCCCTTAAGAGCTTGAAGTGCAAAATGATTGCAAACTTCAGCATGACATTACTCAAACATCGTGATGCTTAAAAAAATCTCGTCTCATCCTATGGGATCGTGTTGTTCCCCTCTACAATAACCTCTCTCAGTTTTTTCTATCTTGGAGGCGTTCTCCTGTGGTGGTGAGATTTTGCTTGGGGAAAAAGTTATCAAATGTAAGTAGTGCAAAGTTGCAAAGTGGTGCAACTTTCATTCTGCAACTCGTGTGACCAAACTGACTATTCCAACAGATCCAAGTGGGTATGTTCATGCTAGGCATGGTCCTCTTTCATACTCAAATGCATCGAATCACTCTAAGCTACGTTCAACCGTCTGAATCCCTTAAGAGTCCGAAGTGCAAAATGGCTACAAACTTCAGCATGGCGTTACTCGAACATCGTGATGCTTAGAAACTTCTTGTCTAAGCCTATTGGATTGTGTTGTTCCCCTCTACAATAACCTCTCTCATTTTTTGCTATCTCAGAGGTGTTCTCCTGTAGTGGTGAAATTTTTCTTGGGAAAAAAGTTGTCAAATGCAAGTAGTGTAAAGTTGCAAAGTGGTGCAACTTTTTTTCTGCAACTCATGTGACCAAAATAACTATTCCAACGCATCTGATTGGGTACGTTTATGTTAGGAATGGTCCTCTTTCACACCCAAACGCGCTGAATCACTTTAAGCTACGTTCAACCGGTTGAATCCCTTAAGAGTCCGAAGTGCAAAATGGTTGCAAACTTCAGCATGACATTACTTGGGCACCGTGACACTTATAAAATTCTCGTTTGAGCCTATGGGATCATTTTGTGCCCCTCTACAATAACCTCTCTTGATTTTCATTTGGAAGGAAAATAAGCATGTCTAAGTCAAGAGCAAGTCTTCCCAATCTTGGCAAGGCACAAGCAAAGTCCGTGATGCCCATGGTCAAGGAAAATGTCCAAGATGATGTAAAGTCCGCTTGGGAAAGAAAATCTATTTCCAAACTATTGTCAAGTCTACCCTTGGCTTGAATAATGTTTGTCCAAGACAAAGGTAACTTCCACCCAACTAAAAGCATACATGGAAAAGACAATGTAAAGTTGGCCGAGCTCAAAGCATACATGGAAAAGACAACTTAAAGTCCACCCCAAGCTGAAAAATAGGAGATGGAAAACATATCTTGAAGTCTGCCTTAGGACAAGATCAAAGGGGACATCCAACACATTGAGATGGTGCCTCATCATCTTCCAACCAATCAAATTGTTCCAAGCTAGCATGTCTAGGTTTAATGAACCTGACACTTCATAATGCAATAACTTTTTATTGTTGGTTTATATTTAGCAGAAGGACAAGTGCCCCCAAATGTAATTTTCTCATTAGTCGAGAGGTAGTTAGTTCTGACAAACCTTAATAAGGGTTTTATTTTGTAATCTCAGTCGTTGATTTGAAATTAATCTTGGCCATTGAATTATATTTGAGGAGCCTATAAATTGAGCTCACCCGTCATTTGTAAAACATGGGAGCATCCATCGCATACTACCAGTTCACTACCTTGTCTATGCTTTCGCTTACTATTATGCTTTGATATATTTTTTCCAAGCATCCATCGCTTGTTCGAAAGCACTTGTTGTAGGCTCTTAGCCATAGTAGCAATATAGTGAATTGTTTGATAAAATGCTTTGGTAGACATGTATGAAAAATGTGGTAACATAGACAAGTTAGTAAACTATTTGTAAAAATGCCTCAAAGAAATGTGGTCTCATGGTGATGGAATGCCATGGAAATCTTGGGAATTTTCTTTTCATGGCATTCCATCACCATGAGACCACATTTCTTTGAGGCATTTTTTCAAATAGTTCGCTACCTTGTCTATGCTATTGCTTACTATTACGCTTTGATGGATTTTTTCTAAGCATCCATATAGCTTGTTCGAAAGCACCTATTTTAGAATTTTAGCCATAGCAGTAAGGCAATGAATTGATTGATAAAATGATTTGGTAGACATGTATGAAAAATGTGGTAGCATAGACAAGGAAGTGAACTATTTGAAAAAAAATCCTCAAAGAAATGTGTTCTCTTGGTGATGGAATGCCATGACAAGCACATTGAGACCACATTTCTTTGAGGTAGTGTTTTGAACAGTTCAATGCCTTGTTGGTGTAGGAGCACCAAGCCTCCTGATATGGTACTAAATGGTCATGGATGGAATTGTGGTTAAGATAGGAGAGTTTCAGTTTTTTTTTTTGTTTCAATAAGGTCTACTTAGACCATTCTCACATTTCCAAAATGATTTGGAGTTTTCATTTGATAAATTGGCCATGATAACTTGTAATCATGTTAAAAGTTGTCAAGATGGTCAAATTTTGTCAAGGTAAGTAGAATAGGAAGTCATTTAAGAGGGTCTAGGGGATTAGGAAATAATAAAAAGTCAGGAGGAAAATGTCAAATTTGTAAGTTGCATAAATGCAACAAATTTGAAAACCAACAGCTACCTCCTTTGAAAAGTTGTTACTTGGTAGTTATAGACGTTAGGAGAAGTTGGATTTGAATTTAATCATTATAAAAGCCTCAAAAATGGCTCATGCAAGGTTGTTGAAGGTAGTTTGAAGATTGTACACATTTTGTTTTCATGAAATACAACGTTCTCAACAACTTTTTTCCTATTTTTCTAAACTTTGAAGGCTTGGTACAGACCCGTACAACCTACCTTTTCTCTAAAAATTCTTAGATGTTGTAGGTATGTGTGATGGCTCTCTAATGCTTCAGATTTGAGGTCTTAATCGTACAAATTGAGGGAGAAATCTTTATTTTTCTAGGATTGCTCATTTACCCTGTTTTGGGGGTTTTGAAAGGGAACAAAATGGGTTTCTAAGCTTTCCACCCACTGTATAGTCCTATAACTTGGTTATAGGCTTAGATAGGTGAAATAAACATGTATGCATCTTTTTTTGTGTAGGGAAGGTGCATTTCTTGATTTCGGTGAGTCCCTAGGGTTGTTTTCCATTGGAAAATGCATGAATTTAATGGATATAGACTTGAATCTAATGATGGGGTGTCAGGACAAGTTATCTTATGAAATTTTAAGCTTGTGGGGGTGAATTAAAGGGTGTTTAACTAGGTGGAAATTTTGGGAAGGGCCTGGAAATGTCTTTTTCAATAAACCCTCATCAAAAGTGCACAAAAAAGGGGTTTTTGGGTTTGGTGTGGAGGTGGTCGTACAAATGAAATCTAATGGGGGATTTTGGGGTTTAATAACTTTCCAATTGCTTCTTTGAAGTCTCAAAGTGTTTGCACAAGTTTAAGAGGGGGGTCCTTTGTAAAGTTGACCTATTTGGAGGCCTAAAACAGTGAGAAAGTCAATTTTCTCAAATTTGTTCCAAAGGAGTCATATGGGGGGCTAAGATATGTTTTGTAACTCTGTAATGGGTGTCTGAATCATCTTTTTTTTGTCAAGTGTTTTGGGAAGTTGTGGATTTAAGTTCCCAAAAATGGGTTTGCACTGCTACTAGGTTTGCAAGGGTGAAAGTGGGAAATCCTACCTCTGATTGATTTCAAAATTTGGGAGTTGTTTGGATTGGTCCAATAGATCCTTTTAATCTTGTTAGATGCCTCTTGAAGGCAAGTTGACACTTTGAGTGGGTTTGGGTCTCCTGTCTTTGCATCACTTGTCTATGCTATTGCTTCTTATTATGCTTGGATAGATCTTTTCCAAGCATCCATAGCTTGTTTGCAAGCACCTATTTTAGGCTTTTAGCCATAGTAGCAAGGCAGTGAAATTTTTCATAAAATGATTTGGTAAATATGTACGAAAAATGTGGTAGCATAGACAAGGCAATGAATTGTTTGAAAAAATGCCTCAAAGAAATGTGGTCTCATGGTGATGGAATGGCATGAAAATCCATAGCAATTTGCATGTCATGGCATTCCATCACCATGAGACCACATTTCTTTCAGGGATTTTTTTTAAGCAGTTCATTGCCTTGTCTATAGTATTGCTTGCTATTATGCTTTGATAGATTTTTTCCAAGCATCCATAGCTTGTTCGAAAGCACTTGTTTTATTCTTTTAGCCATAGCAACAAGGCAATGAATTGTTTGACAAAATACTTTGTTAGACATGTATGAAAAATGTGGTAACATAGACAAGGCAATGAACTATTTGATAAAATACTTCAAAGAAATCTAGCCTCATACAAATGCCATGATAACAAAATGCAATTGGTAGCTGCTCCTACTTATTAGTTATGCAATGTGAAGTAATTGCATAATTGCTTAGGTTGACTTTGTAAAAACTATACTGTAATTGAAATTTTGTCATCTATCAGCATCTAGTTATTAGTTATGCAGTGTGAAGTAATGCTTTGACTTTGAAAGATGTGCAATAAAATGTAATCAACGATATGAATATAAACTACAAAAAATATTTTTTACAATTCTTTAGTTAAAAATTTTATTTTATTTGATCTCTATATCTCTATATGCTATGGAAATACCTTTCAATTTCAAAATAAATAGATTTTATCTCTTGTTCTACAATTTGTTACGATTTTTTTAAATATGATTTTTTCTCGACTTTTTAAAAAACTCTTATACTTTTGGTTTGTCAAATTTTTTCCCAAAAGATTTTTGCTGCTATGCATTGGAAGAATGAAGCATACATGTTAATACATGCACTATATGTGAAGTATACACATGAATAAGTGAAGCATACATGTGAATAAGTGAGGCACAAGTAATTAAAGACAATACACTTTAGATGGAGCTTATTGAGCAATTAACAGTAATTAATTAAGCATTAGATGTAAACAAAATCCATGCCTACAACATTCAAGTATATGATTTACACAATACACATGATAACATCATTTAAGAATGACAGTAGCAAAATAAGATTGTTTTAATCAAAAAGCCATAAGGTATACAATGATATATATTGATAAAAGTATATACAATATATCCAAAAAGCCATATAGGCTTAGTACAAAGGAGCCATATTATGGACATAAAATGTCACGTATATATTGCTTGTATAAAACATATGTTCCAAAATGCTACATAGGAATATAATAAATGACCCTAATATCGTCATTTCCCTCTAGGAGAAGGAAATAGATCCCGTGTTGCTTTCAAAATTCAGCTGGATGGAGTGAATGTTGGTTCTCTGGTCTTTCGAACACGTTTGCTAGTCCTCCTCTCTTCACTCTAGACCTTCAATTGATACAATAAAACGTAAAGATGTTAATACACAAAAATTGAATTGTGGAACATGACATATAACAAAATATAACCACTTATTGCATACATATAGTCATCATTCACATTTACATCATTACCACATCCATGATTTGGAGTGACAACCACCTGTAGCAACCATCAAGATAGAAATTAAGCTACGCATAAGTATCGTGAAAATTTTCTATAATAGACCATAAAAGAGCAAATATAATGTCAAATCAACTAATCTGTTGCATAACTCTCTCAATGTATTAGAACTGGCTATTGTTGCAGCAACTTCGTGGTCCATCATGCCACCAACATCACCAGGGCTATCTGATGTCAACATCTGCAAATGTTAAATGAAAGAGTAAATGGTAGGGTGAACTATTAAATGTTAATGGGATGGGATTAGGAAGGAATAAAGGAAAAGAAAGTGAATTAAGAGAAGATAATGTGACACTATCAAGGAATACAAATGCAATGTTTGTGTTTCTCATCAATTTTTTAGATTTGTATATGTAAAATTATGAAAACTAGCTAACATTGTTTTACAACACCATTATTGAATAAAGGCTACCTAAGTGTAAGGTCCTTGAGGAAATGAATTGTGAGGTGTGGAGGTCGAAGGTCCACCAGGAAACTATTTGAAATCCAAAGCATGTTATGAGACACACATTCAAATATAAAATTCAACTGTTCAAATGCAATAATAATATCTTTAATACTAGTTGCATACCTATGGACTCAATGTCAAGAATGAATAAGGGTCTATAGGAATAGGGCACGTCTCATGAACACTTCGACCCTGAAATTTCATCAAATCAAAATTCTACTAATTTACTTATTCTTAAATTTCAAAATATAATTTAATAAACAACATTAAATGAACTTTCTAAATTTTACCTGATTGTCAATGCCGAATGTATCATTCAACAAATCATCTATGAAAGTCATCGCCTCTGCAACTAATGTAGGTTGTGTAGTTGCATCCCGAGCACTCTCATAATCGTATGTGCAAACTGCACCACAAGTGCCACAATGGTGGGGTGGAGCTCGGAGAATACACGTCTCCTCCACACCAAGCTCTGCTAGAGGCCTCACACACTGTAAAATGGTTTGGGTGAGTGAGCTAATCGACTCCAGCATGTCCACCTTTACACTATCCTTAACAATGGAAGGAACGATGACATGCTCCACCATGGGTTTGGCCAAGGGTCTAGGTGCTAACTATGGATTATGTCGTGCAACTGGTCTATCATGTGTGGAGCCCCCACCTCTACCTTGAAAGTCTAAGATGTCAAAATAATTTGGCATCTTATTGAGGATAAACTCACAATAGAGTTTCCTCAAAAAGTATTGTGGTACCTCATGGTTATTGCATGGAGGTTGGTCAAATACCATCCACCACCACTCCCAAAATTTATTTTTAATGAACTCATGGTGGCACCAATGGATGGGGAACCTCCTGCATGTATGAGACAAAGGTGCATTGGTTTTCGGGTCTGTAAATAGGGCACACAAGTCTGCTTTGCTAATTTTTTGTTTTTTAACATCTGCTTATGACAAACCTCTAGCATAATATTGTCTCATCTCATGCCTCTTATTTGACCAAAAATTTATTTTCTCGCTCATTTCTCCTACATGAGATACAATTGACTTTAATGATTCATCAATCCCTCTCCTATAAGGGTGGGTTTCAGCATGCTCGATTAATCTTCCAATTAATTGTTCAATGTCTCTTTTATTGTTTTCAATTTGATTTAGATTATTTTCTTGTGTTCCTTGAGGATGCCTATGAATTGATGGAGGGGTTTCAGGTTGTTCTTGAATAGGAGGCTCTTCTTGAGTGGGTGACTATGAATTCTCAAATTTTAAAGGTGGAGATTCATTCCCTAATAATTAGAACAAAATTTTATTATAAAACCTATTTCAATCTACATTCTAAATTAAATTCAAAATAAATAGAATAAAAATACATACTTCTTCGCAATCTTCAACGTCTCTGACATGTTGGCATAATCCTCATGAAAAATAGCAAGTTAACAATACAAATAATGGATGATATTTGGCGAGTGTGAGTTGTGGACCTTAAATCCTCCAAGCCGAACTGCAGGTTGAACTGAAATGAGGTTTCAAAATGTGTTTTTTTCTTTTATTTAGCTTTTCAATTTGGCGCACGCCAAATTTGGCACATGCCAAATGGCCAATTTTTCTCTTTTTTAGTGAATTTTTACAATTTGACACCTAAATTGTGTCATAGATTGGTGCACTTACCCTCATGTATTATTCAATTTTATATTATACGTTATTTGAATGATTTGATAGTGTATTGTGGGATGCAAATGTTATGATCTTTTATATAAAACTTTACAATGAGGTCGTTTATTTCCTTTGAGGTGTTCTAATTATGTACTTTGGTTGTTTATACTATGATTTTATGTGTTTAATCATTATATGTGATACTTTACATGGCTATTGATGTACTTATTGATGAGGTTTTGTCTTGGCATATTTTTTCAAACCTTATTATGGGATGCATATGTTGTGATTTGATATGTTTGGAATATTGCAATGTTTCAACTTCATATTTTTACTATATATGATACAGGTGTGATTATTCTATCTAGTTCAACATTATGGATTATTATTGATTTTTGTATCTTATTGTTTCCATCATGCTAGTCATAGATGATTTCCAGTTACATGTAATGATTGATTTATTACTTCATTTGGATATTGTGCCACTTGGGTGTTTTATACATTGCTTTGGCTATTCCTATATGGTGCAAGTACACCTAATGTTTCACCTAGGTGAGAAAATACAAGTTTTCCCAAACTATGGTTAATCGGAGATGGACACATTGCATAAAACATGTTTGTGTAACCTTCATCTCACTTGATTCGAGTTGCGAGATGAGTTTTGTGAATCCCCATGAAAACTTGGATTTGAATAGGTGGCATGATCCATGTGTTGTGTTTTCAAACACATAAAGTGAGAGGGTCATTTGCATGCGGTTATTTCACACTACTATATTGCTTTTGATTTTATTTCCAAAATGTTCTTTTCTCGTGTTTGTAGAAAATTTAATATGCTTTGAGTTAGAAAGGTATTTAATTGTACCTTAGTAAAAAAGATCTATTACATTATTTTATTTCATGTGAAAATAAAATTAAAGTGAATTTAATTGCTCTTTGGAAATAGTATATTTTGCACAAAGGTAATACAATTGTATTAAAGTTGGAAATTTGATTTCAATTTAAATGGTCAATGGAAAATATTAATTATAAGCTATTTGTAATGTATTAAAAAAAAATTAATTACTGTATCAAAAATATCTTTCGAAAATATCTATTTTTCTAAAAAGTATTTTTGAAATGTCTAGTTCAATTTGAAAAGAAGGGAAATGGAAAAAGGTTTAGGGAATTTTGATAAAAGAAAAAGAATAGGCATTTTTGCTACACTTTGCTTGTGTTGAAAACCTCTCTTTCCTCCCCTTTTTGAATAAGAATTTTTGTAATTGGGAAAGAAGGGATTTGTAGTTGCTTGGAGTTAGATTGGCTTTGTATTACGATGGCTTGTGAGTGGCAAAAGAGATTGTTTGTAGGTGTATGCTTCAAAAGAAACTCTCTCCTCCATCGTCTCACATTGATAAAAACATTAATTTCTGTCAAAATATTAAACAAATTGACAACATGATGCATGTACAAATGGTTGAACTTGAAAGAAGGAATGTTTACATGGTATTGGAGGCAAAATAGACTATTAAAAAAGATGTTATTGTCTATGTGTACTCATATGCATTCTATCTTATCTTCTAAATGGTTGGTGATCAAATATTCATTTAATTTGAACGTTATTGACAGCTTGGGCTTAGTAGAGAGTGGAGGAAGCAATGAGAGTGAGATGATGGTGATGTTATCAAGTTTTCTTAAATTTTTGTGAGTTTTTGCTGATAGTTGTAAGGAGCTTCTAAAAACAGAGAAGAAAATAAATAAAAATATGTCAAAATTTTCTCACATAAAATTGCAATAGGTATCTAGAGAAGGATATCTCTCGATGTATTTTATATATATGAAATTAAATATATATGTTAGTTTTAGTTCAATGAGAGAAAGAATTGCATGCCTATATTTCATATTAGTGGAACCATTAATGAATTTAAATTTAATATTTTTTAATATTACTACTATTATTATTTACTTTATATTGTACCCAATTTTATAATTATATAATATGTCAAATATATTCTACTCCCCTTTTTAACTAGGTGAACGTGCTATAGAGTTAGATAAAGTCCACAAAACTTCAGCTATTAAGGTGACAAATCTGATAGCTACTCACATAACAGACTTTGTTCCAACGCCATGTGGCAGTCTAGAAATTTGGTTTCTAAAGCACATAAAATTTGCAATAAAACCACACGGTAAATAATTGAACATTTCGTTTTAACCCCTGCTTATAAAGCTAACAAAGTAAAACCACGAGTATAGAAATAAATGCTACGTCAGTTTTGAACACACTTAAAAAATAATAATTGTTCACTTTTGTAAAACTAGCATATATATATTTAAAATAATCTATATATAATAAGCTTAGAAATATCCTTCTTTAAATATATAATATTATAATTTTATTTATTTTTATTTTTATTTTTTGATACGCACAATAGATAATTTATATTGAAATATAAGAAATTACAAGCGTTTGCAACGCAGGAATAACCATCCACCTCCATCGTCGGGCAAGATGACAACCCAACCGATACTCAAAACCGAGATTTCCCCAGACCCGAACATGCAACGACAACTACCCATGAAAACTAGAGGATAGAGACGAGGGGTCACAGACCGACCACAACCCACTTGAAACATAGCTACCAAAAAAGTGCAGAAGACCACAAAAAATGGCTAGTAAAAATTTCAGACACAGAGCCAAACCTTACAAGAAACCATTGACCTCCGCAAAATAGACAAAGCCCTCCAACCATTCAATTCCCTCCGACGGCACCAACTTTAATTTGCGTTTCAAGAACTCCACGGCCACATCTGCAAGCTTTCTGTGGCGAGACAAAGCTGGCCCTTTGAGATCAAGGAGGAAGGGATACACCTTGACAGCTTCCTCCGTGTGCCATAAGAGAGGAAAATCAGCCGGGCGCGGTATGCCTTTGCCTAAAAGGGCCGCCTTCAACGTATCTTCAAGGCCACTGAGTAAATCCATGCAGAACAAGCACTCCATCAATGCCCGTGCCAACTTCTTCGGGGTTTCCAGGTCCAATAACACTGCCAGAAAACGCGAGGAAATATGGGCATTGTCTCTGGCATATTCCCTTCGATGCAAGTGTTCATTTCCCAAAATCATCTTAACCGCAACCAGCACCACAGGATCTTCCTCGAGCAAAATACGTTTCAGTCTTTGATCTGTGATTTCCCTGAAAGCAATTTGTCTCTCCGGGGCGACCAGAGAGACCGGCGTGTCAACACCGAAGCATTCCAAACCATCCAATGAAATATGTATGGTGAATTTTGATTTTTTCGACCCCTCCATGATAACTGCAACACCCTGCACAAGAAGAAAACAAAACCAGAATGCAAATACTAGGCACCGAAATGAATTTAACGGATCCAAAAATAAACCCGTGAGAATCTGCTTGGCCATCGCACAAATGCCGAAATAATGAAAGGACGATCTTCGCATCCTTGCTATGAAGGATGGCTACGGACACAGTCCGAACACCTTACAACTATAATCACTTCAAGTGAAGTGAACCGCCACCCAGCCAAACAACAGTCTTGTCAATGGATGCCGTACGCGACGTGTCACAACATGGAAGACTTGAAAGCAAAGCCAATCCTCCATTCTGACAATCATTAAAGCCCCGCTTCAATCGAACCGTTCTCAATAAGAGGGCCAACATTCCCTTCTATGAAATAAGGATGGCCAAAGATATGACGTGGTTGTGTCGCCTCAGTATCCTCTCCCACCATCCCGAAGCCAACTCACACACCCCCCAGATTGGGTGTCAAAGGAGAGGCAGGGGAGGGACCCACCCATCCGCCCACTAAGCGAAGCTAAAGATGACATTATTTTAAACCTGGACCAGTAACCCCCAAATTAGATAGGAGGTCAGCCTCCTTGTTACCTTCCCTTAGGGTATGATTTAGCATTACTTGTTCAAAGCAATCCATCAGCTCAATAGCCACTTCCAAATACACACTTAATTTCCAGTTGTGAATCTGTCTTGTCCTCAAAGCATTAATAACTAATGTTGAATCACCTTCAATAACCAAATTTTTGATACCTAATTCTTTACTGAATTTGAGTCCAAGAACTAGAGCCTGAAACTCAGCCGCATTATTCGTACCATCAACAAGAGGTTGAGCAAGTTTACCAAGAACCGCACCAGTGTTGGTTCTGATAATGCACCCCGCACCTGACGGACCCGGGTTTCCTTTTGAGGCACCATCAAAATTTAATTTGGCCCAACCTGGTTCGGGAGGGGACCACTGCATCGTTTTGCGTTGTTCCGAAGAAGCTGCTCTTTCTGAACTAGCCACAGGAGGGGACTTGATACCAAACCATTGTTTCAAAATCCATGCATCCCATTTAGTAAAATTGGATTTCCTCTGTTTCATCAGCAGCTGTGAGTTGAAAAGTTCTACGATGCAAGCCTCTACCTTGCACTGTAGCCTTGGGATCGATAATTCTTTATCTTGAAATAAGTGTCTATTACGTTCCTTCCAGACTTCCCAAATGAGGATCGAGGGACTCATTACCCATAGGTCACCAAAAATGGCATTGTGCTTGTTGCTTGGCCACGAAATTAGGCATTCAAGCAAAGTGTTTGGAAGAATAGTTGACCACTTCAGTTTAGTGCATAGCCAAGTCCACATTTGATAAGTAAAGTTGCAACTCAAAAGTAAGTGATTCACACTCTCCTCAGCTTTCTTACACAAGGGGCATCTGGTTGGACCAAGATAACCCAACTTCGAAAACCTGTCGCCTGTGAGTATTCGGCCTTGGGCAGCAGCCCAAGTGAAGAGCCCTGCTTTCGGGAGACATACCTTATTCCAACACAGATTTAGAGGAAGAGTTGCAGAGGATTCATGAGAAGTTAACATATTATATCCAACTTTGGTCGAATAAACACCATTTGAAGCAGCGTCCCATCGAATACTATCTACCCCTTTTCTGACCTAGATCCTTCGAGCTTCCATTACGCGTTCAAATAAAACAATTTCATGACTTTCCACATTCAAGTTTCGCACCGATTTCCACTTCACAAAACTACCCCCTGAGGCTTCTTCAAGAACAAAGTAATCTCTGACTTTTAAACCCCAGGAATGTTTAGTCTTCTCCATTATGTTTGAGAGTTCCGGCATGTCTGCTAAGACTGGGTACCCTTCCCATGAATCATCCCAGAATAAGGCCTCCTGCCCTTCCTTAACCTCCCATGTGATAAAATCTGTAATCAATTCTCTGCAACTTTTAATGAAATTCCAAATTCAAGACCCAGATGGAAGAGTATTTGCATAAAAAAAATAATTCGGATCAGGTTCCAAATATTTTTCCCTGATGATCTTAACCCATTTGAGATCTGGCCGGGAATGGATTGTCCAAGCCAATTTTGCCCCCAACGCCTTATTTTGTTTTAAAATGTTTCTTAGCCCAGATCCGTCATTCTCCCTCTTCTCACAAACCTTTTGCCAGTTAATAAGGGGGATTTTTTTTTGTTCTGAGCTGCCTTTCCAAAAGAAGTCCCTCATTACTTTATTTAGGTCTTTGCTTGCACCGCTATTTAACTGAAGACAGGACATCAGATATATTGGCAGGGCTGAAATGACTGATTTCAGCAGAGTTAACCTCCCAGCCCAAGAAAGCCATCTATTCTTCCATGAAGAAATTCGGTCTTTACATCTGCTCACTATTGAGCTCCATGCATTGTTGCTTTTGGTACCTTTATCCAATGGAAGACCTAAATATTTGCAAGGCAATTGCCCCATTTTGAACCCTAGAATTCTCAATATTTGCACCTCATTTGGGCAGGTTGTATTAAAGAAAAAGACCTCTGATTTGTCCTTACTAACTTCTTGACCTGAAGCCCTAGAAAAATCCTCGAGCAATGTTTTTAACCTTTGCGCCTCCTTTGCCGATGCTACACCAAACAGCATAGTATCATCTGCAAATTGTTGATGTGTAATATTGGGAAGGCTGCTGGTGACTTGCAAACCTTGAATCTCCCCTGACCTTCTTGCATTTTCAATCGATCTCCCTAATGCTTCTACCATTATTATGAATAAGAACGGAGATAGAGGGTCACCCTGCCTCAGCCCTCTTGAAGCAGTGAAGAAACCTTCCGGTGAACCATTTACAAGCACAGAGAAACGCGGGCAGGCTACCCAACCAAAGATCCAATTCAACCACTCCTTCTGAAAACCAAAAGCCTCCAATACTTTAAAAAGAAATCTCCAATTCACTCTATCATACGCTTTTTTAATGTCCAGCTTCAGTAGCATTCCTGCTTTTTTTAATTTTTGAATTGAATGAATGACTTCTTGGGAAATGATCACCCCATCTAGGATAGAATGCCCAGGAACAAAGCCTATTTGTTCTTCAGAGATAATAGTGGGAAGAATCCTCTTTAACCGGTTAGCTACAACTTTAGCCAAAATTTTGTATACTGTGTTACAAAGCGAAATTGGACGGAAGTCTTCCCATCTGTCAGGTTTCTCTTTTTTTGGGATTAGAGCAATCAAGGTATTATTTGCTTCCTTTAGAACCCTGCTATTTAGTCTAGAATCTTCAATAGCTTCCCAAATATCCTTTCCCAAAAAGTGCCAGCATTTCTAAAAGAAACTAGCTGGGAACCCATCTGGTCCAGGGGCCTTCTCTGGCTGCATCCCAAAGAGAGCCTCTTTTACTTCCTCTACAGAGAAGTTTGCATTCAATGCTTGCATTTGATTTGGGGAAACCAATTTCGGAATAGATTGCAGAGAAGCATTCTGAGCTTGCCAATTTGAACCTTCCCAATCATTAAGCAAATTCTGAAAAAAAGAGACCGCAGAAACCTTAATTTCCTCTGCATCTTCCAACATTCTTCCATCCCCGTCATAAAGACAAGTGATTCTGTTGAATTCTCTTCGAGCCTTTGTGGAGTTGTGAAATTTTTTTGAGTTCCTATCCCCAGATTCTAACCAAACTTCTCTGGATTTTTGACGCCAAAAAATTTCTTCTTTGGAAAGGATGTCGTTCAATTTTTTGGATAAAGCTTTTTCTTTCATGTAGCACTCTTCATTCATGCCATTCTTCATAATTTCATCAGCTAAGGAGCCTAATTCTGCCTCCGTTTGCTCTTTCTCTCTGAAGATATTTTTAAAACTCTCTTTATTCCATTGTTTAAGACGCTGCTTCAGGTATTTTAACTTTGTAATTACATTGAAAAGACTTGAACCACCCGGAGAGAATTCCTTCCACCATTGTTCAAGTAACTCTAACACATTTGGGTCCTTAAACCACATCATTTCAGATTTAAAAGGACATCTGATCGGACCTTTCTCACCAGTAATAAGCAATTGCACTGGGAGATGATCGGAACCAGTACCAGAGTTTATCTTGCTTTCTAGAGAAAAGGGAAAGGAGCCCAAATTTCCTTTGAAGAAAAATCGATCTAATTTTTCCGCAATACTTCCAAACCCTTTCCTTCGGTTTGTCCAAGTGAAAAGACCATTGCCTGTGGGAATTTCCAGAAGAGAGTTTCTCTCCACGAAGTCACAAAAATCTTTTTGAGACTGTAGAGTTTTCCCAATTCCCCCTAACTTATCCTCCTTCTTAAGAATGGCATTAAAATCCCCCCCTAAAAAACTACATTCTTGTTGCCAATCTTGCAAAACAACATCCAGCTCTTGCCAAACTAATTTTTTCTGAGTGCCCAACAAAGGACCATACACGTTTATTAAATTGAAATGAAGGTTCGAGGTTAAACTTCTTACCTTACACGCCATCCAGTGCCTACTAATCTTCAAAGCCTCCAGAAAGATTGACTGAGGCTTCCAAATAATCAATAAGCCCCCCGAAGCGCCTTCAGCTTCCGAACCAAGCCATTTCCAGGATCTTAACTTTTTTTCAAATTTTTCCAGATCCGACTTATCTAGTTTTGTTTCTTGAAGAAGACAAATTTATACTTGACACACTTCAATGTGGTGCCTAATTAGGTTCCACTTGTTAGGGGCATTTAAGCCCCTAACATTCCAGGTTAATATTTTCATTGCTGTTCAGGAAGGGCTCCACCCTTCCCTACTTTTATCATAGTGTCAATTTTTTTTTGGCCATTGGCTTCCCCGTCCATCTTTCTTTTCTCTTGATTAGGGATCCTACCCCTCTTTTTTTGTTCCCCACAATTTGGAGTTAATTTGAGTATGTCCCTTCTGTGAATGCCTAAACGATATTTCGCTGCCTGCAGATCCTCTGCTAGCTTCCGCTTCCTACCTGATTGTGGGCTTAGCAATTCTGTTGAGGCTTGTTCATCTGATTCCCAATAATCCTCCATTCCTGCCAGACTGAAACCCACCTCCAACGATCCTGTCCTTGATTTAGCCGCCTCTGCTAGTTCCACAAGTTCCTTTCCTACTTCAATCAAAGAGTCCAGCTCCACATTCATGCCACTATCCCCCATAAGAGCTAAGGTTTCTGAGATTTTGTCGTCTAACTCTTCAAACTGGAGCCGCTTCTCCGACTGCTCTTCTTGAGTGATCTTCCTGCCTGCATCTTCACTCGTGGGGGTAGGAGATGGAGTCCCAGTTAACGTAGCTCCCCCCATGGGGGCTGCATTGACACTATTTGCTTTTGGAGAAACCCTAGAGTCCTCTATCGGTGATTTCTCACTCCCTTGCTTTGGTGATTTTGGAGTTTCGGATAAGATTCGTGCCGCTATTCGAAGGTTTGCTGAAGGGGTTTCCACCAAGCTGGATTTACCTGCCACTTCATTTTGAGTTCTGCAACCTAGCGTGCGTACCAGGTTATTGCGCATTAAAGAGTCTCTTACTAATTTTTGAACCCTAACCCCATAATCCGTGATGAGCTCAATCTCACTCCAGAACGGTCTAACCTCAGTGTTTTCCACACAGATGTGCACATAGGTTTGATTTCTCTTCGCCAGTTTCCTTTCTTCTGCACAAACAAATGTGCCCAACTGGTTTGCTATTTCCTCAAGAATGGAGGGCGCCCAGAACTCCTGTGGGAGATTTGGTAAGCTGTACCATTCTTGAATAGATTCCATTTCGTGGGTTGAAGGATCGAAACCCATAGACCACTTTCTTAAATAAAAGCCGCATCCATCGAGGACCCACACCCCATTTACTATTTTATCTCTGATAGTACAGGATGGGCAAACGACTAAGAAAAAATCATTTTGGAGCATTTTAAACTGCAGCTCCTCACCCCACCATTCTTTCCACCAGCTCACCAGATAATCCCAGTTTAGATTCTTCCCAAACCACTTTCCAAACAAACCTAATTGTTCTAACCTCAGGACTTCCGCTTGCAAGATCGAAGAGCTGATAACGACTTTGGTTCTTCCGCTTTTAGCTTCTTTGGACATGGAAGAGACATGCTTGTTTTGTACTTCCTTTGAACTTTCTTCCCTGACTTCCTCCCATACCTTGGACGAAAACTTTTTTTGCCATTCCATTCCTCCCTTCCCATTTCTGGAAGTAGGGTTTTTTTGCGAAGTTGGTCTACTCGGCCATGATGGAATATTCTGCCTGAGTTTTTCTTCATTCTGATAACGGGGTCTACGAAAAGCTTCATTCCTGTATTGACTATACTTATTCCTACCACGAGAGGGTCCCGCAACCTTATTCTGAAGATGCCCGTGACCCTTGCCCGCAGAAAAGCGACCGTGCATGACATGATTCTGTGGTCGGGCCCAACGGTCCTGCCTCCAAACATGTTCAAGATCCCCAGACCTGTTCGCGTTGGGACCCCCACAACCGCTGCTACCACTCCTAAACTTTTCCGACCGTTGCTTACCGCCATGACCGTTGCAGAGCTCCATCACCCAGCCGGTTGGAATTTCAATGATCATCTCTCTTATTTATTTATTTTTATTTTTATGATCTATAATAATAATTATATTATAATATGCTTATTAGTAATATTATAAATAAAAATTATATAATATTCAATATATAAATTGGTCAAAATCATATACTAAAATAATATATGTAAACATCTCACAAAATAATATAAATCTTTAAGACAATTTATTTTGCTCCGTGGAAAGATGTGACAAAGACCCACATCACCTTAAAATAATAGCAATTTCAAAAGGTTTTGAGGGGAAAATGACACAAATAATTGTCGAAGCCTTAACATAAGACAATTTTAACAAAAGTAACTCGACAAGTTAAATAATTTCTCTTATTTGACTTCAAAATCAAATGTTGCATGCTACTGCAGGGGTACTTTAGTTTGTTTCATTGCGCATTAAGTATTTTTGTTAATACGTAACTGGGCATGTGGGAATTCATGAAACGAAACATTCTATATTCCCGTCACCAATATTCCTCAGTTTGAAGAAAGGACGGAAACCAAGGGTGACGATTTATTAATTTATTAAGATTTAAGATTGAGTTGTTTTTGTATGTTGTGGCAATAACACATAAAACTTTTTAGTCAATTATATTGCTAAAAAAATAATTTTTATAGTTTATAAAGTTAAATATTTTGCAAGTTTATTTTATAAAAATTGTTTTTTTTTAAATTTTAAAAAAATTATTGTTTTTGATTGGTTGAAAGTCAACTTACTAATAACTAATTAACTACAAGTTATGTTATTCACATTTTTACTAAAGAAAAAAATAAATTACGATACTAATATGTTATTTTTATACTACTTTAGTATTAATAGAGAAAATATTAAAAAAAAAAGTTAACAAATATTTTGCTAGTTCAAATGTGTATTTAAGTATATACCCACATCTATAATAATACATCGGAATCACATTATGTAAAGTTCTAGTTGAAAATAATATTCATGATTAAGAGCTAAGATCTAGGTTTTATAATTATTGATGTTATGCCAATGAAATTGTACAAGGATTTAATTTATTGTCTTAATATTATTAGTTAGGGTGTGCGCAAGAACCAACTATCTATAATTTAGTTGTTTGATATGATGTAAATTTCAATTAACTTAAATATTATAGATTTAATTAACTTGTCTTTTTCTAATAATTATAGTACTGCAATACTATATAAAATATATTGATTGGAATGATTTCAAACTTTATTACTTAACTGTGTAAAATTTTGATGAACACACAAACTAGAATTTTTTTTAATTTGGATGCAATTGTACAATATTTATTTCAAATGTAACATAAAGAAACAATTGCCCTTATGTTGAAGCTCATTTATTTCTCTTTCTATTTTTGATTTTATATCCAATAGAAACATTTTTTCCAATCAGAATATGTGGATCCAAATCTAAGTCATTCTTTCCAAACCATCAAAGAACGTATATTTCGAGATTGCCAAAATAACTATGGTGAATCCTCCTCCCACAAATAGATTCACCAAGAAAACCAAAAGATTTAAGAAGGGTATATCATTGACTGTGATGAATGATTTCCAACTGAAAAACTTGAACTCTAGGCTACCTAGGTTGAAGAAATCAACCTAGTGAATGGATGCCATGATGAATTTACCACTCAGGCTCCATCCTCCATCAAGTCGTCATTTATGATTTGGTATGCGTGACCCTTAGGGACAAATTCTTCACATCAAGACAAAAAAACGTGTTCATCCTCCATACACCCACATGATCTTAAAATAAATCCCTTATTTAGAGGCTTATGGCTAGACTTAACCAACATACTCTAAAGGTTGACCACTTAAGTGGTAGATCTTTTCCATTCTCATTCAAATAATGATCTTGTTAACATTTTAATTCAAATTATGTTCCCACATAGAACTTTGGTGGATTCCCATAAGTGCTTGATCAAATAAAACAAGAGTGCTACATAAAGATATTTGATACCTAAAAATATGCAAAAAAAGGTGATAAAGGGTACTCCCATCTATCTTGTCATTTCAACATTCATAAAAAATATGTTTTGAACTTGATCAATTTTTTATTTTCTAGCATACTCTCGACCCATTCCAAAATGGGAGATTTTGAACAAGGTATGGACATTCGTCAAAGAATAAATGGAGATTATTATCAAATATTGTAGTTGGAAATGCTTGGGTAGACATGTGTGTAATGGAATCATAGAAAAGGTATGCAAATTATTTGATTGAATGCATAAAATAAATGTGATCTCATGGAATGCTATGATTGCAGGATATGCACAAAATATGTTTATTGAAAAGGATTGAGAAAATTTTAACCAAATTTGATTTGTAGGTGTAAAGTCATCTACTTTCCATCCTGTGCACTAAAATGGGAGCTTTGGAATAGGATGTGGACATCCATAATAGGATAAACAATTTATCACATGTTGTAGCTACAATTGTTGTGGCAAATATATATGTAAAATGTATAAGCAATAGCAAGGCATGTGAACTATTTGACATAATGCAATGATTATATGAAAAATTTGGAAGCATAGACCAAGCACTTGAAATTTTTGACATAATCCATAAAAGAGCATTATTTTCATCAAATGCTCTGATTGTGGGATATTAACAAAATTTATTTTTTGAAAAGGATCAAGAAACTTCCAAGATAATATAATTGGTAGGTATAAAGCCAAACTCTACAACATTTTCCAACATCCTCCCAGCCTATGCCAAATGGGAGCTTTGGAATAGGGTATGGACATCCATCAAAGAATAAAGGGAAAATATTTTTTTTAGACGTAATTACAACTTCTCTACTAGACATATGTATGTGAAATATAGTTACATATTCAACTTCCTTAATAATTTTCATGATATAGGTAATATACAATTCACCATACACACAAGTGAATATATTGAACAATAAGGGAGTTGAGGAAGGTTTAGATGGGGTATATGCTTTAGCTGAAATTAGTGAAATAATATTTTGTGGATGTGCATTATGTGTGTGAACTGTCATGTTATTAAATTGTGGTAGTCTATGTCAAGGATATAGTTCTCAAAGTTGTTGTGTGAATATGTCATTCTATGTTTATGAATTCATGAGTCTCATGGTATCATGTCTATGTGAGGATCCTTGTGTATGAGTTTGATATATTGTCTCATAGTATGCATGTGATCCAGTGACAAGGAAGAATCTATAGACTAAATAGTTGATAATCCTTTAGACCTCAATGGAGTTGTATAGTTTCAATTTTATAGAGATAATATCTCTATGGTCATTCATGCATAAAGTAACATGGGGGTTATTTAGGATCACTGCACCTTGCAAGATCGACAAATTGCACATCCTTGTAGGCATGCAATGTTCTTGCAAGTCAATATCCACAATTAGATATTGATGATGGAGATATAACCAGGTGGATAAATAAAACATAAAAAGTATTTTTTGAATATTCATGACCACAACTATGGATAATATGTCTATTAGATAGGACATATGGCATGAGTATATTGGGTCATACAAAATGCATTGATCTCACTACCACCATAAGTTTTTTTGTTAGTGGAGACTTTCATTTTAATCCATATTCACATCTATAAAGATCACACACTTGCAGTAGGGTGATCCCACAATACTGGTTTACAATTTTTGGCCAAACTGGACATTAAACTGATTTTTTTTAACTAAATCTTCACTCTCGTGCACTTATAGCTACTAAACCATGAGGAATTTGAAGATGATACAAACTAGTGATTTGTGACATTTTGTCTATAGATTCTTGTTAGAATTGGCTATGGCTGCCAAGATCTTGAGACCAAATGGAAAGCACAAGAGAGAGAGATGAATATGACAAGAATAAACTGTATTCAATGTCAATGTGATTCAATGATATGAGATGATTGTACAATGAGAGACCCCTTAATTATATAGCCAAGGTGAGATGCAAGATGTCATAGGATTATGACAAGTGTATTAATCATATGACATGAGACAACTAATCACACTTACCTAGGTTCGCATGTAGTAGTTGTCAAAAGATAAGATAACAACTAATGACAACTAACACCTTCTAGAAAGATTATTTCCTATGACCTAAGTAAAATTAACTTGTGTAAATAAGTCCCCTAGTAATGAATTAACTAGGTACAATACTTTATTTACACAAACACCCCCCCTTAAGTGCAACTTAGGGAGTAGCAAATTATTATGCAAATGACACAAAGATGCAAGAATGGGTCCCGAATACTAGGCCATGTTAGGTACCCATGTAAAAATGCAAATGAAATCTCTCACAAACAGAGAAAAGGAGAAAAACTAGTGGGACAAAACTCCTCCCCAAAGGAGAGATGAAATACAAAAAAGTGAAATGCTCTCAATGATGAATGAGAAGGTAAAAACCTCATGTGAGGAAAAAGACCCCCCCATAAGAGAGAAGTAGAAGAGAGACAAGGAATCCCCCCCTCAATGTTGAGTCTCCTGCAATGATGGTAGGAGCTCGACATTGAATGCTGAAGATGATCCATCTCGCCGAACAACGTTCCTCCCCTTAGGAAGAAACAAAACCAGGGATGTATGCAAGATGTCAAGATGTATGATGTATGATGATGTCTCTGAAGCATGCTCAAGTGTCTCCATGTTGATGCCAAAATATGACACACTCCAAACAGGTGTTCTAGGCCACACTACTGAAGAGGACAATCCAAAATTTAGTAGAGGGGTATGTGCAGGATCATGATGGGCCAAAAAGTGGCAATATGATGGGTATGTGGCTGACGATTTTTTTTTTACCCAAAATTGATGAAGCGAAAAGGGTTTTAAAGGAGATTCTTATCTTTCCACCAATATAAATTATGCTTTACTTTGAATTTAATAAGTAATTATTAATCATTTTCTATTCAAATTATGACTAAAGTCTTGATTGATAGGTTGATTGAAAAACATCTATAGCTTTCAAATCGTATCACATTTTTTGAATCTAAAACATGAATCATATTCTATGCTTCACATACTATAGGATTAAAAAAAGAAAAAATGAATTTCATCAAGTTTTGACCAAGTTAAGGTGGTCAGACATACAAGTTTCTATATTTTTTAAAAGTTGTAATAAAAAATCATAATTAATTATTTACTTGGAAAAAAATTACAAAAAATATGCATCACATCGAGACATGAGTCCTCTAGTTATATATAAAATATTATAAAAAAATATTATCATTTTATTGTGGTTAGGGTGAATTGAGACGGACACCTACTTCTTATTTTTTCCCGAAATTTAAGTACTACTACATTGAAATTTCAAATTTTCACCAAATAGTTTAAAAAAAAAAAAACCTAGAGTTTAGAAACTACATTCAATTTGCTATAGATTGTATTCTTACATATTTTTGAAATAATAAAGATAACTTATTCAATTTTTTACGTCAAGTTGCCTAACTCTAATTTTTTTGATTTTTTTGCCACTTAAGGGCCTGTGTTTTCCATGATGATCCTACACATACCCAGAGATGAATGTAGAACACAATCCAAAGACAAGGATATCCCCTCTAAAGACAAAGAATCCTCCTCCAAATGTGGTCCAAAAGTATCCACACTCACACCAAACTGTGAAGAATGATCATGTAGAGAATGAACAAGAGGGTCAAGGTGTTCCCTCATAACAACTGAAAAAGGATCTTCTCCATCAAAGAGAAGATGGATTCTATCAATGATGTCTCCTAAATCTGCAATATGAGACTACACAAACAAGTCTAAAATACCTGTCAGGAAGCCATCCAAAGTATCCAAATCTAAAAGACTATGTATGTCTCACTGCACTAAATCACAAGGAACCAAAACTGTGGAATCACAAGCATCATCAATTGCAGCAGTAGGTGGAGGAGATAAAATGCATGACTCAAGAACTGGATCTGATGTGAGAACTCCAAAGTTCAAGAAGCCAAATATCTCCTCTGAATCATGGTTCATATGATCAACAATCGAAGGAACAATATCATCATCAAAAGCAAACTGTGAAAAGGTATACAACCGAGATGAATGATCAACCACCCTAGTAGCTATGATCTCTTTACTCTCCAAGTCACGAATGATGACTGAATCAGGAGTGAGCTCCACAGTTCTCCCATCTCCACCATGTGTAATTTGATATATGGAAAGAAGATTGTTCGTCAAATGAGGAACACACAAAACATCCTAGAAAGTGTTGTCCCCAAAACTAATAGATCCCTTCCCAATTACACTCATGTATGTATTGCTTCCCATCAAGATAGGAGACATAGTACAAGGCCGAAATGAAGAGAATATAGTCTGTGAAGATGCCATGTGATGAGATGCTCCTGAATCTAGAAGCCATCTCCCTGATCCTGGACCTAAAAGAGCACAAAGAGCTTGTCCTTTGTTTCTTGATGTAGATGCATGACCTTTGTCCTTTTTAGACTGTTTTGAAGTAGAAGGAGAAGAAGATTGATACATTCTAGAAGGTAAATTAATGTGATTCTTTTTGAGAAGATGTTTCAACTCATCAATATCCTTCTTGTAACAATAATGTTCTTCATGTCCATCCTTCTTGTAATATGCACAAAAAGGCCTCTGCTTCTTAGATGATTGTCCTTTTCAGGAGGATGAGGATTCTGATTCTTTATTTGACTTGTTTTTTTTCTTCTTTTGCTTCTTATCAAGATTCCCTGATTCTTTCTTAGACTCACTTGCCACCAATTCTTGTGACTTGGAAGACTTGATTAGACCCATGTTCATTAACTTAACTTCCTCTTGGATTAGGAGATTTGCAAAGTCATCAAACTGAGGATCAACGCATGATGCTCCCATAGAAAGTTTATGGGTATGAAAGCGAGAAACAAATAATGAATACTCAGGACCAAGCTTGGATAACTCATTTAGAATCAATTGTAAATCCTCTTTTTCAATACTACATTCTTTCAACTGTGTTCTTAGTTGCTTGATTTTGGAGATGTAGTCTTGGATGTGGTCAAAACTTTTTGGATCAAGATTCATCAAATCATATCAATCTGATATCCTCTAATCTTATCTGTTTTACTAAACAATTTTTCAAAAGTCTCCCATGCCTCTTTAGGTGTATTGCATGATTCAATATGAAATTGTAAATCAAGTGAGACTAATGAACATATGCATCCAAGTGTTTTCTCACGATCAATCTCCCATTTTGCCAATTGTTTAACATCAATAGGTTTTTCAATAATCTCCTTTAGATGACCTATTATAACTTTCATCATGAGATAGTTCCATATTGGTTTTCTCCATGTAGCATAGTTATGTGGATTTAGGAGTTCAATTTGAGATTTCCCCATTACAAGAACATAAACCAAGAAACGAATGCAAGCAACCACTACGAGATTACCTCCCCAAATTACTCAATCAAGAAAACCCCCAACAATATCTGATTTGGCACTTTATGAGTAGTGCATTTACAATTGCCACTTTCTAAAAATAGCGAAGTGGACTTTGATCTTGGTACATGCAAATGCCCAAAATAGGCCACATAATAAAGTACAATTTTTGGTACAAAATGAGATCAATCTGATCATACCACTGAGAATTACACAAAAAATCATGCACTTTAAAAAAAAACTGCACTAAAAAATGTTACCGTAGGAGCAAGATATGAGCTCCCGAAGTTTCCAAAATGAGGACGAAGCAACAACACCTATGAGAATCTCCAATTTATGGAAAAAATAGGTCCAAAAACCAACTATTGATTGAACCACTATGAAGAGCATGAAATTCTAGCCCAAATAAAATAAAATTGCTCGCAAAAAGGAGGTCGTGAGCACAAGTTATGAGTCTTTGAAGATTGACTACAAAAACCAAAACTCAAATGGAGAGGGGGTAGAATTTTTTTAAAAGGCTGTTGACTTCATGATGACGAGATGATGATGTCAGAAGTCTGCATGATTAAATTTTATGGCCATTTAGCCATCACCGTCGGCGTTCGTCATTGTCGGAAAACTTGTCGGAATATTCCTAGAGGGGTGACAAAATATTCTTTTACCGTACCTTCTGGGATCTTCTCCAAATTGCACCAGATTTTTATATGGTTGTCGGTTATACTTTTATTAGCTGGTGAAGATTGGAGGTGGGGCCATAGTGGCAAATAATATTCTACCACGTGGTCGCGTACCTGTGCAGGTTAGTACCTGCGTCTACAGGTACGACCTGCAATGAAATGACACAAAAAACCTTTTTCTGCTATGTTTTTGGTTTATTTTTTAAATACAAAACTTTTCACAAACAATAAATCAATTGAAATTTATTTTTTTATAAAAAAATTCTCAAAATTTTTCAATCAATAAAATATATATATTTTTTTTAGAAAATCGTACCGTCAGTCATAATGACGACTTGTGGGGCCATACGACTCCTTGGGAATTTTTTTTTGCCTCACTGAACAATTGCTCTGATTTGGATGATTTGGCAATTGATCTGAGGGTTTTTCGCCCTTTTGGACACGATGGCAGGGTCATATTTGACCCAAAAAGCTCCGAAAATGCAGCTACCTTCTGGATCTGGCAGCCACTCTTCAACTTCAAACACTCATAGATTTGGCCTTGTATGTCTGATTTGGATGAAACAAAAGAAAAAATTGACTTTTTCGAACCTTTTGGACGCAATGTCAAGCTTAGATTTGCATCAACAAGCTCCGATATGAACCTGCAAGAAAGAGCCAAAAAAGGAACACCCCCAAATCTGGTATCTCTCTTCAGAAAAAGACTCTCCAATGGCACCCAACCCACTCTGATACCATGCTAGAATTCGCTATGGCTGCCAAGATCTTGAGACCAAATGGAAATCACAAGAGAGAGAGATGAATATGACAAGAATAAACTGTATTCAATGTCAATGCGATTCAATGATATGAGATGATTGTACAATGAGAGACCCCTTGGTTATATAGCCAAAGAGATGCAAGATGTCATAGGATTATGACAAGTGTATTAATCATATGACATGAGACAACTAATCGCACTGTCATAGGATTATGACAAGTGTATTAATCATATGACATGAGACAACTAATCACACTTACGTAGGTTCACATGTAGTAGTTGTCAAAAGATAAGATAACAACTAATGACAACTAACACCTTCTAGAAAGATTCTTTCCTATGACCTAAGTAAACTTAACTTGTGTAAATAAGTCCCCTAGTAATGAATTAACTAGGTACAATATTTTATTTACACCAACAATTCTAAATATATATTTTTGATTTTTTGGAATCATATTACCTTTCTTTTTCCATCTCCTTCAAAAACTACTTTTTTAATAGTAAACACTATTTTTAAAGAGTGATATTCACTGTATACAACATAACTTTTTTTCTATGAAGGATAAAATTCTAATTTTTTTGAAGTTATATTTGTAACTATGATATCCAGCACTTCCATTTGGTCTCATAGTATTTTAGTGGATATTTTTTTCTTAATTAAGTTTTGAAATCAAACCAATTACAATTTAGACATAGGCGGACCGTATACAACAAAGCTTTTTTGTATGTATCAAAATTCACTTTTTTTTTGCAAGATCAAGGACATCGATACGTAGCGTAAACATAATTTTTAGAATTTTTTTTTTGGTAATTGACTATTTTTCCACATGTGCAAAACAAAGAGCTTGATTTTTGGTAAAAAACCTCTATTCACAAGAAATAAAAAGAAAATATATTAATCAAATTAAATATATTTAAAATTATACTTTTTGGGAAGCTTATAATAAGGACTATATACTTACAAAAATAAATTTTAAATGAATTCATTTGATCCCCCAAAAGGTAAATCAAAAGTGGTCTTTTATCAACATTTTGATAGGTCTAAAGGGAGAGATAGATAATATTAGAGAGGGAAGGAGGGAGAGAGAGAGAGAGAGAGAGAGAGAGAGAGAGGGAGAGAGAATGGTGCTTAATAGAGAGTAGATAGGGAAGGAGAGAGTGAGTGAAAGATAGGCGAGAGAGAGAGGAGGAAGGTGGGGAGATTGAGCTCGAGGGAGAGAGGGAAGAGGTAAGGAGGGAGGGAGATGGAGAGATGGGGAGAGGGATATAGAGAGAAGTATATAGGGAAGAGAGATAGTGAGGGAGAAGTAGACAAAGAGAGAATGGTGGGATAGAGAGTAGAGAGGAAAGAGGAGATCGAGAGAAAGATGGAGAGAGAGAGAGGAGGATGGTTGGGAGAGAGAGGGAAGGAGGGAGGGAGATGTAGAGATTGAGAGAAAGAGATAGAGATAAGTATATATGGGGAAGGGGAGATATAGAAGGGGGAGGAGTGAGGGAGAAGTAGAGAGATAGATAGAGAGGGAGAGAGGGGGAGGGAGAGAGAGGTGATATAGAGAGAGAGGAGGGAGGGAAGTGAGATAGAGAGAATGAGAGATGGAGATAGGGGGAAGGAGGAAGGTGGAGGGAGGGAGGGAGAGAGAGTGAGGTAGAGAGGTATAGGTGAGATAGAGAGAAGTAGAGAGGGAAGGTGGGTGGGAGGAAGGAAGAGAGAGGTGACACAGAGAGAGAGAGGTGACATATAGAGAGAGAATTAAAGAGGTAAGGAGGGAGGGAGAGAGATAATGGTGAGATAGAGAGAAGTATATAGGGAAGGAGAGAGAGAGGAGGAAGGCGGGGAGATTGAGAGAGGGAGAGAGAGGGAAGGAGGGAGGGAGAGGGATAGATGGAGAGAGAGATAGATAAGTATATAGGGAATAAGAGAAAGAAGTAGAGAGATGGAGAGAGAGAATGATCAAATAGAGAGTAGAGAGCTTGGAAGGAGAGAGTTAGAGATAAATATGGGGGAGGGAGAGTGTGCATGAGATATATAAACACAAAGTGAAGGAGGAAGGTTGGGAGATTGAGAGTGAGAGAGAGAGAGAGAGAGAGAGAGAGATAATGTGGGAGGGAGAGGTAGAGATGGAGATAGATCTAGAGAGAAGTATATAAGGAGAGATAAAGAGGGGGAGGAGGGAGGGAGTAGAGAGAGAGGGAGAGGTAGGGAGGCAGAGAGGTGAGATAGAGAGAGAGGGATGGAGAGAGATAGAGAGAAGAAGAAATGGACAGAGGGAGGGATAGAGGGAGAGAGAAGTGTGATAGAGAGAATGATAGAGAGATGGGGGAAGGAGGAAGAAGGAGAGATTGAGATAGAGAGGAGGGAGGGTGAGAGATAGGAAAAGAGGGATAGGTTAGATAAAGAGAAGTAGAGAGGGAAGGTGGGTAGGATGAAGGAAGAGAGAGAGGGAAGGAGGA